>JACEVL010000439.1:0-459547 GCA_020284085.1 Aporrectodea caliginosa | reverse complement strand
GGTCGATTATTGTAACAGAAACACATTTAGGTGACGGATCTCCTCTTTTAGGTGGCGGGTCTCCTCTTTTAGGTGGCGGATCTCCTCTTTTAGGTGGCGGGTCTCGTAGTTCAGATATCGCCGGATATCAAATCCGAGGTGCCGGATAGTAAGAGTAGCTCCAGTTTAACGAACTAAGTGACGACAAAGACCATTAGCGTCGCCCTCCTCCTTCATCCAGGCTTGGGACTGGCACTGTCAGAGTTCGAGCAATGGCGGAGTTTCCGCGGTTCTCAGATCCGGCTGAATGTACCCAATGCCATCGTTCTGTCAAGCAGCACCGTCAAAGTCTTCCATCCACTCTTCTCTCAACGGCAGGCCTCAGTAGGGAATCCCCTCCCAGTATACGACGAAACCACCGCCTATGACCTTGTCACACAGTCGCCATAAGAAATCATTCCTTTTCCCCCTTTTAAAAACCTCTTCAATTGTTCTATGCTCAGTCTAATTAACTCTTCAAATTCTGCGTCAGTCTAAAATGCATCCAATCTTCTGATACCTTCCTTTCGGCTGGTCCTTTATTTGCAATTTTTAACAACCGATGCTTTAGGCCTACATCAAGCAAAGGGAAATATTTAAAAATGGTTAACGGGTGATTTCAAAGTTCGCAGAGCTCAACAGCAGAACCGTTTGGGAAGGTCATGACCTACTTGAACGACTAGGTATCTGGCAGGGTCCCTGGCCATCTTGGCAAACTCCTCAGCCAATTCCGCAAATGAAGGGCGACTGTCAGCTTCAAGCATCCAGCCTGGAAAGAAAAGAGAACAAGAACAGCATAGATCAACGATGACTCGGACGGTGTTGATGCATGCTGTTTACAATGACGTCATAATCATAACAACAATCCTACAATATTCTTAGCCATTTATAATAATCTTAAGCTTAATAAGTAATTTAGTATCATAATCTGACACCTAAACGTTCTTATTAGCTTGCAAGTTATGCAATTCTACAATGTTAGTATTATTTCAACACTGACCAAATTTATGACAATAATATACAGAGTGCATTATGCCTGTAAAATATAAATAAACGCGCCATTATGTGACTTGCTTTGACAGGCAATATCGTCAGGCGATGAGTACAACAGAATCTTTTATATCAGCAATTGAATCCTTTGATGTCGACACAGTTGAAAAGTTGTTGAAAACTGATTTTGAAATCGACTACCGAAACGAAGATCATCACTCGGTTTTGCACACCGCAGTAGCACTAATCGACACTGGAACAATGAAAATTGCACGTATTAAAGAAGAGGCAAATAAACATCTTAATCCATCGTATAGCCCTGATGCACTGCGACGAATTGTCAAAGTTCTTCTTGAGTCTGGTAGATTTAACGTGAATGCTTTGACAGATTCATGTCAGACCGCCCTCCATTTTGCAGTTGAATACTGTAGGTGCAGGCTTTTCTTTTCCGATGATTATAGAGACCTGGTTACCTCTATTATCGAACTTCTTATAAAAAATAAGGCTAATATTAATGCGAAAACCAGCGATGGAGAATCACCTCTTATGAGAGCCTCATTTCATGGATGCAGTCATATTGTCAAGTTATTATTGGATTGGAGAGACGAACTCGGTGTTGGAGTTGACTTGATTGCAAGAGACATATACGGAGAGACTGCGCTTATTAAGGCAGCCAAATACGCCCGCATTGAAGTAATTGAATTACTTTTGCAGCGTGGATGCTTGGATGAATTTCACGACCATCGCGGATTTTATGCTTTGCATGCGGTTATTTATGGCTCTGATTTGATCAGCAATGCATCAACTGACTTCCTTGCATTAATTAGATTACTTGGAGCAGAAGAAACAACCACGGTGTTGAAACGATACGCTGAACATAGTAGGAACGGAAACGCAATTTGCGTAGGATGGACAGGAAATAACGACATACAGAAGACAATGAGCATGTTAGTGACGAGTGGTCAGGCGAAAATAAATTCTAAAGATTTCAGAGGCAATACAGTTCTTGATGTGGCCCTGGAGTCAAAACTGCGCATCAATCACAGGACAGTTGAGAAGCTTAAAGAATATGGTGCTACTTCTGAAAGCCCAGAATATCCAGAAAATACTTTGCACTATACCGATAAACTGAGAAAAACTGCACTTCATCGTTTGTCTGCTGTTCTACCAGAACTTACTTTGAGAGAAAAAGTTGAGATCTTTGACTTCAAGCACCTTTTAAATAACAGTCCTCGTAAAGAAGCACTGGAAGAGATGACAGTTGCTAAGGACCACAGAGCCAGAACAGTAGTGCATTATGCCGTTATGCCTACCGGTAGATCTTTTTCATCTGATGACATATATCAATTGATAAATGTCCTGAAATTAGAGCCCACCATTCATGAAATTGACAACTACGGAAGAACACCTCTGCACTATTGTCAAGACGAAGGCGTCTACAAGTCCCTTGTTGAGCAAGGGGCCAATGAACATATACCAGATATTGATGGGAAAACACCGCGAGATCTAAAGAAACTGCGAAAGGAAGAACAAAACAGACATAATTTGACCGGCAAAGTAAAAGATCAAGTATATCCAAAATCAATTGGTGCTTGGATGACTTGGAACGATTCAGAATACGCATACCGAGATCAGTTTTCAGCAAAGATATGCGATAAAGTCCGACAATTCATGAATAGGTTGCAGTGCATATTTTAACGGATTTGGACTACTGGGACAAAGTCTGCTAATCCACTTTCAATATTGTAAACTAACATTGAAAGTAGAGTATTTACCTGGGACGAATCCTAAAACTACTGGGACATTTGTCCCAGTAGTTATACAGTTAAAATATGCACTGACTATTAGGTTGTCAGACGAAATTAGAAAAAAAGATCCGAGATTTGAATGTCGTCCTGTGTTAATTGGCAGCGCTGAAGAAGGGACAAAACTTGGATTACCAGACGAATTTGATTTCAATTTCATTCTCACAAAACTCAGTGAAGTGTGTGAAGTTGTTCCGTCACCGGAGGCGCCATGTGGATTTGTTCACCTAAAAACAAGATATAATAATGCTGCATGCAACCCTGAAAATCAACATTTTCAAAGTCAAGATGACTTTACTAGGCTTTTCAACAGTGATGGTTTTCTTTTGACGACGGAAATCGCGTGTAGGTTCAGAATTCTGTACTTACAAGTAATGAATGAACCGGAGTTTTGGGAAGGCGAAGATTTTTTTGAATGGGACCCGTGCAGTGAAGTCGGTATGATTTATTCCAAAGAGAGAAAAGAGTATGAAGATTCTGATGAGTTTAGGCCTTCAACTCATCTTTGTAGTAATATTCAACTGAAAATGAATCGCCTGATTGAAGACAGATACATGTTCACACGGATATCTTTAGATATTGTTCCCTGCATTAAACTAAATGGTTGGTGGCCAGAAGAGGCGTTGTCCGGTGTAAATGATGAAATAAACGGCGAAGGATGCCATCTGGTGTTTGATCGACCTCAAAGAATATGTCCATGGGTTCCATTTTCACATCCATTTGCCAGAATCTCATTTGCACCGGCAGAGAGTCGAATCATCAAAGAATGTACAGCTGTGGCAAGGGCAGCCTATATGGTTGGCAAACAGCTGATTCATGATAAATCTGAACTCACATATGTTCTGAAGACTTGCCTTCTGTACTGCATCGAAGCGTTAAAGGATTGCACAAGCAACAGTTTACTGTACGAAGACATAAATCCACAGGAACTCAGATGTTTTGTTGAGAAATTGATGTTATGTTTCCACGAGTTTTACCTTCAGGATTTCCTTCCATGTTACATGATGCCGTCCTTTCATTTGCCAATAGAAGGTTACTTGAAATCGAACCATGACCAACTTCTGAACGATTCAAGTTTTGAATACCCTTTGTTTACTCATAAGTTGTATTAGAAAGTTTGTACAACAGAATCTCCAGTGGACTTCTGTCCTCCGACTCCTGAGCCACTTAATGAAACGTTCAACAAGGAAGAGTTAATGAGGAAACTGTCAATGGACAGGTCATCCATTGAGCATCGTCATATACAGTCGGAGTCCCTTGTGACAGGGCAAATTGTTGGGTCTGACAGCCAAAGTGGATCGCAGGTTAGTTTGAGTACCAACCGAAAAAGAAGACTGCAGATGAATGCAAACAAAACCAAAGTGAAAAGGCGAGATTTCAAAGAAACGAAATAAATTATGTAAACTGATCGATTGCTTCCATTGCAAATTGAACAAAATAGTACGATGAGCAGAGTAATTATTATAAGGACATACATGTAACAGAAGACTTTTCTTACACGCAGTCCTTATACAGGGTGGCGCAAAGAAAGTGAGACCGCCTCGTGAAATCTTGTGCAAAATTATGTTTTGGGCGGTTTTTAAACTGTAAAATTATGGGAAGGTAGGCGAATGATTACTTAGTTTCGAAATAAATCCTGGAGTAAAACAAGTCTAAATCGACTTTGTAAAAAAATTATGCCGATGGTAGGACTACGACAGCGCGTAAATCATGAAGCGGCCGCCCGAAATTAGTTAGAACAGCACGGACACGGAATATTCGGCGTGTGAGTGAGCTGATTTGCAGCCAGGATGATGATCCTCACAGCCACAAGAATCCAAGGGAATTGAAAGAGAAACTGGCATATCACGAAGAAGAGTGCAACGCATTATAAAGCAAGATTTGCAACTTCAACCGTACAAACGCGTAATAGGGCAGGTTATAAACGAAAACTGCAAATTAAAACAGTTACTTGGCAGATGTCAAAACGAGAGAAGTGTAGGGGCTTACGAAGCATTTGGTTTACAGATGAAAAGACATTGACTCTCGCCACACCGGCTAATTCTCAAAATGATCGTGTTTATTCTGATGCAAGGAAAAACACAAGTTCCCAGCAAAGAGACTCGTACGCGATCGTGAACATTTCAGTGGTGGCATCGTGGTTTCGGTCGGTGTATCTCGGAGGGGAAAAACCAGTGTGATGTTTGTTGAATCTGGAGCTAAAGTAAACAGTGATTATTAATGTGATCACGTCTCAATACAAGGATTGATTCCGCATAATCGAGCGATATGTAATCGTCAAAGCTGGACACTGCAACAGGACGTTGAAGAGTGGCAAAAATTCTCTCAACGGTTTATGAACAGAAGCATTGACCAGTGGCGCAGACGTTTACAAAAACCTGTTGAGAACCGAGGAAGACAAATTGAATTTGATTTCTGATTTGGTATAAATTAGTATTTGGCAACAATTTACTTGTTTTTCTTAGAAGAAAAAGTTACAAAAAATTTATTATTTGAAATTATCCTAGGCGGTCTCACTTTCTCTGCGCCACCCTGTATATTAGGTCATAAACAAAGGTTAATGGACGTTCGTAACCTATAACTCATCTGATTTCGTCGGTAGTGTATCTCTCACTACTCCAACCCAAACACGTTCATAGTAGTTTATTGCAGAAATTAATAACGAAAAGTTTTCTGAGATGCCTTCACTCAGTCGTCATTAACTGAAGTTAAGAAGAAGGATGTCTTCAAATCTGAGTGCGATAGAGGCGCGGTAGTTTGGGCTGGGCACACGCCAAGCGCGATCAAACGTTGATGGACTTAATTACAGCACGATTCTTGATTGGAATCAATAGTCCATTGTTCGCTGACTGAGTGTGCTTCTGGATGAAGACATATCAATGGACGACCATGAGAACCATCTTTGCAGATTCTGTTTCTACCAGTTGTTTCAGATGCGGGTCATACGGCTCAATGTGTCGTTCAGTGAAGCTGTGACCCTCGTCCACTCTTTCATCATAACGCGCTTGGACTATTGCAATTCTCTCTTTGCTGGTTTGCAAAGTTTCGGTTGCGCCATTTCCAACCCGTACTCAACTGCGCTTCCCAAGTCGTATCAAGCCAAAATCGTAACAAGCCTAAATATTCGCATATAACTCAATAATTGATACACGATATATTATACACTGGCTTCCGGTTGTGGAGCGTATTGCTTTCAAGATCATCATGCTTACACGTGCCTCAAATGTTGGCGCTGCTCCAGCATACTTAAGAGAACTCTGTATTCCTAGCCTCTATTCAGCTATGTCAGCGATCCTTGTGCTCCATGGAGAGGTGCCGCGATGTCCATCGTACTTTCTCGTGTGTCGGACCGCTATCCTGGAACAGTCTGTCATTGCAATTGCGTAGACTACTGTTATCTATCACTCTGTGCTACACACATTTTCTAACTGTCTTAGAACGCATTATGTTTAGATCCGTTAGATAGTCATAGGTATAGTGCCGTTGTCAGTTACTGAAAATGCGCTATATTAAGTGTCCTCGTATACATATATAGGATGCAAATGTGAATACAATGCAACATACTATGCCTCTAAAATTTGATAATACCTCTTACAAAGTTCTGAAATGTAAACGTGCTTTACTTCACTATGGTCGCAATTGTCCTGAACTGCATGAATATGAACAGCATAAATGTCGTATAGTATTATTATCTACATTAACAGAAACATAATTATACTCGGGATTTTTTCCGTACTTGTTCACTCTTTGTTTAATGATTATGTAATGTAATGTAATGTACTGTAATGTAATGTAATGTAATGCAATGTGATGTGGTGTAATGTAGGCTAATGTAATGTAAATCTTCGAAAATTTCTCAGCGCCCACAAAAGCAACGTCAGGGAGACCAGCTTATTCACCGGCGCTATATCAAATCAAGTCCGCAATATCCAAACTCCTCTGTTCGTTTCAGCGCCAGGTCAAATTCCGGAGAGGTCAAGCCGAGGAGACAGCATGGTGCTACGGTGGCAATCGGTGATGATGGTGGTCGTGTGATGGCGCAGGAGTTGAATCAGGATAGGATATCTTGAAGAGTTCGGTTTTCAGTCGTGAGTGGAAAGCAGAAGAGGAGAGTGCAAGCGGAGGAGAGGTTGAGTTAAGAGGCGAGATAGGATGATGAGCAAACTGGCGGAGGTCTTTTGGGAGTCTGTTCCAAAGAACTGGTGCAGCATAGACTAAGGAGCGGTTGCAGAATTTCAGAGAGGATGAGACTGGAGGCCGGGATAGAGAAAGGTATGATGATGAGCGAGTAGACCCAGGCGGTTGGATGGTGAATAGCTGGCGAATGTAAGAGGGTTTAGACGTTTGAAGGGCATTGATTACCCTTACACCTGTTTTAATATGTGGATGTCAATGCTGTAAATTTAGTGAGCATTCTGTATACTCGAATCAAGTAGGCCTACTTTGGTGTACTTCTAATGGTACTGTTCTAAACTGCAAGCCACCGTGCATAACGGCAAATAGGCATACTCTGGTTTTTTTTGGCGTCAACGTTATTCTGTTATGTCGCAATCAAATGATTCTTATTTACTTTCAACGAACTTAGTTAAGTGTAGTGTGTGTCCACATTGTTTAGCTGAATGGTAAAGGCATCTTTGTATGTGTTCTCTGTAGGAGGGTGTCACCAACTCTTTTCCTTTCTTAGTTGTGACCTAACTCAAACACTTTTCCTTATCTCTACATATAAATTGCTCAACGTCTTTTAACTGTTGTTAGAATTAAATTAACACAGTTCTTTGAATGTTTCTCCTTTCTTCAAACACAGTTATTTAAAACGTACACATCAATATCAAAGTTCTTATCAATACAACTCAACTGTACTTCTAACATACAGCTCTCTACTGCATTAAAACAACTACTACACTGTATATGTTCAAATTCACTGTCATCAGCAGTTTCTAAGTTTGGCGCGCTAACTGCACGTGCAAAGAGAATCTACCGTCAGCCAATGTTTAGGCTACTTTAGGCTAAGCGCCCGCCAGCCGACCGTGCAGCTAAAGCCTAAGACTAAAATCGCTTAACAATCGAATACACATTATATATTATATCAACAAAAGGAACACCTGTGCTCATTATATATGCAAAACATTTGTTCACAGAGGGGTTACCACTTGCTGTCTTCAGTTGTTCAGTCGATCATTCCTCTTGGTATTGCTGGCATTGTAAAACTACCATTTTTCCTTTTAATCATATTGGCTGTGAACAGGAATTTATTCAGTGCTTAGAGTATACACCGAGCGGGATCTTGCCAATAAGACTTCTGAGGGAGGATCCAAGACTAGAGGTGTGTACGGATGTCCAGGAAAATCGCTCCCTTGCACACAATTATGATTTGGATCCAGATGATAATTTTTGTATTAATCGCCCTTTAGTATCCAAATATTGCACTCCGTCGGATTTGGAACCAATTATCTCCGCCAATGGTCAATTTACATCCCTCATGCATAGTAATTGTCGAAGCATCATCTCAGAACAGTCTGAAATTGCACATCAACCTGAATCAATTGTCTATAGATATTCTTGCAATCACTGAGACCTGGCTTGAGGAAGCCATAACTGACTCGATACATATTCCAGGCTATAATTTAATTCATAAGGTTAGGAGTTCGGATCGTGGTGGGGAATTGGTTTTGCTATAAAAGATCATATAAAGTTTTATGAAATGGAAATACCAACCCTCTGCCGTAGTCATCTTACTTATGAGGCATTGCTTCTTCGGCTTCCTCAAACTGATGGATCTTATTTTATCATTTGTGTCATGTATGGACCCCTATTTCAGTTTGCGGTTTTGTCAACCTGAATTTCTATTAAACGAATATTTGATGATGATGATAATGATGATGATGATGATGATGATGATGATGATGATGATGATGATGATGATAATGATGATGCTGCTGCTGATGATGATGATGATGATGATGATGATGATGATGATGATGATGATGATGTGACTGCTTTTTACAATGAACATGCTCAGCTGTTAACTACGTCATCAGCCAAAATTAGAGATGCATAATTATATGATAGGCGACTTCAATATTGTCTTGCTAAAAAGGGCGGCAAGAATTAGGCTATCCTTGGGAAATCGAATACACTACCCTCCCAACTGAGGTTACATAAACTGAATATCCTTAATACAGAAATGATCAGAATTAAACAAATGTTGGAGTTTATGTTTAAATACTCACATATTTGCGGTTAGCGATTGGTTCAATAAAGGATATACTTACTTACTTACTTAATCTACTACCCGAAGCTTTGCGGACTTCTCTAGCTTAGCATCTCGTTTTAATCCTTATAATGTTAGAGCCTCTAACAACTTGGGTAACCCTCTGTCAACTTTAGAGGAATTTCCATCAGAACGAAGACACGGAAATTCTCTATCAGAAGCGCTGACCCAATAACTTGGAATAATCATCCTTTAATTATCCCTGTATTTCTATATTCAAGCGCAAGCTCCACTGCTACTTGTTGGCAACCTATCCCTAGATCCGACCTAGCTATGGCAAGCACGCTGCCTTGCATGAAAGATTTCTGGAAACGTTCATAGTACTCGGTGATGACGCACTCACTTATGGCTTTTAACTTTTTGATTCTTAGTTAACTAGTTAAGATATAACATTTAGTTCTACTACACGCAACCTGTCGCTATCTCTTTCTGTACTTGGGTAACCCTGCTAGCGGGACTTCGGTCCCTTTAAGGGGTTTTCTCCCTTTGCTTTCGGTTTTACTATAAATATCTTGCTTTACTGTATGACGTTACCTTGCAAATTGAAGCAATAAAATGTGTGGTTATGGTTATAGATGGCGCCAAGCGTCAAGCCGACTCTGTTTATTAGGTTCTGTCAGTGTCACCCGTCAATGGTCACTTCTAGTCAGCTGAGATTGTTTGATTATTATAATTTACAAATTTTCTCTTCTTCTTAAACTTTACTTCACTTAAGCTAGAGTGATCTACACGAATCACACCACTTGGCCATCACTCTTGGTATTCCTGTAGAGACAACTAGGTGTTTTAAGATTCCACGTCTTCTATCGGTTACTCTTGACTGCTGGTATTCGATATCTCCGCCGTTTCACTTCGTCAAAATGAGTTGGCTTCCGGAGCTCCACTCTGGACCCAGCCTACGACGCTGTAGTCTAGACCTTCGGCGCTTGCTTCCCCATATCGCCTCAATATGCAACAGATGGCCAGCATATCGTTGGCCATAAAAGTCGCCTACGCTGTCATGTCTGAGCTAACCATTACCATAAATTTTATTGAACAAGTGATATCATATATCAACGGAGAGGATATAATCGATGAATGAACTCTTTAACGTTGGAAATTGCTTTGCAGCGTTGCCCAGAGTTCTGGAAATAAATTTGACTCAGTGTCAGTCACTGAACAAGAACAAAGATACATCAATGAATTTCTATGGTCTTTTTGCTTTCAGCCTAAGCTTCATTTTAGCTCGCAGATCGCTTGCATGAACATCAGCTGAATGAAGTTAACTTCGATTTTATAGTGCCTATCTTACAAAATATTTGTTTCTATTAGTTCAGGATATCTCTGCACGGTAGCATAAGCATCTTGATCTTGTTCGTTATATATCTATTAAGCTAACATAGGAGCATAAGGTGTTTCAGAAATATGCACAAACATATAAGCAAAATGTGTTTAACATTCAATTCATATGATATGCTTCAAAATGCATTGGTTTTCGGGGCTTCGCCTCGCAACCCGCTAGAAAAGCCTAGGGTGCTCTTCTGTAGCCTACCCTTAGGCCTTAGGAGATTCACTGTCCATCTCTCTCTATTTTCATCCAAGCACGGGACAATGTGACATCCCTGCCTAATCAAAGTCGCATACGCTGCTATTTTTAGTACCAACATGTAGATGTAGAGGTAGCCTACACATAAGATTTCTGCCCAGGACAAGGTAGTCTATGGATCACATCTGCAGTACTATCCATTTCATTTAAATGTTTAGATGCGTAGAAGCCAATGTTCATATGTCTTTTTTCGGTTGCAGTCCCACTAGGCTTACATAGCGGTAGCCTATTGTTAATGGAATGCATAATTTTTACCGAATGGTTACTACACAAAGTCCGTCATTGTGCTCGAAGGCGCAATCGTTGGATAACAGATCCAGTGCGCTACCGAATAAGCCACGGCGTCGATTGATATTCTCAAGTTGATTGATTCCCACAGGCTGAGGACGACATTCCAGCGTCGTTTATTTGGTTCTTGTTTCCCTGTGGACTCAAACGATAACCCGCCCCTTCAGGTAAAAAGCTTTACCAGATGACCATGTTCTATGCTAAAGAACTTGCCAACTCCAAAAGGAGGTAAAATGTATTATTTGTATGTATGGAAGAGACGAGTGTGAACGTATAAATTCATTTGCACTTAGTCTTACAAGTAATGACCTGAATGCATCTTCCATTTGTGGCGCTTGGACAATGAGACAGGGACCGAAGGCTGGCTCTCTGTGTCTGTCTGACTGAAAGAATGAATGGACGAACAAGCGGCTAATTACTGTAAATGGATAAGTGAATGAAAGACGGAAAGAAGGGAGGTGTGAACGAAGAGCAGAGTAAATTAAGAACTGAATTAGTTAATACAATTCTGAGATTGAGTACAAAGAGAAGTGAAAACAGGAACCGATTGTAACAGAGACAAAGAGAAACATAATGGAAGACATAAACTGACTTTTGGCCTACGATATAAGTAAGTAAGTAAGTATTTCCTTTATTGAGAAGCGCTAGCAAACGCACAGGACTGTGCATAGCAAGATTAATACATTCAAACAAATAAACAAAAATTTATATATACATACAACCAAAGAATTGAATGAGAGGCCTTATTGTACATCAGGGGAACATAGAGGAAGAAGAGCTAGGGCTAATCATAGGGAAAATGAAGGGTTTAAATAGCCAGATCTAGGGAAAAACATAATTTATTTGTATAGCATCCGGGCAAGGAAGCATTTCTGAGACAGGTTGTCAAACATGGGAAGCTCACGGTTATGGGACCGTGGCCGCAAGGAGTAGCGCGATTGCTTGATCGGCGGTAACAATTTATGCAATACATGACAAGGATTATGCAGAATACAAGCAAAGAGTCTAGTATCCGCATTGCTGCAGAGAGTCTCAAATGAGACAGAAGATAAAGGTAAGTACCCCTGGCGTACCAACCTTCGGATAATTCCCTCAAGGGCCTCCCGTTCCTGCACTCTCGCAAAGCCCCACCACACAGGCGAGCAATACAGCATCATGCCAACGGTAGTGGCACGAACTACATCAAATAATCTGTCCCCCGAGAGCCCATGCGACCTCAGGATCCGAAGTGCATAAAAGGACTGCCTTGCTTTTATGGTCAAACGTTTAATGTGGCTGGAGAACCCAAATTTCGCTGTAAGCTCAACACCCAGAATATTTAGGGTTTGAACTCGTGCAATACCTTTTAGAGGAGGGGGGATCATACCGATGGTACCCGAGGACGCGTGAAAATTATCTCACAGGACTTGCCTGAGTTAAGCTTGAGGTTGCAACTCTGTGCCCATACACTAATATGCTCAAGCTCAACCTCAGTTGTAGTGATACATGATGCGGGGACAGCGAGATAGCAATCATCTGCATATTTTAAAATACGATTACATTTATTAACTGGTTTTAAGTCAGAGATTGCAACTACGAAATCCATCGGGCCCAAGCCGGAACCTTGAATAATGCTTGCATTAATTCGTGCAAGAGAAGATATTACACCATTAAACCTAGTGCAATGACTACGATTATGAAGTAGATTCAAAATCCAATTAAAAATGTGATCAGGAATTGGGAGAGAAGCAAGTTGTTCGGCTAGATATGAATGTCTGACAGAGTCAAAGGCTTTGGAAAAATCCAATGAGACCAAACGTACATAGGGTTCATTGCCTAAGGCAGTGCTGTCCAACCTTTTTGACCCCGCGGGCCACCACAGAAGTTATTCTTGAAGCCGAGGGCCGCACCATTAAATTCAAAAGCAACGACTAAAATTTATTGAAAATTATATATTAACTGTATTAATATTAATTAAAATTATGGAATAATAATGATAAATGCTGTTTGTATGGAATGTAAGGTATGCTTTACAATAGTTAAGTAAAAAAATAAATGCTCAAGCACCTTTTTAGTGAAATATTTGGCTTTGAATTGCGCTTGCAAAATTTTTTGATGCGGTTGGTATTCAGTAATTTCTGCCCTCATTAGATTTTCTAAATGTTCATCAGTCAAAGAATATCGTTTTTTACTTGACGTTGTCATAGCAGAAAATCCAACTCCACAGACGTAGTAGGTGCTTCCAAACATCGTCAATACTTTTTGCAATATTTCGATTCATACTCATTTGGCGGCGTATACTTGCGTTTGTAACGAAGGCCAAATTATGTCGCATTTCAATTATTTCAAGCTGCACTGACCTTCATCTCCTCTCAGTAACTGCATATTTTGTGGCTACGTTAGAAATATCACGTGAATGGATTTTCAACGAAGAGCAACAGAGGAATGTCTGTAAAACGAGCACAGCAATCAAATTTCAACTGTTCTAATGATAGGTTTAACTTCTCACTTTTGACTAAATTTGGATATAAAACGTATTTTGCTGAATTTATAGCGTCGAAAGAATGCCGCAATGCGTGGAAAAGGTGTTTAAGACGAGCACTGTGTTATCAATTATTTAGCGACATCATGGGATTGGCGCGCGATGGATAGGCTAATCATAATATATTTATGCCTTTCCAGTTCTCATGACGCATTAAAGCAAACGTACGGTTTTCTTCCGTAACTTTCCGTTTTTTTCGCTTCGCTCGATTTAACTGTCATTTTTTAGAATGTTAGAAATAACTATATTTTATGAATGGCTGTCGGATAGTCATTACTATTACAAAACATATGCACAGCAGCGCCCTAGACATCCGCTTCCGGTTTAATTACTTTCAACAAGGTGTGTTTATTTTAATAATTTCATTTTAATAACTCGTGGCTCGCGTCTTTTGCCTACTGGTTATTTATTCTGATCATTCGGCAGATGGCGATAGCTGTAACCTTAGTAGGCCTATAATTATTATTTGATTTTGTTGGTTCCCGCTCATGTTGAGATTCGTAGACTACGTTTTAAAAATGTAAACAAGCTTAATGCGTCGTAGGAACTGGATTTAGTGTTCACGTTGTCGAAATGATAAACCAAGATACGAACGAATAGCTATGCAAGTAGACCAGTGACTTTGTCTGTTACTTCATTTTTACAGAAATTGCAAATATTTAGCGAGCTCTGGCGGGCCATTTAGAATCAGCCCGCGGGCCGCAGGTTGGACAGCACTGGCCTAAGGTTTCAAGGATGTGATTGGATACAGCCATCAAAGCAGCAGCCGTTGAGCCCGTAGGTCTAAAGGCATATTGATCATCAAATTTGTGATTAGTGTCTGTGTTGGTGATTACCGGATACATATATATACGGGTAACGATTTTTTCAAGAATTCTACAAAGGATGGAAGTAATGGAGATGGGGCGGTAATCCGATTCCACTCTTGGGCATGTAATTTTGGGGATTGGTGTAATACAACTTAACCTCCACTGTGGAGGAACATATGAATGTAACAAAGACTTTCTAAAAAGGGTTGTGATGGGAGCAGCCAATAGGTGAGCCATGCTGCTGAAGAACCAGGATGGGACACCATCCGGGCCAACAGAAGATCCACGGATATTTGTTAACATGGTAAAGACGTGGTATTCATCTATAAAATCAATGTCGAATGGGGTAGCCGTTTGACGTGGCCTAGGATCAGTATAAAGGTCATCGGTGGATATTTTACTATAATGCTTGTTAAGAGAGTCTGCATTTACATTGACATAAGATCTCTGGTCATTTCTATTCGCACAACCACTTCGGAGACGCCGTACTTCAGTCCATAATTTCTTTGATCCTCTGCATAGACCATCAAAAGATGAAGCATTAGTCTTCGTAATCACTTTTTGAATTCGATCAGCTAGGGCTGATGCCGCCTCGTGTTGTCCACTCCTAAAAAGTCGATTGCGCCGTCGCAGGAGGAGTTTCAGATGCGGGGTCATATACGGTGGATCACGTGTCCTCACAGTCGTCTTTCTGACTGGAAAGAATAAGTCGACTGCCGTCATGATCTGTGTGTAGAACTGAGCAAAAGCATCTTCTATGTCCACGTCGGCACCAATAACGTCCCAGGTATAAGACTTTCCAGATGATTCTGCAAACTGGCCATTTTATCGGGCGTACGCAGACGCACTTCGTGAACGATGCGGTCTGCGACAGGAACAGTGCACACAGGGCGCGGGGCGACGAACACAGCGGAGTGTTTAGTTTTAACAGTTGATTTAACGATAGAACAGATGTTGTCAATGCGCTCAGAAGCATATACTCGGTCGAGGGCATGGCCCTCATGTGTAGGTCCTTCGAATGCTACTCGTAGGCCCATCTGAAGAATGAGTTCGGTTGGGAGACGATTAAAGTCTCCAGCCAGAAGAATGGTAGGATTGCAGGGCATGGTTAAAATCTCTTCCAAAGTGTCATCAAGGTTAGATAATAGAGTTTCGGTACTGTATAACGGCTTAGGGGGGTTATAGAGACCGCCGATATAGAAGTCCTCATTATCAATTCTGAGCGAAATCCAAAGGTGCTCGATTTCTGTCCCATAGGTTACACTTGGAATATGTAGAACAGGTTGGAGAGTGTTTTTGCAGTAAATTGCAATCCCTCCACCTTTTCGGCCGATCCTGTCACGCCGGAACAGATAAGTCCATAAGTCCATAAACAGAATAGAATACACTAAAATAGAGACTCTAATAGTTAAAATATGATAGAAGAATTATAACCAGAGCTGATGTGAAGAGATATCAAAATAGGAAGACAAAACGAGAGGAAGAGGAAGAAGTGGAGGATGAGGAAGAACCTGTGGCTGTGCACGTCGGCGGCATCCACTAGACTAGACCATGCCGCGTTGCCGGCGAAGGGAAGGAGGTGACGCACCCGATATACTAAGCGTCCATCTAATATTTCGTTATCTGTATCTGTATCTTTGCGGATATGAGCTCTTTCACACATAAATACCGAATGCTGGCATATAGGACGAATGCCAGTACTACAGTGGTTAAAACGACTGAACGCGTGTTATACTCGGAGTCAGCAGTCTTGCTCTTCTTAGCATCGAAAGAAAAACCTTACAGAGAACAAATTTTGCTTTCGTGCTTGACCAGTTTGCGACAGAGAAATCAAGAAAAATTAATCTTTTGAAGACTATGTCTACGATATATAATATACAGTGATGTATAATTTGAATTTATTGATTTTTTAAACGAAAGTTTACAATCGTAAATAGATTTACATAACTTAAGCATACTAAACTATTAGTCTGGGTTATTAATATTTTATTTCGTTAAGATCAAACTTACCATACGATGTATTTGGAAAGTGGGACATAAATAGAACATGGAGAGGCGCCAATTTCACAGTTCGTACCCAGGCTTAAAATACCCAGCTATCGTCTCGTGATGTTATTTGGGGCACTACTGTTTCTGCTCGTTCTCTTAAGACTTTTCTTTTTCGAGGGGCCCTTCGCAATGGAAGCGCCTCTGATTAGGTTGTACTGCGAGAGGCGCTTTATAAGTCCATAAATAGAATAGAATACACTAAAATAGAGACTCTAATAGTTAAAATAATTAATTATTTATTGATTTATTAAGAAAATTTGCAAGCGCCACTGTTTTAGACATAATCAGAGGCGCTTTCTAAATGTAATTAAGAACAGAAATTTCAACAGAAACGAATACATTACACGCACCCACACACACACAGACGCACGCACAGTGTCGCACACACGCACATAAAAACCGCGCGCGCGAGCACATACACACACACTAACGAATTCCAATTCAGTCGACAGGCATCCTGTTCCGAGTGAGTGGATCAAGTTGCGTTAATAGTGTTTAGTGACGAATGGTGATACCGTACAACTCCTGCGCAGTTGTGAGACTTGGACAAGCGCAGAAGCACTGATTAAGATTCTAAGACACATTCGACGTGAGGACCTTCAGCAGGATTCTGTGATTTCTAACATGGATCATGTCATAAAATGTGGAGGTAAGGAGTAGAATATCAGCAGTACGGATCTCCGTCAAAGATAACACTACAGACTAAACTATCGTCGTACTAAGGATGACGACTACAGATGAGCCTTTTGGACACAATGAAGAAGATAACAAACGATTGGAGACCACGCCGTCGACATTTGACCACGTTAACGTGAGTCTGGAGAAAAATCTAACATCGTTGATTAATTACCGATCCTATACCTTATCTGGGGAAGATGGCCTAGGTAAGACCAGCTTGGCGCGCTTCATTAACACGACGGTAGCGTGCTTGGCCTGCAGTCTAGCAAATGTAGATTCGAGCCTGCTGATGAGACTTCGTGTAACGATCATGAACAAGCTGTGCCTATCCATGCCTCTATCAGGAAGCAACACATAATAGTACCGCTCTAAACTGGGAAGTAATCTGGAAGTCCTATGATGCACTAATTGCCCCCGTGTGCCGGACCTTTAGATTCGTCCACTGTCATCTCAAGGCAGGATAGCCTGAAATTAACGCCTATCCTCCTACGTTCCACTAGAAACATGGCAGCTATGTTTCCGTTTTCTCTTAAGGCCCAATTTATAATGATACACTTAGACCGCAAGTGAAAACTGACCATCATCTGCCTCAAGCTCCTCTATCTGTCAATCATAAGACTTCTTTCGAAAACTAAATTCCCACATTTACAAATAATCTGACTCTGGTTAATCTACTGGTGCCACCTTCCAGCTTCCCTCATCAAACATAGGCCTACTCCGCTGTCAGAGCTCTCTGTTTACTTTTCTGATCTCATGGCAACATGAGTTTAAATGTGCTCTTCAGTTGGGTAGCCTACAATTGGATAAGCCCTCTGACTTGGCACAGCGCTCTTGAATGAGCTAGTGCCCTGCGTTTGGCTTTTAGTAGCGCTTGAGAAACTTCCGAGCAGACGATTGAGATTACGATATACCTAACGTGATTGGAGCAATGTTGAAACAGGACCACTGTATGTACAGATTATAATTATAGGCACTGGCCCACTTAGCTACATGTACAATGTACATTGGTAGAGCGTAAGCTGCGTCTCGTGCATCTCTGTGTTAAAGAGCTTGCTGATCGCGGTTCCCGATGCTGGCTTATTTCAGAGATTTAAATCTCGGGCTAGCACGGTCCATGCACGGGGACCTTAAATGGCGTGGCGAATATTCAAAAGGGTAACCGGTGATGAAGAATCTCACCCAAAGAATTCATTGAACAAATGAGCAGGATCGAGACCATGGGTAGGTCGCTATAGAAAAACGTCTACATTTACATTTACATTACGTCGCTAAACAACTTTCAGAATACATAAACGTATCTACGTACATAACTAATTATATCTGTTCACAGCATTATAATATGAACAGGGTTCAGTGTGTATATATAGCGGTCTTCCTGTATGGGGTTTCCTATGCAGGAAATGATGTTGTACGGGGAAAACCTGTAGGGCCTACCACATCAACACATTTCCAGGATATACGATGAAATACGAAGCTACAGAATATTGATTTCTCGTCATCTGAGAATGGTAACTCAATTAATATTACTGATAATAATTTAGTCGCCTGATGTCGTAGCATTGTTATCATTATGTGCATTAGTCTACTGTGTAGGCGCAAACGGCAGGGTTTCAATTTCTTCGTAAATCTATTCCATTCTCAACCTTATGTATATGTACACGTAAGCGACATAGGTTATAACGACGTTAAATATCGTACATCAGTGGTGATACAAAGATTTTCCAGTCGAGGTGAGGTAGGCTATAGTCGTCGAGTATCAAAGGCCTAGATGTTCGTATAGGCCTACGTGGCTTGAAATGCATGATGATTGATGAAGCCGCCAGCGCCATTTGACCGCAAGCGCTAAAAAATTATGTATAGCCTATTAAGCCTATGTCATGTCAACTGAAGTATTTTTTATTGCAACCAATTTTCACACAATAATATAATGAGAAAAACACATTAGTTACAAAAAGTATGCTCCAAAGGAATCGTAATCCCGCTAGGCGGGACACCCTAAGTACGAAAATTACCAAATCATTCGAAAGATGGAATTGCATAAAGATACAGAGTGAAGAGTAAACAGCCACAGTATAAACTAAACGAACAAAGGTAATCCATGAATCCAGAATTGACTGGGAGCGTTACATTGACATGTGTAAAGCTTAACTACAATCTAAACTACAGACGTAACTAAAAAACGTGATATTGCACTCATAGTGAGCGATTCTGAAGTTTAAGTGAGAGTCAGTGAAGTGGTGATGAGCTCTAATTACCAAGCAAGAAACAGCGATACCCTTTTTACGTAGGCTATAAAATCCATCGCAAGCTTTGTTCATGGGGTCTTCATGGCACTATGGTTGCCGACTTCAACCAAAATGATGACGTATTTCTAGGCATTCCACAGCGCGAGAGGTTGACCATTTATAACAATCATTAATAAGTAATTTACTCATTAGTCATTAATAAGTAATTTATAGACGTAACGATCATTCTGTTCCTTGCACTGGTGTGACAGAAAGTCACTTGACTGAATCCCCTCTCACAATCACCTTAAGAAACAGGCAATACCTTTAACAGTGGTATAAAACTCTCTAACTTGCAGACTAACATTGCACCAGCGCTCTTCTTTCAACAGAGCTTATTCTAATTTGCTAATATTTCGAATTCTACCAATTTGCTGTTAGCAAAATACAAACAGCCGATATTGTAACGATACTGTTTGTGTTTCGCTAACAGGAAATTGCACTATTTATTTTGCAACCTGGTTTTCGCCAAAATTGCTCCATTAAAGGATTCTTGCGCCATGGTGATCGATTGAAGCAACTAGCTGTCTGCAAAATGTCAGAAGATGAAAAAACAGTCCAAATTGTCATATAAGGACTGACAAAACTGACCTTTTACACAGTTTAAATGTTGATCAACGATATTTTTCTCTCAATTTTCACATCTTTATAGTGTCCATCTTTTTCGACATTGTCCAAAATGTACCTAATGTTATCACACCGTTCTGTTGCTCGTCCTCATTCCTATTGCAATTGAAAGCCAGTGTCTTAACCTTTGCATCATCATGGGGGGAGGCCCGTGGCGCATTGGATAGCATCTGGCACAGAGAGCAAGAGGTACCGAGTTCGAGCCCCCGTAGGGCGGACGTGCTTTGTAGGCTGCTATTAGCGCCGTTGTATTGCAGGCTGTTTGTTCTGTTAGTAGTTAAGATTTCAATTGCATAACTGTACACTGTAATCACACTGCGTTTGTCGGTTTGAATTAATAAAGAAAATTATTATTATTATTTATTATTATCATGAGCATCTACTGCATGTAGTAGCCTACTATTACAATATGAAACAAATTTGATTTAGTCAATTTTAACTTTGTCAGAAATTATTTACAATGGAAACATTTTTCAATCCCTGTAATTTGCTAAATCTGGCTTTTAGCCCTGTCTTTCTTTTATGCGACTTGCAGCATTTAAAAATATTGGTGTCATGACCTTGTAAAAACAATGACAACTGTTTGAGACACTGCAATGCCTCTTTCAGCATGCTTGTTTCGCTCACAAATAACCGTGAGTGCATTTAGGTGGCAAGTCCTTTAAGCTTGCTCCATTCTTTACATGTAAGTCCATTGGCTGAAAGCTGCACTGGGATTTAACTTAACCCCTGTGTATTTTTTAATTAATTGGAGGGTTGAAAAATGAATAGAGGTCGAACCTACCCCCGACAATTCAGTCTTTGCAGTCTTTTGCCCATGAATCAGCCGTTCTTCAAATTGTAGCCTTTGCACACGCTTCGACCACAATAGTCAACCTAAGCTGTGTTTCATATATAAAGACTTATGACCAGTCACATGTCTGGTGCTGATGTACTTGGGAAATATCCTTTCACCGCTTATTCGAGCATTCATTCTTTGATGCTGTTCGTTGCAAGAGTGTTCAATTTCATAATTGCTTTATTTCGTAGAAATATAATTCTTATTCGCGCATCATATTTATTTCTTATCACGCGTGTGTAGTGTTTCTATCAGCAAAAAAAGGCCCGTGGGGCTTCTTCTTGCTCACGATCGACACGAATTGTTAGGTGATACTTTTGTATTGCGCTCGCAAAGCCAAATACAAACTTCGGAGTTCTGTTTAGGCCGAGATGCTTCTACAATGAACACCAAAGTGATTTGATTGGTGGGGTAGGTATGACATTGTGGTTTACACACTACGAAGCTGGAATTGCAAGGCTTAGATATTGTAACTTAATGTAAACAGATTGTTATGTGCATCAATGGAAAGGGACGATGTACTGTATCCGTGTACAGTACACGAGCTAGCTACGCTGCCCAGAGGACTTCATGCAGAGACTTCATGTAGTCCTTTTGAATCGACCGCTTCTCAGTTCCTCGGCCTAGTTTACAGTAGTTTCAGGTAGTTTCAGTTTAACGAATGGTGTGATAGCAAAGATCATTTGCTTCGCCCTCCTCCTTTATCCAGGTTTACGACTGGCTCTGACACAGTATGAGAAGTGGCGGAACTAGCCCTGAACAGGCTGAACTGGGTTATCAGTTCAGGCCTAGTTCAGGTCGGAACTAGCCATTTATATATTAGTGACGTACAATTTGAGAGATCACGCTTGATTTTAAGCTGTTTACTCTTCTCTGTGTTTGAGTGGGTGTATACGCTCGCGCTCATAAAATCTGAACACGTTAATTGTTCACATGGTGCCCCATATTACAACCAGCGCTGTTGGTGTAAAAGGGCGCAAATCAAAATAATAGATAAACACTGCGCTCAGCCAGAGCTATTATAATTACAGAGAGGCCTAGCTCTTTCTGCAGCTATTCGGGTAAGCCTACGTGACTCGTAGGCCTACGGTCGTGCAAGATCTATTTCGTTTTGATTAGTACATCCTGCGAAGGCTGTGGGTAAGTAGGGACAGACATTTCGACTCGTAGACGTAGATCTGCAGTTTTTAGTGTCGGTCGTGTTTGGAATAGGAGGCATCCAGTGACTATCATGGATTCATAGACAATGGACGTCTTAAACCTCATGTACTTACTTATTTACTTAAATACGCGAGTTGCGCATAGCGGCGCAGTTCAGATAAGCACTGACTAGCTGGCGAGGCGGGGCTAATAATTATGTATGATAAAAAAAACAATAGTTGCTACTTAAACAATAGCCAATCAACTACGACGTTGCATATGAGCACACATTAACAGAAGATAACGCAGTGACCTATATTTGCATCTGTTTCCTGCAGATTGTTGTTATACCGCGAAAGTGAAGTACTGTATTTTGTTCCTTTTTCAGCAACAATGGGCGTCAGTCTCTTTATTCACTTAAATATTTGAAGGTTTCTTTTAACTCATCGAGTTGATGAAACGGCAGGAAATCCTTCTATTATCTATTCTAGGTCACTACTCGAGTCTCGAGCAGTGACCTAGATAATGGAAGGATTTCCTGAAGTTACCGCAGTTTCAACGGTTTCAGTCGAGTGGTCATATTAATATAAGGCTTAACAGAATTTGAATTTAACCTGAGTTCGCACGTACTGTATACACATTGCATACAAACGTATAACTCTGTATAACCCAGCCCATGTATCTTTCGCAAACTATTCACCAATCATCACTTGGCCTCCTGATTCTGTCCAATCACTACTGACCTCTTCGACTCGAAACTTTCAGGAAATACAGCGGCAATATTTATGATTTCCCGTATTTGTAGCTTGCGCTTTAGATCTATATAGCCTATCTACATTATTATCGCAATGTTATTTTAAAATTCTGTAGTTTCTCTTTAGGCCAGCTGTTTAGTTGTGGATAGGCCTAGTTCTTGCATGTGGGCTGCTTCTTGAGAATAATTTCTGGTTTGCATCCATTGAAAGCAACGACGGTTGAAAGCACAAATAATTTCATACGAGATTCTCTCAAAGTGAGTAGAGTGAATATTTCGTTGAGTTACTTATTGTATAGGCTACATAACTGTTTGCCATTAGTGGGCAATAATTTCATGCACGTATGGTACATTCACATGCAACAATTGTTTGAAATCGGGTCTTGCTGCGAAAACGGTTCTAAAAGTAATACTGTTGAAGAAATGGAGAAAACGAGCGAAATAGAAAGTATACATATATGTGTATATATATATAGATATATAGATAGATAGATAGATAGATAGATAGATAGATAGATAGATAGATAGATAGATAGATAGATAGATAGATAGATAGATAGATAGATAGATAGATAGATAGATAGATAGATAGATAGATAGATAGATAGATAGATAGATAGATAGATAGATAGATCGATAGATCGATCGACAGACAGACAATAGATAGACAGATATTTTAGCGATCAAAGTCGCAAAAGTGTGTGACAGTGGTAACAGGACAGGAACAGTGAAATCGTGAGAAAGAAGAGCAAGAAAGTAAATGAGGAAAAGAGCCAGCGAGACCCGAGAAACCGACGTGAACATGCAAATGAATAGACGTAAAGTCACTAGAAAGTTTTGATTATTTGTATGTAAGGATGAGACAAGCGTGAACGTAGAAATTAATTTGGGCTTAAACAAATATTGACCCACGAAACTCCAGCTGCATGGTCCGCGATTGTCTGACGAGCGCATCTCCCATTTGTGGCACTTGGACAGTGAGTCAAATACACGGACAGAATGGCAGAAAGGCTGACTCTTAGTGTCTGTGACTGAATGAATGAACGGAGGAGCAGCTAATTAAATGAATGAATGAATGACGGAAAGGGAGAGGGAGAGGTTTAGGGAGAGGAGGCTCCTGTTGGTGCACAAGACTGCGGCATCCACTAAAGTTGTGACTATACCAGTGGCGTAACGAAGGGGAAGAGGGTCGACCGCACCCGGGCGCAGCACCAAAGGGGCGCAAAATTAGCTTTCAGTGGCAGGGGCCCGGGAACCTATGGCGCCGATGTTCACACAAGTTTTGCCTCTGTGGCGCCAAGGCAGGGGCATGCTCACACAACTTTTGGAAACATTGATACTATGAAAATAATACAGTAATGGAACCTAACAAAAGCGCCCTGGCATTAGGTAAGGGTCAGCAAGCTAGACAACTGCCCAGTCTTGTAGGATGATACATTGCGGTATCATGGACACCGGAAACCTTATTCTGGGCCTGAACGGTACAACAGGTGCCTAAAAATTAATGTGGTTGTTGAAGCCGGATGATCGAACTCCTGATGTGACACGCGCAATTTATCACACTACAATACTGGTGGCTTCTGATTATTAAGACAGCTGTGATATATATAATATATATATACATGCATATATATTTGCCTAATATTCAGTGTGCTGGCTGTCAGTGTGCGAGAAGAAATGGAGGCTAGATCTGTCAGAGTGCGAGAAAAAATGGAGGCTAGATCAGTTCTTCTAGAGACTCCATTCGAGTGTGCGTTGGATTATAAATAATTTTGAATAGGCCTAAATAAAACTCATCGATAAAGAAAGTAGGCCTACTGCAATGTCTAGCCGTCCGAAATCATTTAACAGTCTTATCTATCGTTTTCCATGTCATCAGCAGGGAGTGGTGATGGTAAGTAGGCCTACATCTAAACAAGTGCACACTATTTTAAGTTTTGAGATTGCATTTCACATTTACAAACAATTCGCCACAGCCTAATTCTGTGCATAAGAAAATTTTTACAAATGGCATTACATATGACCAAATTCCTGTAAATTTCATTTTCTTCCTCGCAAAAAATCCGTCTTGATAGCATTTTTACTTGTAATGGCAATCGTATTCGTAATCTCCATGGAGATTTCTTCAGCGCCCACAAAAGCTAAGTCGCTGGAACCAGCTTATTCACGTGCGCGCAATCAAAACAAATAATTATGTTATAGTCTATAGTTATAAAAACACAATCGATAACACAGTCAACATTACAACCAACAAGTTTAGCGTCTGTTGTCGCTATGTTATTATCGGCCTATTGGTATTAGTACGTTGCTTAGGAAAAACTGCTTCTGTTTTGCCTTTAGAGTGAATCGCATGGATTTATCTGTCTTTCGTTAATTAGAGAAAATCGCCTACACAATCGTATCTGTAAGAATAAGCCGCCGCCATTTCTGTTGGATCAACTAGCAAAGGATCAACTAACAACAAAATAACCGGATTTCCATGGGCGCAACCGTTAGCAAACGTAGAAGAGCGCAATTGCAGCGACAGTCTGTAGCCAAAGAGTCGAGGTAAGCCTCATTCATTTCTGTATTCTGTTCCCTTCTGTCACTTCTGACGACATTGACGACCTGTTAATGAAATCTTCATCCAAACACTTTGAACTTGACCCTGTTCCTACATCGCTTATGATGATGTCCCAACTTCACATTATCGGAGTTTTCTCTTTCTACTGAGTTATACATCCTCGTATTCCAAACTGCAGACTAATTTTTAACGTCTCTTTTCTATCCAAGATGATAGAAGGTGTAAGCTACAGTGTGTTCTATTATTATCTCTATGTAAACAGTCCGGATTAATGCCATTCCACTCAACGGAAATAGCCATCCTGAAAGTGTATAAAGACCCTGCAAAACATGTAACACCCGGTGTCGATTTCCTAAAATGTCACCGACCATGGCATATACACGGCGAAGATTCAGTGACAAACCTTAATCTCTATCGGTGCAAAATCTATAACGTCGCCATGCAATTCTGCCCCATGTCAGCCGAAATTCTTTTTATCGGTGTAAAATTCATAATTATAACGTCGCCCTGATATTTTGCACTACGGCATCCTATGAAGCTCTTCCAGAAATCACAGCTCTTTGGCCACTGAATTCATAAGCTCTTGTCACCTCTTCGTGAGACAAGTACTTAGGGCCTACTTCGCAAGACAGGACATCTTTTCATACTGCCTTTAGTTAAATATAAATTGTTTGAAAGCAGTTTTAGTTAACCTATGCATATTTAGTTATATATAGTCTTGCATGTGTCATCATCTGCTAATGTTATAGGCCTAGTTGATTTTAAAATTTATGTAATCGCTGAAATGTGCGCTTGTTAGATGTAAATAAAGGCAACTTACTTACTTCCTTAAATTCGGTACCGGTGCACATGTAAAATCTATATAATGTCGCCTTGCAATTCTACCCCAAGTCAGCCGAAATTCGTAACCGGTGCAAATCTATAACGTCGCCATGTTTCTGCCCAATATAATATCAGCCAAAATTCGTTTCTGATGTATAATATATAGGCCTATAACGTCGCCGTCAGTGCGACCACTATCCATTTTCTTAAATCCCAAGCTCTTGCCAGAAAAATTCCAAGATTGGCCAAAAGTGTACCAAAAAATCGCAAGTTACTGAAAAAGAAAATAATAGTTGCGATGAAATATGAAATGCGTTATAACTTTTAACAATCACAATTATTTACACAAATTCCTAGCTAAGAACTGGCAAAGAAAAAACATAGCATAACATTGAATTAACATTACAATGTTTAATACTAACAATATCAATGCAGTTAAAGCCAAAGATTTTAACAGGGAGGAAAGATGACCTACTGAAAGAAAATTGGCTTGCGCAGTGCGAATGTAGGGCGCGTGATGCATTCTGGTCTATCCAGAGGTAAAACGACAAAAAGTTCCTTTTACTGCAATGTTAAAATCCATCAGTTAAAAGTCATTTTAGACGAAAAGTATCGTAATATCAAAATCATATAAAAATTTGTTGGTAGTACTTTATTCCAACTTTAGATATTTAGTCAGAAATTGACATCAGATTAAGTCTCAAACTTAGAGCACGCCATACGGCTTGAGTGATGGAAATTCCGTTTACCGTGAACGCCAGTCGCTTATCTATCTATCTATGAAATTTATAGGTCTATAGATTACGCCGCTATTGTATCTCGCTCGATTCTTGCAACGGCAACATCTTCTCTGCGTATGGAGATGGTTTGGACAATATAGGCATGGAAACAGCGGAGCGCTGGTCTCCATTGCCAACGGTTGTATTCGCGGCTAGTACTATACGAGATTCTGTATCTTCACAGAGCCGTCGTTGCCCGTGATACAGAGCATCTGGCTTTTAGACTCCAGTCAGAGATATCCGTCTACAAACACTGGTAAACCCAGAAGTGGGCGAATGTATGTTCTGCCCTTGTTGCTTGCCAGGTAGTCGACTCCGGAAATATCGGCCAAGAGGTTGTTTTCGTATGCATTCTCGACTAGGAGGTGGAGCACGCCAAGCTTCTTCGCTCGAATTCCCATTCTCGCAAATGCATCTTGCACTGCCATGGTTGCACAGAATATTTGTACTTCTTTGGAAGCATGTAGTCTTTCGTCTACCAATGTTCAATTGCTTGTTTTTGGACTACTTTTTGTTTGGCATACTATTGTCGATGGTCCTCTATGTGTTTCTCGATAGTGCCTTGGGATTCTCGGGGTATCTCTGTGGTTTCTCAATAGCGTCTTGGTATTCTCTGTGGGATCTCGACGGTCTTTGGTTTTCTCACCTGCTAATTAGCGCGCCAAAATTAGAAACTTGCTGACAGTAGTCTTTTGAACAGTGTAGAGTGTAGTAGTTGTTTTAAGGTAGAAGTTACAGTTGAGTTGTGTCAGTAGAACTGTGATATTGATGTGTTGAACAGTTTTGACTTTTAAATAACTGTTTTGTAAAGAGAAGAAACTTTTATGAAAGAACTGTGTCAATTTAATTCTTAAACAGTTAGAAGACATTGAGCAATTTATACGTAGAGATAAGGAAAAGTGTTTTGAGTTAGGTCACAACTAAGAAAGGACAGAAGAGTTGGTGACAGGCTACTTACTTACTTCCTTAAATTCGGTACCGGTGTAAAATCTATATAATGTCGCCTTGCAATTCTGCCCCAAGTCAGCCGAAATTCGTAACCGGTGCAAATCTATAACGTTGCCATGTTTCTGCCCAATATAATATCAGCCAAAATTCGTTTCTGATGTGTAATATATAGGCCTATAACGTCGCCGTCAGTGCGACCACTATCCATTTTCTGAAATCCCAAGCTCTTGCCAGAAAAATTCCAAGATTGGCCAAAAGTGTACATAGAAATCGCAAGTTACTGAAAAAGAAAATAATAGTTGCGATGAAATATGAAATGCGTTTTAACTTGTAACAATCACAATTATATGCACAACTGCCTAGCTAAGAACTGGAAAGAAAAAACATAGCATAACATTGAATTAACATTACAATGTTTACTACTAACAATAAAAACCAATGCAGTTAAAGCCAAAGATTTTAATAGGGAGGAAGATGACCTACTGAAAGAAAATTGGCCTGCGCAGAGCGAATGTAGGGCGCGTGATGCATTCTGGTCTATCCAGAGGTAAAACGACGAAAAGTTCCTTTTACTGCAATGTTAAAATCCATCAGTTAAAAGTCGTTTTAGACGAAAAGTATCGTAATATCAAAATCATATAAAAATTGTGTTGGTAGTACTTTATTCCAACTGTAGATATTTAGTCAGAATTTGACATCAGATTAAGTCTCAAACTTAGAGCACGCCATATGGCTTGAGTGATGGAAATTCCGTTTACCGTGAACGCCAGTCGCTTATCTATCTATGAAATTTATAGGTCTATAGCGCCGCCTCAAGATTACGCCGCTATTGTATCTCGCTCGATTCTTGCAACGGCAACATCTTCTCTGCGTATGGAGATGGTTTGGACAATATAGGCATGGAAACAGCGGAGCGGTGGTCTCCATTGCCAAAGGTTGTATTCGCGGCTAGTACTATACGAGATTCTGTATCTTCACAGAGCCGTCGTTGCCCGTGATACAGAGCATCTGGCTTTTAGACTCCAGTCAGAGATATCCGTCTCCAAACACTGGTAAACCCAGAAGTGGGCGAAGGTATGTTCTGCCCTTGTTGCTTGCCAGGTAGTCGACTCCGGAAATATCGGCCAAGAGGTTGTTTTCGTATGCATTCTCGACTAGGAGGTGGAGCACGCCAAGCTTCTTCTCTCGAATTCCCATTCTCGCAAATGCATCTTGCACTGCCATGGTTGCACCGAATATTTGTACTTCTTTTGAAGCATGTAGTCTTTCGTCTACCAATGTTCAATTGCTTGTTTTTGGACTACTTTTTTTGGGCGTACTATTGTCGATGGTCCTCTATGTGTTTCTCAATAGCGCCTTGGTATTCTCTGTGGGATCTCGACGGTCCTTGGTTTTCTCTATGGTGTCTCCATAGTTCTTGGTTTTCTCTTTGGTGTCTCTATATTGCCTTGGTATTCTCTGTGGCTTCTCGGCAGTGTCTTGCTTTTCTCTGCGGGATCCCGATAGTGTCTTGGTATTCTCGATGGTATCTCTTGCCTTGGTGCGCTTTGGCATTCTCTATGCTTTCTCGGATTTGGTAGCCCACATTTTGACATCCCTGACCTGAAATGCGCCTTCTTTAATTATATAGAATCAAGATAATAGCTGCACGTCTAGGTCCCCAAACTGTAGAGTGCCTTTAGAATATAATGGGAAGTCAATTGTAGAATACAGTCTGGAAGCTTCGTTTTGGTTCATAGGGTCTACCTTGAATAACGAATGACTTCTTTTGCGTCAAAACTGGTAGGAGTCGTCTATAGGCGGGGGTTGGTTCATAGGGTCTACAATTCTACCTGGAATAAGAAATGACATTTATGGCGCTAAAACCGCACCAATACAGTCATTTCTTATTCAAGGAAGAACCTATGAAACAAAACTTGAGCCTTCCAACCTGTATTATACAGGTTGGAAGCTGCGTTTTGTTTCATAGGTTCTTCCTTGAATAAGAAATGACTTCTATTGCGCCAAAAGCCCCATAATTCACAGTACTGAAATTCATAATTATGTTGGCAAGGTGAAATTTTCTATTTTGATACCCTATGGACTGTCGTGGTTTTATTTCAGGGTGACGAGTGTATATCGACACCTCATGAAGTGCTATAGGCTGACTATTTTATATCGACACCCTATGAGGTGCCATTGGTCTTATGGATCGCGTTATAGACAGACACCGAGAGAACTGTACAGGGTGACTTTAAGGTACAGCCATTGAATCGACCTCGAGTCTCGACTGACGGATAAGAAGAAGGATTTTTAACCATCTCCGATCAGCAGACCAGTCGTCTAAAGTGATCCGATCCGAATTCATCCGAATTCGAGGCGTCAAGTCGGGGTCTGCCAGCGAGCTCACCCTTACGTATATTGAGCCAGGAACCAGTGACGATACCATAAGAGGGATAGTTCTCTCGCTGTCGCGTCTTCTGTTTGACTTGAATGTTGCCTTTGCGGTGCGTTATTTCACTTGAAGCCCGTGTATATGATAGGCGTTTAAAAGATCTTAAACGCTTGTCCGTAGTCAGCTCTTTTAAGCCTCTCGACATACCACGACAGCCGGACCAAAGGACGCTTTTTCTTAGGGATCCGGGTTTTGGACATCCGGGAAGAGCTCTGAACCACTCGGCACCCTGTGAAGAACTGAGAAGACCCCGGTTCTGTGACAATATTTCTACTGAGTGCATCTAATTGCCACGCATCGAAAAGCGTGCTTTTGTGGTATGAATTTAATAGGTTTATAGGGCGCTCGTACAGGAAACTTCTACCGTATCTTACGTTGCGATGAGTCATAGGCATCTCAAGACTCGTCTGCTGACCTTTGGGGGGGGGATTATACTGTATTATAGTCTGTCACGCCTGTGTTACTGTATTATAGTCTCACGTTCATTTGATAGGTTAACCTTTGTGCCGCAAAATTGTATTTGAACGATGTATTCCGCTCTCTTACTGGGGTTTCAGCCCACAGTGTAGACCTATTTCAGTAATTACAAGTGATATTGAAATGATCTTTGGGTCTATGGTCTCAAGGTCTAAAATGGCAGAGAAGCTATTTCTAACATTGTAGGACAATCGGACGACCTTAATTTTTAAGGTCGTTTGACCTTTATTGTAAACCATTCATATCTCAGGAGCTGTGAGGGATAATGATAGGTTCTCAGTCCACGACGGTGTCACGGCTAGTCGTCTACAGACTCTTCGTCTACGACACTTCGTCTACAGACATATCGCCGACAGACATTTCGCATACGAAATGATTTGACATTGCAACTTCAAAATGGAAACTGGATTGATGAAAAAACTGTTTCCCTAAATGGAAGTGGGATTAGTGAAAACATTCCTTTATTGAAATAGAAGCTGGATTGATCGAAATAATTTTTCCTGTAAATAGAAGCTGGATACTAAACCAAGCTGGATGGATGGATGAAACTAAGTTTTCGATTCAATAGAAGGTGGATTGATGAAAATAATTGTTTCCGTAATTAGAAGCTAGATCCATGAGAATATTTAGTTCGTTTTAAGAAAGCGGCCTCTGTTGATTAGCCCTAATGAATACAGCTACACTCGTATGCGAAATGTCTGTCAGCGAAATGTCTGTAGACGAAGTGTCGTGGACGAAAAATCTGTAGACGACTTGTCGTGACACACATGTAACCATTGCATGACTTTGTAGTTCAAGGTCATCAGTTGACTTGATCTTCTTAACCTTTGGTTTCTCAGGAACTGCAAGCGATAGAATTGTGACTTTGATTTTTGTTTTGTGGATCTGGAGACGTAGAATTAAGTAAGTAAGTATATACTTTGTTTATCCAACTACATAACCGCATTTTGGTTGACATGGCATTAAACATTCTGAAGCATTCTTATTAAAAAACCTCATTAAATTGTCAGCCCGTGGGACAATTCGGTCATGCGATGCGGTCTTGGACGCAGGGAATAGGGAAGTGTCTTTACAGGAGCGAGGAGCGGGTTCAGAACATGACCGGGATCCACCAAGGCAGCTGTAAAGAGGTTCCCACATATTACACCACGAATGCACAAAGTTTGTCAATCATTTTATGTATGCGTATAATGTGCATGCAGAGAGCAAGTCAAAAACCATGTTACACTTCATTTAGCAATGTTGGTTGTTACATGTTGTTCATCTATACGATTTTTTCAACTAAAATTTGCCAAAATATCCTTCGTGTAGGTATTATAGTCACTGTTTCGTAAAATGAGATTATTTATTTTAATGTTGCGATTGACATAAAAACACGTATAGTTAACGTTCTGCGATCAGGGATTTGCCCAATTACCAAATTATAGATCAGTGTCTTCCGGATTATACATGTATGTAACCGAAAACCAAGACGACCGTGTGACGACTCATCATCAAAACTGACGACTGATCGAAACTGTTGGGAACTTCCACTACCTTTGACTCATACGATCGATACTGAGGTAATTGACCTAACGATTACGCCTATGACCCATACGACTGAGACCTGCGGAAGTTCCCGACGATTACGCTAATGACTCACAGGCGTGTGATCGTAAATCGCCTTAAGGCAACGACGTACAATACTACAGGATATTACGCGATGACACAACGGCGCGCGATGTTATTCGAGGATTGCCTCTCAACGCCCACGCTTTATTAACTCATACGATCGATACCGCGGAATTGTCCCTAACGATTACGCCTATGACTCAACGGTGGGCAGCGCGTTCGATCTTTCAAAACCTTGGGGGATTTTCCGATAGTATCCTATTGATGAGAGTTAGTGGCACGGGTAGGCGGCGCGTAGGTGGGACAAGGTTGGTAATATTTGCTCGTCGCGTTTAGTCATAGCGAGAACTTGGGTATTATAGAAATGTGGTTTCTTATTAGTTCTATTTATAATAATAGCTAATAATTTGGGTGGTTATAACAAATTTAAAGCATCGGTTGGGTGGTTGTTCCAAAAAAGAACAATTACCTCTACTGATAATATTATTAAGCGTTAAAACTAGCTAACATTTCCATGGAACACTATTGTCCTCTTGTTTATGGCAGCATATCCAACATATCGGCTCTTGAGTACAAAAGTAAAGGAAGGAATCTTGAATATATAAAAATTAATCTACGGATATATTTTGTTCTGATGCTGGATTCTTTTGCTCCTCCGTGTGTTGGTCTGCCTCGTGATTTACCGTAGCAGAATAATTGCTGTGGCATTATCCCCGACGATAGTGGCATTCCTCGTGGAAAAGGTGCCAACAAACCAGAGGTCAACATAACGTTTAATGACCGCACAACCCCTCCATCCAATCCCTCTTTCATCTAACCTAGCTACAATATTGTTGTAGCCCTCCTGTGCATGACCACACGAAACATCGTCGTTGATCTGGTAGGCTTCGTCGTATCTTTTGGAACACCTCGGGGTTCATCTCTCGTTCGGTAGAAGACAATTCCACACTTTCCGTTGCGATGTAGGCTACTAACCAAGTCGTATCCGCCAAAACAATGTTTGTCAAACCCTTGTATATCGTTGTAGACAAGACAGAAGTTTTCCAGCCAGTCGTATTTATCGCGCATTAAATCGCTTACCTGGGCGACGAGACCCTCGTTTGATCCACTCTCATCAAGTTTCTTATTGAGGTCGTTGAGCATGTTTTCTCGGAAGTTTGCCTCGCATTTGTCGAGTACGGATTGGATCTTAGCGTAGACTTCCTTCAACTGACTTTCATACCGCTTTGTCTCCTCCTTGGCGCCTTCCATCCCACGCATCACCGTCTCGTAAGTGGCAATAACCATCATTCCGCCGCATACCAGCTGCAGTAGTCGTGATGCAAGAACTGCTATTTTCGGTCGGTCACCTTCTGTCTTATTGTAGAACTCGTCCAATATGCTCTTCTGGAAAAGCCTTTCTCCAGCAATTCCATCCAAGAGGGCATTCACAGCGAGGGTGAAATTTTGATTGGCACAAACCTCTTTCAGTCTTTCCTGATATCTCATCTTCTCATCTTTTCCAGTTGCTTTTCCCATTTCAACACAAAACTCCATTCCTAACTTAATGCGACCAACAACATCTCCGTATTGCAGTTGCGTAATTTCCCATTTGATCATCCTCTCTAATTCTTTTATGTCATCTCTCACTTGGTCAATCTTATTGCTCAATTTCTCAAAGCAGCGAAGAATTTCTTCGTGTTTACTATCTGGAAGAAAGCACTCGATGAGCCCCAATACAGCTCCGACAAATGGAAATTCTGAGGTTAGCTGCCCTGCAATTCCAAGAATTTTGGCAACAGCAGTGAACTTGGACCACAGTTCGGAAGCTTGGCTCAGAACATCTAAAGAATTCTTTGTTATTTCAACTTCATCGGCCATTTTCAAGAGATTAGACGGCTGTTTCCTCGATTCGAAGAGTTACTGTAACAACATCACATTTTCTTGAATTATCTGAACTGTTTTTGCCCTTAGTGAATGTTTCACTTCAAACTCATTTGATTGAGATTATTTCTCCTCATTTTGGTATGATCCGAACTCTTTCTGAACTGCAGCATGGATCTTTTAATTTAATGTAGAAATCTAGAGGTGCGCAAATATTGGGTCATATTGAAGATGCAAGTGTCGCCATAGAAGTTTTTTTACTTTCAGTTAGTAATACAATGTTGAACGTTTATTTGAAAGTATAGGAAAGTTCAATGAGAAACACTTAACAGTTTATGTTCAAAGTTAACATAAATAATACAGTGGATTTTTTCCTTTATGCTAAAAGTGTTCAGCTACAGAAAATTGTAAACTACGAAGATCTGTTTATTTATTCATGCATTCTGCTCAAAACGGGTTCAATTTGTTTTTACTTTAATTGACTTTCGGTTGTCCAAATTTTTCTTAATTATTCTTACTGTACTGTGCAGAGTTTATATCCATTGAATTGTTCGTCGTTGCAGAGGCTCCTAGTCTCCTCTTTGTGAAACCTGTAAGAGTGTAAGAGACCTATGCCTATAATGGGTTCCACAGATGAGACTCAAGGCCCGTGATAGATACATAAAGTCAGATTACATATTGTCCTCGCTAAATCCACAACTCGAGCTAATTTGTTGTAGACATACAGCACATAATTATTATGTGACATTCTCTCTCTGAGCGCCTTAATCTATCATGTAGTCTTCATGGGACCAATATTCCATATGGGATCCAAATATAGCTCATATGGATTCCATCTAATGCCCATGGAAATACTGGCAGCTAAAGTACTTGATTCTGTTTTCATCCAGAGCATTTATATAGCGCCCGCCAGAGGTTTCTGTTTAGAAGCGTCCACACCGCAGCACCGGGAGAAAAAGAGGGATTGCTTAAGTACTTGTTCCAGCATTTTGATAGCCTACTTGAAATTGGTTTATTTAATAGTTTTCTTTCTACTACCAATTAGACTATGATTAGGATAGCGTAACTATGGGCTCGCGGGTGTCGCAACTGCAAAGTCGCGAGGGGCGGGCCAAATCCGAAAAATAAAACACTACGAAGAGCTGATAAAATGCGAGTGGGGGCCAAATTGGCGACAAAAGATTATTTTGATAAATATGATGAAAAGTGAACAGGACGACGCAAAGAGTTGTATCGTTCTTTATTCTCGGGCAAAATTGCTACCCTCCGTCTCTCTCTTCAATTCGTCCTTTCCGAAGCCACCATCGATCCACCTGCGGATGTTCCCTCCTCTACTCATGACTGTCCACCTTCCCAACTTCAATTATCATTATCCTGTCTTCCAACCATCATCAGTGACTAAAGTATCCCATATAACTAGGGTTGGTGTAACCCAGTGCGGGAACTCATGGTGTCACGGCCATGGATCTCCTCCCTTACCAGACTATACAGAATCCTTAGTAATGTTCTTTGTTGCAATGTTACTCGTAAATCGAAATTCCTGTAGGCCTATATAACAGAATGCTATGGTTATTCAAACTGAAACTTATACTTCGCACTGTACGCCGTGTTTACACCTTTTCTGTATAACAGCGGAATAACGGTTATTAGTATTCTTTTTTATAATGTAGCACAGCAGCGCTGTGATTTGCCGTTTGTATAGCGGATCTCAAAGCCGGTATCACGAAATAGAGTATCCGTCCTAAGACTATCCGGGGGGGGATGTATGAGTTTATCCCCCCGGATGGAATAGACCGGTTTAGAGTATCCGAAGGGATAAACCATTTTATCCCCCATCGTCATACGCGTCACGATAGCCTCGACGAAAATCCAGTCAAGATAACCAAAAACGAAGTAAATGGATTTCAGGTCGACTTACAAATCTAAGATACACAATTGAAAAATATTATGTGTACAATAAAGCCAAACAGTACGACTGAATACACTTCGAAATCGCCAAAAATGGAAAATAAGCGGAATACTCCATTTCACTAAGGGGGATACTCATGTTTGGGGGATACTTTATTTCGTGACACCGGCAAAACAACCGCCATATAGCCTAGGCCTACCAAAATCCCAAATACGTACAGCGTCGTAAAAATTATTAAAACACAGTTTAGCCATGTTTTCACTGCTCATCCAACTTCTACTTCTACTATAACATATTTCCATCCCTCATCCAACGTCTATTTCTAATATAGGGGAGACCGGGGCTAGATGCAACAGGGGTTGGTTGCAACACCCTCGCTAGTTAAGCGCTAAATAATAGTAGCGTAAAATTAAATCACCTACCTTGTAAAGAATATATTTTAGATCAACGTGACTTAATTTCTTGACAGGCAGTTGATTAGAACTACCGAAAAAAGTCAAAATTTAATTTCGGCAATCAAAAGTAAATTTGGCGGTTTTGTGTTTTTGTGTAATTTAGCTTAATGTTTTGAAGCAATTTAGTATTGTTTGGTGCCATAAGTTGGACAAGGAATTGGGCTTGAAAATGCATTTAGTCATTTTATTTAAAACCAACGCTGCCGATAAATTCTTTCGTGACAATGTCTATGCATTGCCTCGGGGTTGGTTGCAACATCTTAATCTGGATTGGTTGCAACATGTTGCAACCAACCCCCATGCATTTATTTCAATAAACCGTGTTCATTATAGGCCTGCTCGTCACAATTAAGGCAATCACAGACACTCAAACAAAACAGCATTAGAAGGAGGTACTCGCCGACAAAGCAGTTACAGCTTCTAACAAAACAAAAAACCGCACCAGAAGCAAAAGAACCATAGATAAGTCCCAGTGAACGAAAAAGAGTGACGAAGCCTCAGTCCACGGTCAGTCAACCGGTGCCTAGTCAGTCGTCGAGCGTCACCAATCAGCCGGTGCCGATAGTCAGTCGTGGAGCCAAATAGATTGTATAAACAAAAGAAAAGCAAAACACGACATACCATCATGTAAAAGACGAATTTTATATGAGACAGACAGTGAGGAATCTGACATTGATAGAAATGATGACGATGATGGAAAAGATTTGTGTGTAGGCCTACAAGATGGGTCATCTGACGGTGTCGATTATCTTGATGAAACACAGTCTGTGGAAGATGATGATGATTACTCTGTACGTCATGATTGTTTAAAACAAGGTGAATACGTGCTGGTCAAACTTCAAGGACTTAAAAATCCAGCTCATTTTGTGGCTTGTATGTCCGACAATTCATCGTCGGATGATCAAGAAACGGAGGCAACATATTTTGCCACGAAATCGACTATAGGCGTTCATTTGATGTTGAAGAAACTGTTCGATTTGCAATTCCAGAAATTTCAAGAACATATCCGGTTCCAATAGAGTATAATAATGAAGAAACTGCCTAGTCCGTTAATAATTATGGGTGGCACTAAGCGAGTCAGTACGCAGATAACATTCCCATTTTCCTTTTCTGGTTACAATTTGAAGGCTTGAAAAGCTCTACAATTTTTTTATTAAATATTGAACATTATAAGTCTAAACAGGTAAAAGTTGCTTAGCTTGCTATGGGGGTAATAGGCCTATCGAGTATATATATATCGGACATTTTACATAACGATTATTGCAGCAAAACAGTTTAATATCTTGATTGATTCTTTTGATTAGACTTTATTTTGAATTTCTTCATTTATTTATTACATTCTTATATGTAGGCAAGCCTCAGTAGGCCTGGGCAATGTAGCCTCAGTTGAATAATTATACTACTTTCAGTACTGTTGCAACCTTCCCCCAGGGTTGTTGCAACCAACACCGGCCCGGGGTTGGTTGCAACACTTTGAAGCCCTCTGTTCAGTTAGCTATTGTGGTTACATCTTTGGTCACTGAGATCGCTACTATAGCTTGTTTTGTTGCTGAGATATAAAGTATATATATGGGCTAAGAAGATTGCAGGTTGTTCTAAAAATAAAAAAAGGGCACCCGAAAATATGAAAATTGTTGCAACCAACCCCGGTCTCCCCTAAATATTTTGCTCGCTCATCAAACTTCTTGCTTGACTCAGAGTGATTCTCGTTAACAATAACGATAACGAAAATGTTCGTTAACGAAAATAAAATGATTTCGTTAATGGTAACTATAACTATAACTAAAACATATTATTAACTATGACTATAATTATAACGAAAATAACAATATCGAAAATTCATCTTTATTTTCGTTAATACAAAAAATAAAAATAGGCAGTGCAATACGGATGATTCGACATAAATGAGAACGAAAAAATGCGATATTTTTATTATGCAATTTGTCAGTTACTTTGGAAACGCGTATTTTCATGAAACTGTATTCATGCTTCAAAGGCTTTCAAAGCTCTGAGCAAATTGTGAAACAGCGTGTTAATACGCACAATTTTACTTATGGCTTTAATTATTATAACTAAGTAGTAACTAAAATAAACTAAAATAAAAATCCATTAACTATAACTATAACTATAACTAAAAAATAATACTAACTATACCTATAACTATAACTAAATTAAAAACCATTAACTATAACTGTAACTCTAACTAAAATAACATCTGTAAGGAGAATCACACTGGCTTCACTGCAACAAAACCATTGTTTCATAGCTTATTCAACTCTTACTTCTGCTATTAATAGCCTTTGCCCATCTAGCTTCTAATGTTACTGCAACAATTTAGCTTCTAGTTTTACTATAACATTTAGCTTCTAGCTTCTAGTTTTACTATAACATTTAGCTTCTAGCTTCTAGTTTTACTATAACATATATTTATGAACTGCTGTACGTATTGGGGTTTGGGTAAATGTGCCCGGGACGAGGGCCCAAAATGCCGCCTCTCGCCGCTTAATTTTGGATATGCTATTTTTTTATGTTGCTGCAATTTTGCATGACGATCGTCGATCGTATTACATATACAATTTTATTTTATACAGTTGTAAGCCTTTCTGGATATATCACTTTTCTCTGTATTTTGTAATTACCTGTTTTAGCTAAGGATTTTCAACTTACTCAAATCTGTATTATTAGTTAATAAAACATTTTATTGAATGAGTTGCGGCTGTCGTTGACGAAATATAGCCGCCTAGAGTTCGTGTTTAAGGTCTGAGATATTGTTTACTGCGATGCAATAGTAGAAGTAGAAGTTGGATGAGCGATTAAAACTTGGCTAAAATATGTTTTAAATAATTTTACGACGATTTTCGTATTGGGATTTGGGTATATGCGCCCCAGACGGAATTTAAGTTCTGTACACCACTGCTGTAAAAGCAGCAATTTTCTGAAAGCTAAGAGTTAACTCTTGTTTCCTATTGCCGGGCTTCAATGTGCAACCCCGAGCTACTGTTACGATGTTTTTCAAATTTCAGTTTCAAAGTAGACTATTATATTGTAAATAATGAAAATTCTCACTTTGGTAGTCTCCTGAATTCAAGTCTTTCGCAAGTCTTTCTGATTTCCGTCACCTTGAGATGCAAGGGTCTTTATAAGACTGGTTTGCAAGTAAAAACCGGAGCTAAACACCGGATCGAGGCAATTAAATTTAATTAAGGTAGTCTCATATATACTTTCTGGTTGTTTGCCAAGGGGTGTTTTCACATGATAATCTGAGTCGCGAAATGTCTGTAATACGTAAAGAGTGGGGCATAATTCTGACATCTCACTCTGTCTCTCCTGCACTATGTAATGGACTGTTCGTCTGCCTTTGGGTATTTTCCAAGTACCTTGCTGAGGTCATCGTCAGACATTTTGTCTGGTTGATGGTTTGCATACATGTATCTCGTTTCAATAAATTGATTTTACATGTTTCCTTGTAAGGGCGTGCTGCCAAACATGTTGCATTATTATAACCATAACCTTAGCCATTATCGCTAAACCTAGGCAGAGTTAATATTACCCAGATGGTTTTGTATAAAGTTTAGGGTGGTTAGGGTAACAATGAACAGAAAATATGGCTTTTGCCTTACATTTGTGTGTCATATAAGTAATCTCACAGATTGATACTTTGCGAGGCAAAGTATCAATCTGTGAGATTGGTCGTTTTGCCACACATTCAGGGGCAATTTCCGCAACAGTTACATTAAGTAATTAAAGTTTGTATGCTAATAATCTTCCAACATCACGTTATTGTAACTTACTTATTTAAGTTTAGAGTGCTACTGAGTTTAATCAGCAACTTAGCCTACAGTGCAGTTCTGTGCGCTTGCCAGTGCTTCTCATTAAAGAATATACTTATTTACTTATTTATTAACTTACTTTCGGAGAACATCAAAATGTTGGAAAAGGTATTCCTTGGTCTCACATGACGTTGGGCTTTTAGCATTTGATCTGACAATGCAACTGAATACTCAAGATCATCCAGTTTCGGGTAGTCTGCTCAGAGAGGCTACTTACAGGGCATCATGAAACGCCATCCATTTTTACCATAATAGTTCCAGAAGCGACTGGAAGAAGTAGTGTGGTAGACTTTAAGCGGTCGCTGGTTGAGAAAAGTTACCATGAAGCACGTGATGGAACATATTAAGCGGAAGAACTTACAAACTGGAACATGGACGAGACAAGGATTAACATTGTTCGTAAACCGCTCAACATAGATACATTTATTACGTGTCCGGTAATATTATCCACTTAATTCGCAGAAAGTCACAGGTGGTCGTGAATGCGCCCACTGATGCCGACTCTTGGTCTAGCATTAACTTACCCTGTCAGTATTAGCCCACGCTATTTTTAGAATGACCTATAGAACGGATCCAAGCAGTAGTCTGACCTAATGCATGCGCAGACTAATTTAAGTAGGATCTCACTTTCAGGAATTCGTAGTGTAATATTATGTTTTCCGAATTTTAAGTAGGATGTGCTTCAAACGGCATCGTGTCATGCGTTGAAGATTATGGTGGTTATGTGACGCAGCTGTGTGGGTGTTACTTTCTTACAATGACAGCACCATTTTAGCTGACGTTTGTTCCATTTCCACATTGTTTGACCTCACTTCTCCGTGCGGAGGTTTATGCAGCGGAGGCGACATCACATTAAAAGCAGTAAAACATTTTACCCAGAAAATTATTAGATCTTCAGTTAATATATTGGACAGTTCGACCGTGGGAAGGTTGAAGCAAAACATGCAAATAGTGCGACCAAACGTATAATAATAATTATTTTCGTTTATTCAAACATTCCGGTTGACACACCGCAACCGGTTACAGTGTACAATTATGCAATTGAAACAATTCACAAGAACACAAATGACAGAAGACATAAATCTTAACTTCTAACAGAACAGACAGCCTGCAATACACGGCGCTAATAGCAGCCTACAAAGCATGTCTACCCTACGGGGCTCGAACTCGGTACCTCTCGTAAAAGGGCGGATGTACAACACAGGGAGAGAAATAAGAAGGCAATCTTCTACGTATACGTCGACGGCCGCCACTGTTACAATGTCACTGTTGTAATGCGACACAGCAGTAGAACTGGGACTGATACAGTTCTTGACAAATCTTCTTTTCCTAGGTTCAGTGCCAGAGCTGTTCGTTTCCCATAGCCATTCAGTGGAATCGTTAAGATGAAGAACTATCAGATTTAACTTCATATCGACGATGCTGTGACGCCCGCCCTACGCCTAGTTCTAGCCCATTGTGCCAGTTCTGCGCCTACCCGTCGTTCGGAAGACTCGCCCTATACCTTTCCACATGAGAGTAGAAACGAAACGAAACTTGAGAAGCTGCTCACAGAAGACATCATTGAATCAACAACGAACTACACATTTGAGTTAAATAAGCATCTCAGTGGTTGGGCCGACTACATCATCATCATCATTATCATCATCATCATCATCATCATCATCATCATCATCATCATCGTCATCGTCATCGTCATCGTCATCGTCATCGTCATCGTCATCGTCGTCGTCGTCGTCGTCGTCGTCGTCGTCGTCGTCATCACCACCACCATCATCATCATCATATTCGTTTATTTACAGAGAACTGTCAAAAAATGCAAAAGAGAACATAAGTCTCGAAGCAGGTTATTTTTCATCTAGTAGACGTTTTTGAATAGCTGTGATACGAAGTTCTTATTGTTCTTAGTTGTAAGTTCAAAGGATGGGTTTATAGTTACTAACAGACCGAGTAGGAAAGAGCCTGCGGAAGACGTTATCATGGATGATAGCAGCAATAGTCTTCCTTCAGATTTGCGTGTTTTTTTAGCTAGAGACGCATACGCCCTTTACAAGATTCTGAAAACTGTTCTTTATCGCCGGAGTTGGGCCGGGTGTGCCTCTGAATAGGTTATCTTGGAGCAGCTCTATATAAGTCCTCTGAATAAAAGCACCGTTATTAGCACGAGACAAACGCCTTTATTTTACAGCAACACTGCATAGCCTACAATAGCCAAAAAACGCAATATCAGTAGGGGAAAACAGCAATATTAGAAGCAGTTTTTATTGTCTGACAATATGTAGTTATATCTAAATATATCTAAGGATATACTTACTTACTTACTTTTATATCTAGAGCTGTAAACTGAAGGTATATCACTACTCATGCCAACAACTGGAATTAACTAACAGAACACATGTTGGAAGATTCGTTAAAAATAGCATTGTCACAATTTTTTTATATTTGTACAGTTAGCGAACGATGAAGGATTTCTTATGCAACAGTGTGTGAAATTATGTTGATGCTAATAATTATGCCCCTTATGTTGTTACAATGATGCAGACTGATCTCGATAAGTTCCGACACTGCGTCGACAGGAAATGGGCAAACGGCGCCGTAATACGCGAACGTCATCATTTATTTTTGTCATGAGTTTTGATGCATATCTGATACCTGCGGCCATATAAATCTTTCAAACTGATGATTGACTTATTTAGGTGGCTGATTCGGCTCATAGATTGAGAGTTGTCTTTAACTCTACAATGTCCTTAACCGACTTTGACAAAGGTAGGCTGCCTGTAAATCGTCATAATACATATCGTGATTTACGCAGAATTAGTTGTCATGTCTTTACGTTTGCCAGTATATCTCCTGGCGAATGCATCATCTTCTGTCGCCTGTATTAATGTAACTCGCTTCTTACTCGTATCACTAAGTCTAATTTTCAGGAGGCAGCTGAGGACTCATTGCTAGAGAGTTTAGTAAGACAGCAAGACATGAACTCTGGCCAGACACAGTTTTTTAAATTAGTCTTAATTGATCAGTTTCATCACTTTTTACGGGTAATCTGTCTTTTGTGGTTATACCTTAGCCTAGATCAGCACCGTTCTTGTGAATGTCGGTCTTGTCGATTGCTGAGTCGTTGTTTTTGAATTTTGTCCCTGCGTCCATTCATTCTCCACAGTAGTTTATGTCGTTTTGTTCTCAACTTTAAACTTACCTTTTCAAATGGCTTTTCACACTGTTCAACCGGCGAACTTTGGATATTATCCTTATTACAGCTGAATATTCTTTAGGGGAGGGAAGGTGGATGAGAGGGGAGGGGAGCGGGAGGGGAGCGGGAGCGGGAGCGGGAGCGGAAATTAGGAGGGGAGCGGTAGGGGAACGAGAGGAGAAGGGGAGGAAAAGAAATTTCATTACATGGCGCTTCAGTCAATTTTTTTAACCGTGGCGTGTATAGTCAAAGAAACAAGACTTACTCCTTTTAGAGAAGAAATAAAACACCGGTTAAAATTAGGAAATCGAAAATCTGAACAGCAATCCATCTGCTGTGAATCTCAAGCGTTAAATAATCTCACAATAAATTGTATGGTCCAATGTTGATTTCTCAAAAATAACAGCATATCGAGCAAAAACAAAAAACGATAATTTGCCAAATAACACCTGGTTAGCATTTCAAACGCTAGTATGTTCTTACAGTCGCATGGTTATGTGTTTAACATAGTAGCACATCAAACAAAATACAATCGAGCATTTGATTGAAATACACTTGTAACTACTTTAGGCTTTAAAACCAGCTAACAATAAGATCATAGTAGTTTCCAATGTTGTCCTCTTGAATATGGCAGCATAAAAAATAAAATCGAACGTTTGATTAAAAGACAACTCTTAATATTAAAACTATCTAGCAATTTTTGTTTTATTTTCCAGTGTTGTTCTCTTGATTATGGCAGTATATCCAACATCTCTGATCTTGAACACTACAGTAAAGCAACGAATCTTGAATATAAAAGCAAATCTACAGTAAGGACATCTTTTGTTGTAATGCTTCATTCTTTTGCTCCTCCTTGTTTCTGGTGTTGTGATTTACTGCAGCAAAAGAATTGCTGTCACATTTTTGCCGATGACAGTGACGGTTTTGGTGGAAAAGGTGCCATCGAAACAGAGATCGAGGCAACTTGTAATGACCGCACAACCTGTCCATCCAATGTGCATTGCGTCCATCTTGGCTACAATATCCTTGTAGCCATCCTCTGCATTAGCAAACCAAGTACCATCGATGGTCTTACAAGCATCATCGACGATATTATAGGTTTCGTCGTATCTACCGGAAAATCTCTGGGGAGCACCCTTCGTTCTGTAGAAGACAATTCCACACTTTCCGTTGCGATGTAGGCTCTCAACGCAGTCTCCTTTAAACGTATGCTTCGCCGACCCAAGCAAATCGTTGTAGATTAGACAGAAGTGTTCCAGTCAGTCGTATTTATCGCGCATGAAATCCTTTACCTCGGTGAGAAGAATCTTATTTGAATGACCAGTATCAAGAAATCTATTCAGGTCGCGTCGACCATGTTTCCTTGGAAGTTTTCCACGCATTGTTCGAGTACGGATTGAATTTTAGCGCAGACTTAATTCAATCGACTGCCATACGACTGTGTGATCTCTTCAGCTCCTTCCTTCCCATTTATAACCGTCTCGTAAGTTCCAACGACCAGCATCCCTCCGCATATCAGTTGCAGTATCCGAGTTGCAAGAGCTGATATTTTTGGTCGGTCACCTTTTGTCTTATTGTAGAATTGGTCCAGTATGCTGCTCTTTAAAAGCTCATTTCCAATCACTCCATCGAAAAGATTATCCAAAGCGAGAATGTAATTTTGGTTGGCACAAAGATCCTTCAGTCTAGCCTGATACCTCATCCTCTCATCCTTTGCAGTTGCTTTTACAATTTCAGACCAATACTTAATTCCTTTGTGAATACGACTAACATCATCTCCATATAATTGCAGCGCTGTTATTTCCCATGTGATCGCATTCTTTAATTCTTTTATGTCAGCTCTCACCTGGTCAATCTTACTGTACAATTCCTGAAAGCAACGAAGAATTTCTTCATGTTTACTGTCTGGAAGAGATTCCCCGATGAGCACCAGTACTGCTCCAACAGCTGCAGAAATGCTGAGACTAGCTTCCCTGAGATTTCAAGAATTTTGGAAACCTTAGAAAAATCCGATCCCAGATTGAAGACTTCGATCAAAGCATCCAGAAAATCCTTTACTGGTTGAACTGGTCCTATATCTACATCAGACATTTTCAAGAGGTGGCTGATTCTTTTAATCTCAGGAGTTGCTGGAAAAACAACAACTTTTCTCCAATTAAGCGAACTATAGCCACTTGTTGTAAACCTATATATGTAACATTCTCTCTGATCGCCTATAACTATCAATGTTACCCTACAACAGAGCATGTGCAAACGTAGGCGACAGAGGATAAAAATCCACAACACGAGCGCACTTGAACCTTTTGTGTGACATTCTCTCTCTCTCTTCTTTCTCTCTATATGTAGATATATATATATATATATATATATATATATATATATATTTTAATATATATATATATTATGTCTGTCTCTCTGTCTCTGAAGACCTCAAATATGCATGCTAATTTCTATTAGGTGAACTCTGTGTTTAATATCTTGGTACTTTTACGGTCTTACCTGCCTTCGAGCAAAAAATTAAGTACTATTTTATACACTTGAAAATGAGCTCCTATACTTGCAACGCATGTAGGCATACTTGCCACGCACTTGAGAAATTGAAAACGAAGCAGTTTCAAATTCATAAACTCTATAAACTCTGTAAATATAAACTCTATAAATTCATAATCGGGTTAATGTCTGCTTATGTTGGTCCATGCAGATTCTGTTTTTATTAATTTCGAGCATTTATGTATATATATAGCGCCCGACAGAGATTTCTATTTAGAATGACTCCCAGTCCAGCACCGCGAGAAAGAGAAGAATCGCCTAAGTAAACTTGTGTGGCATTTTGATAGCCTACTTGAAATATTATGCCTCTTTAATAGATATCTTTTCTACTAACAATTAAACGATGATTAGAGTATAGCGTTGTGTGATTCTCCTTACAGATTTTATTTTACTTACAAATTCAGTTATAGTGAATGGTTTTGATTTTACAGTTGCAGTTATAGTTAGGATTGTTTTTTTAGTTATAGGCCTAGTGATAGTTTCTGGATCTTTATTTTAGTTACTACTTAGTTACAATAAGGCTAGGCGAAATTGCCTACAGAAAGTGCATATTAAGACGCGTTAAACAATTTGCTAAGAGCTTCGAAAGGCTTTGAAGAATGGGTTCATTCAGCTTCATACCGTTCTCATGTTAGTCGATAGCCTACTGCACTTTTTATTTTTATTTTTGTAACGAAAATAACTATGAATTTTTGTTAGGGTTATTTTTGTTAAGGATATTTTTAAATAACAGTTATAGTTGTCGTTAATGATGTTTTCGCTAAGGAACATTTTCCTTACCGTTATCGTTAACGAGAAACACACTGCAACTGCAATGGAAAAGAGCCAATCTAGAATAGAGAACACCGCACAGTGCCTAATAAACTACGAGCAGGGGCCAGAGTGTCCATTAATATTTTGAGTGACTGTGGAACCCTTTGCACTTATTGGGTATTAGAATTTAGAAAAATTGGTGGCAAAAGATTATTTTGATAACTATAACGAAAAATTAGCAATATAGACGCTATGCAGTCCGATACCCTGACTTTTTGTGCAGTGCACCAAATAAATATTAGTCTTTCAGGTGTTCTCGTTGGCTGGCCCTAAGCGGTTGAATTTACTGCCCATATTTGTCAGTTCTACATTGCCACGCAGAACTTAATAACTCAACTTTGCCACCTTTATGACCCTTTATACATTTCACCTCTGTTTTCTTTGACTTAACAGAATTCAACCTGATTTCTTTGATGGACTACGACTTTAACTACACTTTCACTTTAAGCGACAATCAATTTTTTAATACATTCTAGACTCTAGAGAAGTCATTAGCTTGGCCTATAGGCCTATTAGATTAAATATGCTGCACGTATGGCATTACATCTAAAACAGGTTATTTGAAATGACTGCTGAATCTAATCACTTACCTGTTCAGCTTTTAGCCTATTTTCGTCGAATGGCGTACAATTATGCACTGAGCCTTTCATTGCAGCATATTTATTTATATGGCGTCTGTAGCGCATGTTTTAGCTCACTTAATACGAAAGACCCTGCTCAGCCATATGGGCTACTGCAGGCTATTGGACGGCCTATCAGCCATAATGTTGAAGCCCTTCAACATGTTGTCGTCCATTTCGCTACACTTAAGCCTCCCACGACCGACTGTGATAAAAATTTATTTATGACTACATTATAAGATGTTGTAAACCTGAGATTAAACAAGACTTAGAGAGTAACCGATACAGCAGAGTCCCCACCTAGAGTTAGCAAGATATTTTGACTGCACAAAAGGTTGTCTCACCACACAGCTCGAAGAACTGGCTGTCTTACCGAGTCTACATTTCATTCTAAGCCTAAAACATAGGTCATTATTTTACCTTTTGCCTAACTTCAACGCGGCACTTCGAGCTATTGTTGCGGGCATAATCGAATTTCAGTTACAAAGTAGACCTATTGTGTTGTAAATAGTGCAAATTCTCTCCTCGACAGTCACATGCTGCATGCATTACACTCTTCAGCATTTTCTTCTGATTGTACGTTACGTTGAAAAAGTCCTTCAAAACTGGTGAGCAAGCATTGCCTGGAGTTAAACTACAGCACAGGATCGATAGACTTAAGTACATTTTCTTACAGATATTTATTTTACGGCACGGTAGGCCCTGCAATAGCTATTTGTTACACTAATAATACGTCGCATAATAATAATAAATTTTCAGGATTATACAGCATGTCAAACATTGAGTGACCCAGAACTTCACTTGATTACTGTAATAATCGTTATCGTAAATTCAAAATTTCAAAAATTCTACTCTAAAGCTAAGCGCAAAGAACCAGCTTATTCACGACCGCTACGACGTGTCAGAAGGGTTGTCCAAAGATCGATGTCCAGTGGAGGTCTGAGTTCGGTTGCCAAGGAGACCAGAGAGAGGAGAAGACATAGCAGCTGGTGCGACGGGTTCCGTTGAGGACGAGAAAGCTTGGAAGGATGGTAATAAAGCTTTACGTACTTAAACTTTCTTAAATTTACATAAACGTCCTCAAACTTAGGACCTCCTTAAACTTACATAGTCTTCACTAAGCAACATAATCTTCGCCATCTTATGTTCACAAAAAAGCATGTGTAGCAGACGAAAATTTATGGTAAATTATTCTGCACAGCTTTCTTATTAATTTTAGAAGGAGGACGAGAAGCTTGGAAGGATGGTAATAAAGCTTAAACCTATTCATACTTTCTAAAATTTGCATAAACTTACTGAAACTTAGGACTTACTTAAACTTACATGAACATATAAATGTACCAGAATCTTCGTCATTTTATGTTCACAATTAGGCAACTATAGCACACCAAAATGTTTAAATATTATCCTGTACATCTTTTCTGACTTACATTAAAAGAGATCTAAGAATTATTTTATCGACGTTTAAGCTTTAGCAACCGCTTAGAAGTTTTTGGTAAGCATTTTATAGTTATGTCAAGTTAAAGTTTAGGCCTACTCGATGTAAGTATAAACCTCGGTCAATGTCTGATATAATAATTATTCAGCCACGCTCATTGATCCCATTATACGACCCCTTTGATTGGACCCATAATCTTGATCATGGTACTGATAAGTTCAATTTTAGACCATATGGTTGTGGAATATGTGATGAAAAGTTTGAAATTGAAAAGGAGTTCTTGGAACATTGCTATAATCACTACTGTGATGCTCCTGAGAGAGACACATTTCTTGAACTGTTTGAACTGCGTCTTTTAAGATACGTCCCTCAAGCATGAGAAAACAGATTAATTCTCAAGTTTCAGCTGACCTGTTTAGATTTTATTATTATGTTATTTGGTTAATTTTCACTATATGCTTTCCTGTCGGAATTTCATCCGTTTTTTATTGACGGTTGCTCATTAAGGATATGCTCGGTGCGGACTTCCACGTGTATATTTGGTAGTTGTTTCAGTAGAGCCTGTACTTGTCTTAAAAGCAATTATTGCAGTCAGATGACAGACGATCTTTATTGCATTAGGCTACGATTTCATTCGTGCTGCAAGTGGACAGTTGAAGTAACAGTTTTAAGTTCTAACGTCTAGAGAGTTGCACCTAGTTAGATCGAGTAGCTATGTCCACGCCCTTCCAGAATCGCAAAAGGCGCTATGTATGTATACATAGAGCTAGATAGATTCTTGGATACGTACATAATTATAATGTACTATACATTGTGTCCCGGATTCCTCAATCCGTCTTAAGTTGTATTAAGCACTAGTGTACCTTACCTTATAAATACTGCAATATGGTAATGGGTATCTAATTATGACTCGAGACTACACAGCAGGCGCGTAACTCGAATTACGTAACTCGAATTACGCAACTGCGTAAAGATTTTAATAAGCTGATCCGACTGTATGGCCAGCAGGTTCGAGACAATAGACTATTATTGTCGCAGAATGTCGTGCGGGCAATTTCTACACTTTAATGTCCCATGAGAGCGCAGATGTCAGTAGCAGAAAACAGACCGGTCTGCTTACAATATTATGTTGACGACAGGAACAACCCCGGTTCTCAGCACGTGGTAAAAGAACAATTTGCAACTGTGACACAACTAGCGAAACTATTGCGACACTCGTGAAGCAGCTGCTTTCTGCGGTCGATCTCGATAGATGTGTAATGGTAGGGCAAGGTTATGATGGGGGCCATTGGGCTGCTATTAAGCCCGCCCCTTGTCGCGGTGGTGTCCCAAGGAGGAAGGTGGGTAGCGACACTGTGTGAGACACAAAGACCATTAGCGTCGCCCTCCTCCTTTATCCAGGCTTGGGACTGGCACTGCCAGAAAGCGAGAAGCTCTAGTAGTTCCCATCGCCCTATTATATGCCCAGTAGGCCTATTGCCCAGTATATAATACTCGAAGCTTTTCATAAAATCTGCCGGTGTCACGAAATAGAGTATCCCCCATTAGAATTGTATCCCCTTAGCGAAATGAAGTATCCGGCCGGATGAATCTGAACGTGAAGGACTATCCCCCTCGTGCGAAAGTATCCCCCATTAGTCGTACGAAAGTATCCCCCATTAGTCGTACGAAATCATCCCCCATTCAAAAAGTATCCCCCTGCAACTTAATTACAAATTGTGCTATTTAAGTCAATTTAGAACCATAGTTGGTAAAAACGGTTAAAACTTAAAACTGAATCATAAACGAAAAACGTAGTCCTTCCAAGAACAAAAAATAAAACACGGGAAAACGGGACAAAAGAAACAATAGGCCTAAATTAATTTCACTCTGTTACATCTTGTACTGCATTTTGAAAGTAAAAACTGTATTTAAACAATTTAATTTCAATCAGCAAACAACCCAGCTAAGTAATATTAATCTACAACAATTATTTTATTTTTTATTTTATTTTTTATGCTTTTTAATAAGAAATTGAGAAATTAAAAATATTGAAATCTTTTCCTAATTTAAATTGTAAACATAAGTGCACATAGGCTAGTCCATGCTGACTAACATAAACTAGCATAATTATTAAAAACTAAACTTGTTGAGTATAGAGTGTAGACTAGCTTACTTTATTAAAACTGGAAGGCCTACTTACAATTTTTACTTATATAAAACTTCATATAGAGTAATATAAGTCAGTGTAGAAATTCAAATAACTTTTATAAATTTTATTTATGGTACTGTGCTATTTATTTCTCAAAATAATGATGACATTAAATAGTGGCGTAATTACCTGAATCCTTGAAAGAACGGAGACAACGTAGGGGATTTCAGACAAAATGCAATTAAGACACAGTGTCATGAAAAGGGATTAAGGTGCTAATTAGGTGAATTGGTAGCGCGCGCTTGATATCGGTCGTTTCGTATCTATGGGTAGGCCTACACCAGCAAAGTCATTGAAGCCATTTGAGGCAACGAGCCAACTTCAAGGGCTCTTGTGTTCTGTGTGCTATTGTAATCTCACGTTAATTAAGCAATGCCTCAAAGTTAATCCATTCGCATAATTAGTTGCGTGAAGTTCTGATGCGATGGACGTGTCTAAAAGAAGGAAGACAAATATCAGCAGTCACAAACGACAGTGTACTGATAAGGGAATAAGGTGCTAATTAGGTGCCTTAGTAGCTCGCGCTTGATATCGGTCGTTTCGTATCTACAGGTACACCAGCAAAGCCATTGAAGCCATTTGAGGCAACGAACCCACTTCAGAGGCTCTTGTGTTCTGTGTGCTCTTGTAATCTAACGTTAATTAAGCAATGCCTCAGAGTAAGTCCATTCGCATAATTACTTGCGTGAAGGTCTTGATGCGATGGAAGTGCATAAAAGGAGAAAAACAAATATCAACAGTCATTTGTCTTCCTTCTTTTAAACGACACGAACTTCGGTGTCCAGACCAGAAGAAAATTTGCAGGATGATAGAAATGACTCATCTGCCCCCTTCGTTACGTCACTGTTCGGGACCTCTGGAAGCAATGCCCTCACGCCACTGGAAGAGTGGCTTAGTAATGTAGGCCTATCTATCAATTTATATAGTGCCTCTCGCAGTGCACACCGATCAGTGGCGCTCAGGTGGGAATGGTCCGCAGTGCAATGCCATAGTGGTGTCACTGAGTGAAAAGATTTATACGCAAAAGGGAAACAAGCTGACTTGAACAACTTTTGCACAAACGTGTCAAAGCAGTAAACATTAAGAATGAATTTAAAAAGCATGATTAACTATAACTTAATTGAAATGTGGCGTGTTCTGCTTGTTGTCAGTTCTATAATCAATACGTCAAAAATTATTCACCCTCATAGATGAACTGAATTTATGATCTGAAAGAGCGCATTCACTTTAGTGGAAAAGTGCTTCAAAGTGAACATTTAAAAATTGACTTTTGAACTTGAAGGCTCACTTAGAGTCACTTGCTTTAAATATTTCTGGCTTTGGATTTTGATTAAAATATATATTCATAAATTATACGCATTTAAAAAATAATACCTTATACCTGTGCATTTTTATCCCCCGGGGGATAATTTCACACGATGGGAGATAGAAATGGTTTATCCCCGGATACTCTATACCGGTATAGTCCATCCGGGGGGATAAATTCATTCATCCCCCCGGATAGTCCTAGGACGGATACTCTATTTCGTGATACCGGCTCCACAACTTGGAACACGCTTCGCCTAAGGTTTCGTCGAGTGTAGGACATTTCCTCCCGGACATTTCCCCGGACATTTACCCCCGGACGTTTCCCCCCACCCTAGGACCCCCCCCGATATGCAACCATATAATATATATATATCTCGACTAAGCTATAACGAGCTCATGGAAACTTGCGCTTTAGGGGTCCCGATTTTGAAGATTTTCTAATGACAACACAAACCCTAACCCTGACCCTAACCGACCCTCACGACGCTTAACCTGACCCTAACCGACCCTCACGACGCTTAACCTGACCCTAACCGACCCTCACGACGCTTAACCTGACCCTAACCGACCCTCACGACGCCATTAGTGCTAAACTTCTTCCATTGAACTAGGCTCATTATAATACATATTCCCCTCGAATATGGGTGTCATTATTTGGGACCCCTAAAGCGCAAGTTTACCTTTACTTCTAAGGATTCGATGTAAAAGTTTCATATATAATTATAAAGGTCAAGGTCTAGGTTTAGAATGCAGGGCTTGACTTGTATGGACAGTTGAGGTGGTATGTACAGAAGGGGGGAAATGTCCGGGGGAAAATGTCCTAGTCGAAATCGGGGGAAACGTCCGGGGAAATGTCCGAGGGGAAACGTCCGGGGAAATGTCCAGGGGGGAAATGTCCGTTTCCCGGTTTCGTCAGGCCTCACACCTACAGAATTTTAAAAAGACACTGTGTGCCTTCATAATTAAGAACATTTATTATCTCATCTTGCCTGTGGTACATTAATAAAATATTGCTAGTTAAGATTTTATTCAAGATTCTTTTTGAATGTAGTTGATTGTTTGTATTAATGAAGGCATTGACTGTTCTGCCATTATAACTATTAGGCCTATATCCCGGAGAAATGTTGATCCAGGTGTCCCTGGACCTATAGGCCTGCTAAGCGGGATACTGACTCCTTTTGGGTCTGATGTTGTCGCCATTATCTATCTCATGCTGTAATTCATTATGACTGTAAATGGCTTCAATAAAAGGTTGATTGAGTGGTTGATTATTTTTTTATAGTATTACTGAATTATTTACTGTTTCCAAAAAGTTGTATGAGCAGAACCAAAACTTGTAACTTGTGTGAGCATCGGTATCTATACGACTGAATTTGACACCTCTTGCACAATACAAACTCCGTGTTTATGTATGGATTACAATTGATGATGACGTCATTAATAACGGCGACATTCTACGAAGTAAGCTTTTCAAATCTGCCGTTAAAAATAGTAATAATAATATATAAAAGTTGGTAAACGTGTAGTTTAGCGTCGTAAATTATTCGCCCATTGTAGCATTGTTATTTTTCATCACTTCGACTTCTACTTTGGCGATTTTTTAAATACTGGAATACGATTGTAAATTCATGTTCAATGTGTGCAATTGTTTTGCAAACTGATATTGCGTCTTACGCGATCAACTTGGCGTAATTCTGCTTCTTTCTCCCATAGGCCTATAATATAATTTATGTCTTTTATAACTTATTACGACTACAATGCTTTTTTATCTTCTAGGCGATAATTTCAATGCACGGAAACTTACCAGAGGTTCAGTGTTTTCAACACTGTCATGTGCAAAAATCAAATCTGAAGCACAACATAAGATATTTCGTAATCATTAAAGGTGTCCAAAAGCATTTCTTCCAAGCATTCATTGGGATATTCCATCGGAAATGCAACAAAAGAAAAGGTAGAAATTTCCGAGCTATATAACCAATCATTTGTGCTGGATAATCATACGAAGGAAAACAAGAAAAAGTCATTCCCAAAAAAACGCACAAATGTAATTTTTGCCAAAAATATTTACGCAGAAGCACACGAGAATCCATGGGGCATATACTGGAGAAAAAGCAAACCTTTGCTTGCTATGTGAGAAAACATTCGCCTAGTCTTTCGAGTCTGAAAACACACACTAGAACCGTTTCAATGCATCGTATTAGGATCCACACTAGAGAGCGGCCTTATCAATGTCAGATATGTCAAAAACGTTTTTCTCAGCCTTCCATTCTCACTAATCATGCAAGAATCCACACTGGAGAGATGCCTTACCAATGTAGAATATGTCAAAAACGTTTTAGTTGGTGTTCGAATCTAACAAGTCATGCAAAAATTCATAGCGAGCAAAAGCCTTATCAATGCCAAATATGTCAAAAACGTTTTTCTCGAACTTCTTATCTAACACTTCATGCAAGAATTCATACCGGAGTAAAACCATACAAATGCCAGTTATGTGAGTTTAAAACTAAGTACGGAGGTGATCTAAAGCGTCATATGAGAACACATACTGGAGAGAAGCCATATCTTTGCCGGGTATGTCAAAAGACATTCTCAGACAATTCAGATCTGAAAAGTCATGAAAAACCGCACTCTGGAGATAAACCATTTCTGTGTATTCTATGTAAACAACCATTTTCCACATATTCAAACCTACAAAGGCATGTTAAAATCCATACTGTTAAAATCCATACCAATGTCCGATATGTAAGCGAAGTTATTCCAGATCGTCTCACCTTCGAGGTCATGTTCGAACCCATACTGGAGAAAAACCATACCAATGCCAAACATGTAAGAAACGTTTTACCCAATATTCCCATCTAATAGGTCATGCAAGAATACATACTGGAGAGAAGCCCTATCAATGCCAGGGGTTTACTATCATTTGGTCGAAAGTCATTTGGTCGAAATCATTTGGTCGAAATCATTTGGTCGACGATGAAAAAATCGAACGATCAAAAAGTCGAATGATCGTTTGGTCGACAATCAAAAATTCGAACGATCAAAAGATCGACAATCAAAATTCAAAAGGTCGAAAATCAAAAGATCGACATTCAAAATGAAGCATGTTTAAGAGAATTCCGACGACATTTGGAATGTGCACGCGCAAGTAACAGAGGACATCCCAAAAACGAACAACTCAGTCGAAGGTATGTCCCATTATCTTTTTCTATTTTAGATTACACTTCGTATGCGGTTTTACTCTATGATTAATGGGCACCAGTAGCCTGCTACAGACTTCGAGAGATTTGGATGCTAGGCCTACATCGAGACCAGCCGATTATACTTACTAGACTTATTATGCTTCTTGGGAATTACCTCCATGCTATAATTGGAAAACAAGTAATTCCAAAATAATTAATCTTACTGTTTATATAAATCTGTCAGATGCTTTTGGTATCGCTCTGTTCACCAATTGCGTTATGTCTTGCTTTTGTTAAGGTTGGCACCTCGGGTTCTGTCAGCTGCTTGGTGCCTATCATCTTTCAATATGGAAGTTTATTGAGGCCCTGAAGAAGGAGCAAAGCTTGAACGAACTGAAGATGGAACAATTTTTAGCTGGACAACTTCCGCCTGCGGGAAAGAAGAAATTCAAGGACTGTGCTGAACGGCTGAAGAGCGTCGTTGCTGAGTATGGAAAGCGCCCGAATATGGACTATTTGAGGGAATTGCTCACAACCTTGAGTTGCAAGCATAGGCTAATAGTGACATTTATTATATGGACAATCTTTATATAATGACGCTATAGATGTACCGTATAAAACTAGCCTTAGCATTGAATTAGCATACAAATGATAAAACTTGTAGTAAAATCGTCGGAATTCTCTTAAACATGCTTCATTTTGAATGTCGATCTTTTGATTTTCGACCTTTTGATTGTCGATCTGTTGATCGTTCGACTTTTTGATTGTCGACCAAACGATCATTCGACTTTTTGATCGTTCGATGTTTTCATCGTCGACCAAATGATTTCGACCAAATGATTTCGACCAAATGACTTTCGACCAAATGATAGGATACCAATGCCAGGTATGTCTAAGACGTTTTCCCCAATCATCAAATCTTACAAGTCATGCAAAAATTCATACCGGAGTGAAGCAGAATAAATGTCAGTTATGTGAGTTTAAAACTAAGAATAAAGGTAATATCTAAAGATTCACATGAGAACACATACTGGAGAGAAACCATACCTTTGCCCGGTGTGTCAGAGAACATTCTCAAACATTTCAGGTTTGAAAATGCATGAAAAAGCGCACTCTGAAGACAAACCATTTCTGTGTACTGTATGTAAAAAAACATTTTCCACATCTTCAACTCTACAAAGTCATGTTAGAATCCATACTGGAGAGAGACCATACCAATGTCAGACATGTAAACAAAGTTTTTCCCAATCGTCTCAACTTCGAGTTCATGCTCGAATCCATACTGGAGAGAAACCATACCAATGCCAGACATGTCAAAAACGGTTTATCCGATCTGCTCATCTTAAAAGTCATGCAGGGATTCATACTGGAGAGAAACCATACCACTGCCAATTATGTGAGTTTAAAACTAATGGTACAAACTGACCTAAAGAGACACACGAGAACACATACCGGAGAGAAACCATACCTTTGCCAGGAATGTCAGAAAACTTTCTCATGCGCTTCTGGTCTGAGAAGTCATGAAAAAACTCATTCCATGTCTGGTTCAAGTTTGTAAAACATTTCCAAAGTTTACAGGACTCTGCAGAATTACAAAAGACAATGGGCTACTCAGTCTATGATGATACGCCCGAACGAATTTATGCATATCAGTTTTGCATTCAAAGTAAGAGCTTTTGTACAGTAAAATCGTGTATTGCTCTAGGACTGGACACATTCAAGGATCCTGCGTTTATTTTTGGTTTTTGGAACATTTTGTTCAATTTAGGTAGGCGTATTATGCTTGTGTTTAGTTAAGCACTTTAACTCTATCGAACTGGTTTTATTTTTGGACTGCTGGATTACTTCACAAGATCTACTGCAGCTTTTTCGTGTTGTTTTATGTAGCCTAGTTTGTTGTTTTCTCTCAATTCATGTTTCACATTGTCGTAGGCGGATACTGGGGCATAATGGGAAATTGGAATATTATTCTTCTAACTTACTTTTAATAGCCGAAGGCGTTTTCAATCGACATTCTGTGTTAGGTTTGTTAAAAAACAATTTCGCGATCTTCGAGTCTCCAAAGAAAGAAAAGTCTCAGCCAGAAATTATCTTAAATAATTGACGCTATTGAAAATAGGAAGATAATACGCACGAACGAATTTATGCATATCGGTTTTGCATTCAAAGTAAGCGCTTTTGTACAGTGAAATTGTCTATTCCCCTAGGACTGAACATATTGAAGGATCCTGCGTTCTTGCGTTTATTTTTGTTTTTTTTAAACATTTTTTATGTAGCCTACGCTTGTGTCTAGTTAGGCACTTTAACTCTATCGAACTGGTTTATTACTGCTGGAATACTTCACAAGATCTACTGCAGCTTGTTCGTGTTGTTTTACGTAATTTGTTGTTTCCACTAAATCCATGTTTTATATTGTCGTAGGGGGAGACCGGGGCATAATGAGATAGGCTACTGGGGCATAACGGGAAACTGGAATATTTTCCTTCTAATTTACTTATTTAGCCGAAGACGTTTTCAATCGATACTAAAAGATCATTGAAGGTGAAGGACAAAAGCAATTGCGATATCGGCGCCTCTTGCTAATTTTACGAGTAAAAGTTGATTTTCAAGGTATGCGAAGGAAGATACGTTGATAATTCAAGGCTTGTCTAGAAAAAGTGGAGATGTCTTAAATTTAGCTTATACGATTAATATTATGTAGCGTAATATATAAAATCCGTACAACTTACAAGTTCAGTATATTTTGTCAAAATGGCGGGCTTAATTACCATTTGACCATGCATTTGGGGCATAATGGGATACAGATATCTCAATTTGCGCCATGTTATGATTCGACAGCTATTTAATGGACATCCAATGACACAACAAAACAGGTCGTGATCAGGTCAATTTTCAGAATATCTCTTCACAGGAAAGAAGTCTATGATTAGACTACATTATCAGAATTACAAGACATTCGCCGAAATTATATTGCTTGTTGAACAACTTCATATGAAGAAAGGGGATTTTAATTATGAATAGTAGACCAAATTGACTTTTCAAATCCTGTGTTCTGTGTGGACGAAGACACACTCAGAGTTATCAGTGCGATAGAAGTTACAGGCCTACCGAGTACCGACTCAAAATCATCTTTGCTCCTCTTGTCTCTAACCCTAAAGACCAATAAAACTAGTCATCGACGAAATACTCCAGACCATCATTCGGAAAACAAACCTTTTAGTGTAATAATGGATGAAACGACAGATTCAAGCACAAAATGCAGGTTGCAGTCAGTATAAGATACAGAAATGACGAGAATGGAATTGAGGAAGAGAATCTAATTGCCATGATAGGAGCATGTACAATCATCAACTGGAGAAGCACTCTTGGATATAATTCTGGATGCTCTGCAGCAATTGGGTTTGGATCTAAACAATCTGGTCTGTCAAGGATATGATGGTGGGTCAAACATGAGAGGGACCGAGAGGATTTTAGGGCGTGCAAGCCTCAAGGTCGAATCAGAGCAAAATGCCCAAAGCATTATGTACCTGGTGTTGGTCGCACAATCTAGAGCTTGTGATGAGTCTTGCAGCTACTGGCAATTCTGCTGCTGATTGTTTCAACAAACTTAAAGAAGCTTATAGTTGTAGTTCATCTTCATCTCAACGAACTGCAATAATGGAACGCTATCTACTAAAACAAGGGCTTCCTGTAGATGAAAGTCGAATGGGAAAAGGTGAACAAAGAAGCAGCGACCATGTTTCTCAATCAGAATTCTTTATAACTGAAACTGAGTCAAATGCAATTAGGCTTATGACCGGGAAAGCTAAGCTGGTTGAAAAGGAATCTCGTTACCGACGTCTACTGTCTATAGGCCTAAGTGGCACTCGTTTTATAGCCAGAACAAGAAACTTCAGTGGCGTAACGAAGGGTTTCAGCGCCCAGGGGCAAGAGTTGATCACTGCGCCCTTTTTAAATTTTCTTGTTGGCTTTTAATCGTTCATGTCATAGTACTGTGTACCACTGAAAGCCAATTTTGCGCCCCTTGTGCTGCGCCCGGGAGCTGTTGCCCCTCTGCCCCCTTCTTTAAGCCACTGAGAAACTTGTATATCTTCCATAAAAAAAACTTCCAGTAATTCAATCAGCAATTACAGAAATGAACTTAGATTCTGTTGCTAAAATCTTACATTACAAGTTTCAATCAATAGTTTCCGTCGTGCATGCCATTCTCTGCCCAATTTCAAAACTGAGTCAGGCAATCTTTTTATGTTCTCTTGCGTTTGCGCTGCAACTGAGCATCAAGACCCTGATTACTTAGCCCTACGATCTTCCACGGCTCTGCTACCGAGATGGGGACACTACTAGACCATTATTTATAATGATTTATACGGTTATACCGCCGTGTCGAGCAAAACAGCCTATCAATTAAGAGACTGCATGATTGTCTTTTCCCCAGGATTCCAGAGAGACAGACAGAGGGAGAGACGAGACAGAAACAGACGGACACAGACAGACCTAGACAGACAGACACAGAGACAGACACAGAGACAGACACCGACCGAGAGACAGTCCTCAAAATACATTCGGCACCCAGAAACGCCCATGTAAAGAAAGGTAGCTAGTCTAGCCTAAAGCGGCAAGATCCTAGAGCACTGCAACTGCAATTTACGAATGATGACGTAATGCATTGGAGATTCTCTGTCATTTGACTGAAATTGGACTTTAAGGCACGTAGATGTCACTACTGAAATAACTACCAAATTAACATGCGGAGGTCCGCACCGAGCATAAGCTGCATCGCCTATTCTGCATTCGGATGGAACTACACTCCTTACGGACATCCTTAATGAGCAACCGTCAATAAAAACGGATGAAATACCGACAGGAAAGCATATACTTAAAATTAATAAAATAACATAATAATAAAAACTAAACAGGTCAGCTGAAACTTGAGAATTAATCTGTTTCGTCATGCTTGCAGAACGTAACTTAAAAGACGCAGTTCAAACAGTTCAAGAAATGTGTCTCTCTGAGGAGCATCACAGTAATGATTATAGCAATGTTCCATGAACTCCTTTTCTATTTCTAACATTTCATCACATATTCCACAACCATATGGTCTCAAATTGAACTTATCAGTACCATCAGTAATCGTAAAATGATCTCCAGAAGGTATATTATCATCTGGACTTGGGAATTTACTCTGACTAGATGAAAGTTCTCGGTAGGGTCCATTTGTAGACAAGTCATTAACACAGTCATAAACACAGTTCTCACCTTCAGCAGCTATGTCCGATGTTTTGTGACATAGATTGTACTTGCATGGTTTTCTATTGTGGCTTCTTTTATGATATTTCAGATGTTGTTTCACTGCTAATGGCTTCTCCCCAGTATAGCATCTTGTATGGTGTGTCAAATATTGTTTCATTGCAAATGCCTTAAAACATAGATTGCATTTGTATGGTTTTTCTTCAGTGTGGTTTCTTGTATGGCATTCTAGATAGTATTTCGTTGTAAATGTTTTGTGGCATATATGGCACTCATACGGCTTCTCTCCAGAGTGTCTCCAGGCATGACACTCTAGATAGTATTTCGTTGCAAATGCTTTGTGGCATAGCTTGCAGTCATACGGCTTCTCTCCAGAGTGGGTTCTTGTATGGCGTTTAAGAGTTTCTTTTGCTACGAATGATTTAGAGCATAGTTTGCACTTATATGGCTTCTCTCCAGTGTGGATTCTTGTATGGTGCTCCAGAGACTGTTTTGTAGACAATGTTTTGACACACAGATTACACTTGTATGCTTTTAATCCAGTGTGGCTTCTTCTATGACTTTCTAGATATTGTGTGCCTGCAAATGCTCTAAGACATATATTGCACTTATATGGCTTCTCTCCAGTGTGGATTCTTGTATGGTACTCCAGAGTTTGTTTTGTAGTAAATGTTTTGTGACAAAGATTGCACAAGTGTGGTTTCCATCCAGTGTGGCTTCTTCTATGGCTTTTAAGATATTGTTTCACTGCAAATGATTTAAGACATAGATTGCACTTGTATGGCTTCTCTCCATTGTGAATTCTTGTATGGCATTCCAGGGATTGTTTTGTAGAAAATGTTTTCTGACATAGATGGCACAAGTTGTATGTTTCCAATCCATTGTGGCTTCTTCTATGGTGTTCCATATATATTTTCACTGCAAATGCTTTTAGACATATATTGCACTTATATGGCTTCTCTCCAGTGTGAATTCTGTATGGTGCTCCAGAGTTTGTTTTGTAGAAAATGTTTTGTAACATAGATTGCACTTGTGTGCTTTTAATCCAGTGTGGATTCTTCTATGACATTCCAGATTTTTTTTCGCTGCAAATGCTTTGTGACACAGATCACACATGTATGGTTTCTCCCCAGTGTGGAGTCTTGAATGCTGTTTCAGATTATTTTTCGTTGCCAATACTTTGTGACATAGATTGCACTCAGAGGGCATCTCTCCAGAATGTATTTTTGTATGGTATTTAAGAGATTCTTTTGTTGTAAATGCCTTGCTACACAAATTGCTCTTGAATGACTTCTCTCCAAGGTATCTGTTTTCTTTGGTATTGACTCAAGATTGCTTCCATCTTAAGACCTTCAACACAGTCAAAAGATCACTTTATACTTTTAAGTTATATTTTGAAACTCAAAGAATGATACAAGGGATGTGAACCCGAGAACAGCCTCAGCATCTGAGTTAAGAGGCTTTCTTGTCAGCTTATAAGTTTGAACTAATAAAAAATATACAGGCCTATTATTATTATTATTATTATTATTATTATTATTATTATTGCTATTATTATTATTCTTTATTATTATTAATAATAATTAATTATAATAATAATAATAATAATGATTATTATTATTATTATAATTATTATTATTATTATAATAATAATAATTATTATTATTATTATTATTTTTTTTTTACCCGAGGTAGTTCTAATCCCTCAGGCCGCTAAAAAATGTCCGGAGACAATTAGATGGACGTCTGATTATTATTATTATTATTATTATTATTATTATTATTTTTTTTTTTTTTATGCCCCGAGGTATACAGGATCCCTCAGGGACTTGAATATTAACTATTTAGAATGTAAAATGGCCCTATTCGTCTGTTTCCTGGCTGGTGAAAGTGCCTCTGAACGCCACCGCGTTAAACCGTTGTATTGTTAGCGAGAGGCGTTGAAATAAAAAAGATGTTTCCCGCTGGTCCCCCGTGGCGGTGCAGAGCTTTTGTCCCAGGTCCGAAAGGAAGGTCAGGCCTTCGTTGTTGATCGGGCCCAAGGTTTCGAATGCCAGAGGGATGAAAAGGTAGGTGGAGGATAATTCGATGTATTTGTCCATTTTGCGGGCCGACGCTCTCTCAGCCGCCGCACCTGCAGCATGGGACGTGTCCGGCAAATAGGAAGCGGCCAGGGTGTCCGTCACGGTCGCGTCCCATATAAGGCATCGCCCGACGCGCCAAGGGATGAGGGTAAGGCCATCTGGTCTTCTACCGTCTGTCCTCACGAGGCCCACGGGCTCCTTTGTGGATGGAAAGCCTGCACGGACCAAGCTCCGAAAGATTAGATCATTCAGAGATGCATGTCTAGGCAAGCGACCTGGGCCGAGGGCGCAGGAGAGCCCGTGGTGGCCATCTGCCATCACCGGAGCGCCGCAGGGGCACCCATGTGGCTCGCAAAGCCGGACCCCTAGTCGCAAACCCGCCGCCACCCTGACCGACTCATCATCCAGCCTAAGCCCGCAGTTGGTGACGGGGAGGGCCAGCAGCCAGTCCCCCGCATGTGGGGCTGCTATCGCCTTGAGGCGTGCCTGATTTGTTGGATCTGGGAGCCTGGCGTGTAGACTAGAAACGACCCCGTCGATCAGGGGTTTGTCCCATGCTGACTGTCTATGGGCGAGACCGCCTTCTGGACATTGCGTTGCACAATCCTCGCGCCATCTGGCCTGCAGCGCCTCACGTTGTGGGTCTGCTGTGGCTGCGTCTCCCAGCATGGTGGACTGAAGCAGATCGGTGCTCGCGGCTGATGCCAGAAAGGCGGGTAGTGCCAGCGATGTCACCGATCGGATTCCCAGTCCACCCCTTTTAATAGGGAGTGAAGCCTGAAGCCATGCTCGTCCGATAAGGGGAGATTGAGAACCATGCCTAGGCCAGATCGCAAGGCTGCATCATATTGCGCTAGTCCCGGGTGATCTACACAAGGACAGCTGCGTAGGGTATGGAGCAGCTTCGTAGCGCTGAGTGAGTACCTCAACAGAATGAGAGCGTCATGCATCGTTATGTCTACTAGTTTCTAAATCATCCGTTTTAGTTCGGTCGTGCGAGCCCCCAAGGCCTCCTCCAGCGCTCCCCGGGTTGAGAGAGGGGCCCCCAACAGCGTAGCATTCTGGGGACTGGTCCTTGTGAAGAGACCCAGTTGGTGGTTATCCTCTGCGATGCCAGGAGAAGTCGAAATTATCTCGCATTTTGAGCGGTTAAGTTGTAAACCGAGGTCTTTGCATTTCAACTCCAATTGTGCCACGTCCTCGGCCACCACCTGCGCTCTCCCCCCCAGTGTGAGGTCGTCCAGAAAGCCCAAAGTGAGCGGAGACGACATCTCAGCCAAAATGGGTTGAAGGGGAAGGCAAAAAAGCAGAGGGCCAAGCGGGTCGCCTTGCTGAGGTCCGACCTGCGATAAGAGGCTGAAGACACCGTATTTTAGATTCGATGGTTCAGAGTAGGCCAAGAAGCAGAAGGATGCGAGTTCTGGGAGTATTGCGTAGAGCGATAATAGCATTTGGTCTCTGAAGAGGCTGTTAAAGGCATTAGAGAAATCTAATTTTACTAGGATTGATTCCTCGTCCAAGTTATCCAAGAACCGTCTTGCGGCATGCACCGCCGCCTCACAGCCCCCCGCCACTCCCACCCCCACCTGTCTCGGGGATAAGTACGCCGCAACTCTGGGTGCTGCGTAAGCAGTTGCACATTTGGCCGTTAATCTCCGCCAATAATAGCCAATGACAATCGGGCGCAGACCCCCCGTGCTTTTGCGCAGGGCGAAGAGGGTGCCCCCAAAGAGGGTGGCACGGATCCCAGAGGGGCAAGAGCCGGCCAACAGCAGGTTGACTAAGGCCGTGATTGCCGACAACAGCCCGGGCCCCAAGTCTGGTTGGCTTACCAATTCCAGAATGTGTTGGGGGCGGATGCCATCCGGTCCCCCCGAGGATCCAGCGGGAAAATTGCGGATTATTATTATTATTATTAGTATTATTATTATTATTGTTTTTTGCCCGACCTGTCAAGGATCCCTCAGGATTTATGAAAAATTACTAAAAGGAGCAGGAAATTTGTCTGGAGGGTCAGGCCTTGTCTTCAGGGTTTGCAGGCAAAGTGCCGTTGAATGCGACCAAGTTATAGCGTTGGACACAAACAGAGAGACGCTCGAAAAGAAATGATGTCTCGCGTCTGTCGCCACCAATGAAAGACATACGACGGCCTAGTTCACTAATGAATTCCAGAGCCGAAGGATTAAACGGGCCCAAAGTCTCGATAGCCACGGGTTGAAACAGACGAGATGTAGGAAGCCTCTGGTACTTCTGAATCTTACGGTTGGCCGCCTGCACTGAAGCGGGCTCGACCGAGCCGGCTCCGATGTAAGAGACCGCACAGGTATGGACGACCGTTGCGTCCCAAGCCAGGTACTTCCCTCCCATCCACGGTATGAGGGTGGCTTTTACGATCCAATCGAAACAGGACCGCTGGTTCCTTGGTACTGGGGACGTCCGCCTTGAGCAGGACGCGCCATTTGACGTCATTAATGGCAGGATGACACAGAGAGCGCCCAGATGCCCTCCTACACACAGAGCCGTGATGGCCCTCCGAACCGACCAAGTCACCACACTGGCACCTATGGGGGCACACAAGGCCAAGCCAAGGCGTAGGCCAACCGCCACCCGGACTGCCTCGTTATCGAGGGCAAGGCCACACGCGGCAATTGGGAGCGCCATCATCCAGTCCGCCGAATGTGGGCTCCTTATCGCGGCGAGTCTGGCCCGATCCACCAGCCCAACAGAGCTACGGCCGATGTCTGCCCTATCTCTCTCAATTAAGGGCCGGTCCCAGACGCTCTGTCAGAGTCTGTCTAACCGGTAGGGGACACATTGTGGTCTCAAGGTGTCCCGCCGCGCACTCAGTAACTCAGTCATAAACTGATCCGGCATCGCCGGGCAAGCCGCGAGAATGGCTGCCTGGAGCCCGAGAGTCGATGCGGCTGAAGCCAAGTAGGCGGATGAAGCCACCGAAACGACTAGCTACGTAAGCCGAGGTATGCGGGGAACAGAGCCCGCATTCTTATAGTTTCGCTAAAACGTGCTAAATATTCTCAGGAATCCAGCTTCCAATGACTGAAAGAATTATTTTCGGTAATCCCGTAGTTTAGGTTGGTAAATTATTTGAATATCTTCAATACCGAACTTCATATGGGTAAGTAAGCAATCTACCTATATTCATGATAACTATCGTCAATCCCGCTTCCATTTCATCGAGAAATTTCTTTAATCAATCCAGCTTCAATTTCATGAAAAAAATTAGCCAACTTCTATTTAACCCCGAAAATATTTTTCATCAATGAAACTTTTATTTTAGCAAAGAACTATTCTCATGGATCCATCTTCTACTTACGAAAACAATGATTTTCATCATTCCAGCTTCTATTGCATCAAAAACTTTGTTTCATCAATCCAGCTTCTAATTACGGTAAAAATTATTTCCGTCAATCCAACTTCTATTTAAAGATACAAATGGTTTCATCAGTCCAACTTCCAGTTAGAGAAACAATTTTTTTCCTCAATCCAGCTTCCATTTCAATTTGACGATATAAAATAATTTACCAACCTAAACTACGGGTTTACCTTATTTTCATCAATCCAACTTTATTAATTTATTATCGAACGATTAACAATAATTTTATATTATTATTGATTTTTAACGGAAGATTTGAAAGCTTACTTCGTAGAATGTCGCGCTGCTATTAATGACGTCATCTTTAATTCTGATCTTTACATAAACACGGAGTTTATTGTGCAAGAGGTGTCACATTCAGTCGTTTAGATCTAGATTTTCATATGCCCGGACTATTGCGCCTAAGAGGCCGCTGCTCACATAATTTTGGGAAACATTAATACTATGCAAATAATATTATTATACAACATGACTTAGTAATTAGGTGTCCCTATTTAGCTGGATCTAAGATCCCTTGAGGGCCCCCTTTTGTAGCCATAAAAATATTATTCCATGTTACTACTGCACGCTTTGAGTTCTATTGCTGGTTCAAATAAAAAAAGAATTGATTGATTGAAAAAATTACTCAGTCTTTTATTGAAGCAATTTCTAGGCACAATGAATTACAACAAGAGGTATAATGGCGACAAGACGACACATAACGTGGATCAAGATCCCGCTTAGTAGGGACACCTGGATTGGCATTCCTTCCTTATATAGGTAATGGCAGACAGTCAATGCCTTGATAAATAGAAACAATCAACTACATTCAAAAAGAATCTTAAATAATATCCTAAATAACAATAAAAATGGACTATATAATTATAGGCAAGGTGAGATAAGAAGGCGCGCGGTATCTTTTAAAAAGTCTGTAGGTGTGGGGGCCTGACTAATGCTTAGGGGTAGCGTGTTCACAGTTGTGGAGCCGGCAGATTCTATGGATAAGATACCAGTATTAGAATGGGCATATAGGCCTAACTATAAGGCCTAGGTGATAGGAACTCGAGCTTCTCATGAAGGCGGGTGAATATCAGAGCCTAGTTGAAAGACATCCTTATAGCATACTGGTAATATAATTGTAATTGTAATTGTAATCGAACATTTATATAGCGCTGCTCAAAAATCAGCAGCGCTCTCAACCTGCTTCAGTGCCTGCGTCAGGGAACAAAAATGTCTTAAGGCGTCTACGGAACTGGGAAGGTGATAGGGCTAGTAACTCAAAGCGAAGAGATTGGGGAAGAGAGTTCCAAGCTGATGGGCCAACACGTGCAAAGCACCTAGAGTGGGCCATAGCAGAGCGCATGCGAGGGACAACCATAAGGCCACGGGTCGAAGATCGCAAAGAGGCCCTCGCAGGTAAAGAGGAGACAAAGGTGCAAAAAGACCTCAGGTAGGATGGGGCCACCCCAACAAGGCAGTTACGCATGAGGGAAAGGATTTTGAATTGTACCCGCTGTTGGATAGGAAGCCAGTGAAGGGTATCCCGAATATAGCCTGAGATATGGGCAAACTTTGGAATGTCGCCTATAAGCCGAGCTGCTGCATTAAGAATAGACTGGAGTTTGTGAGTATTAGAGGCAGAGAGTCCAATGTATGCAGCGTTCCCAAAGTCAACCCGAGTGCAGATCAAGGCGTGGATCAGAGTAGTAATGGCATGCAGTGAAAGAGAGCTGCGAATGGAACGTAGCTGACGCAGATGATAGAAGCAAGATCTGGAAACAGAGTTGACCTGGTCAGTAAAAGAAAGGGAAGGATCCAAGACAATTCCCAGGTCACGAACAGAAGAGGAGAAGTGGATGTGGGGAAATCTGAGATGAAGGGAATCAGTATCAATCTTATTGAGCTGAAAACGGCCACCAAGCCATATGAATTGTGTCTTGTCAGGATTCAGCCGCAGGCGGTTAGAGGAGAGCCATGTGTCTATGGCAGAGGAAGCCTCTAACAACCGCTCTACCATTTGAACAGCAGAAGATGCTGGGCCATGTAAAAAGGCCTGGGTATCGTCGGCAAATTGATGGGAAGAGACCCCAAACAGTTGGAAAATACCTCCAAGGTCTGAGGTATACAGAACAAATAGTAGAGGAGCAAGAACAGAGCCTTGAGGAAGACCATAGGGGACAGTGACCCAAGGAGTGCGGTTTGAACCAAAGACCACGGATATAGTCCTATCAGTAAGAAAAGAGTGGAACCAAAGGAGAGCCCTGTCCTTGATGCCAAAAGAATTAGATAGATATACCTTGTTCGTAGTGATACATAAATAGGGCCAGTCTGGAATGTCTTAATCTGCTCTAGTATGTTTTGTGGCTTCAGGTTAGAAATCAGGGATCTAGTGTTGCACTCCCATGGGGAACTCCCGCAACAGTGCGGATAGCGGGCTTTTCCAGTATTAGCCTACTGATCTGTGTAGTCTCAAGTCATATTACGTAGATGCCTATACCATATTGCAGTAAGGAAAGGGTACACTAGTGAATAATACAACTTAAGACGGATTGATGAAGACAGGTAACAACGTCCAGTACATTATAATAATAATAATAATAATAATAATAATAATAATAATAATAATAATAATAATAATAAAATTAATAATAATAATAATAATAATAATAATAATAATAATAATAATTTATTTTAAATAATTGTTTGATTAAATATTTGAATTAACTAAATTATTTTACTAGCTGCAAAAAGGTCCCGGAACGAATAATAATAATAATAATAATAATAATAATAATAATAATAATAATAATAATAATAATAATAATAATAATAATAATAATAATAATAATAATAATAATAATAATAATAATAATAATAATAATAATAATAATAATACGTACCTAAATAATTATATAGCTCTGCATTACTCCTCTTGCGATTCTCGAAAAGACATAGCTACCGCCTACCTAACACCTCTCAATCTCGAGAGGTGTAAAAACTGTTCCATGAGCTGTCCGCATGCAGTACGAATAATGACTTAATGCATTAAAGATTGTCTGCCATCTCACTGCAGTTGGTCTTTAAAGGCACGAACAGGCTCTAGGCCTACTGAAATAACTACCAAGTTCAGATGCAGACGTCCGCACCGAGCACAAGCTGCCTCGCCTGGTCTGCTTATACGGACATCCTTAGCTAATGGGCGACCGTCAATTAACCCTAGGGCTACCAAGCTTTTTGTAACACGGACTACCAAAAGGGGGGTGGTTACCACCCCCTGGATTTCGTGTTTGGTTTTACATATCATAACTTGTAATATAGCATTGGATTCAGCATTCATTTCTGCACAGAATGGTATATTTAGTTGTACATTATGTGAATGCACCTCGAAATTACATCACTTTTAACAAAGGAACCCATTAATTAGCAATATTGTATATTATTGCGTACATTTTGTACTTTTTGGATAAACAAATATAAGATTATGTGTGTTTTGAAACTAATCTATGTATAAAAAAGATACACAAAATCATCCCTACACATGTTAATATAGTATAAATGTACATCCATACATATATATCCATACATATATATCGGTTTACGTTGTAATGCTGTATTCAGCCATTTTCACACAGATTACGCGTATTATTATTTATTTTGATCACTTCCGGTATTCAAAAGACAAAGATGTAGGTATGCAAATGAAGCCCTTCATTCCCTCTAAAGAATGGTATCTTTTGTTTCTCTTCCAGGAAGACAAAATGAATACGCTACAGACAAAAACAAGGGGGAGTCCTTCCATTCAGCCATTTTCACGCATAATACGTATTATTATTTATTTTGAGCACTTCAAGTTTTCTAAGGTCAACTCAGTGACCATAGAGAAATGTAGCCCCACATTCCCTCTATAGAATGGTATAATCTGTGTCTCTTAATATTATAAATGTTGGATAAGATATAGTCGAAAATCTGAGGGTGGTGGTACCCCCCTGGTACCTCAGGTATATTGGGTATAACTTTTGAACGGTGTGAGATATCATCATTTACCTCAAACGTGTGTAAATGAACCCCTACAGCTACCTAATAAAAGGTCAATTTTTTATTCCATACGGAAAAAGTTTGAGATTAAAAAACCTAGGGGGTGGCAACCACCCCCTTGAGTAGCCCGAGGGTTAATCTCTATATTCTAACTAGATATTAGATAATAATAGTTATGTTTCCATACGTGACTGTAGTTCCTGTTTAATGACGCTGCGTCAATTAATGATCAGCGTCGCCCTCCTCCGTTATCAAAGTTTCGGACAAGCACTACCCCAATGATAGGCGGTTTTTCTTTTGCTTATAGCCATTGTGTGGCCGCCAAGGGCCGTTAACGTCGACGTTACCAACAAGAAAAGAGTGTAGTGGAATTCTAGAGATTAGACGCATTTGCCGAATTTATAGCGTTAAAAGGTTACGTGATAAAGGTGTTTAATGGAGCACTGTATTATCTATTGCTTACCGACGACCTAGGATTAGCGGGCGATGATAATTCATGACATATTTGTGCATTTATTAAGCGCCAATAATTCCTTCGACAGAAACTGATCATTCAGTGTCTCCATCTATCGGCGAGTTATGGAAGAGATCTCTTGACGTCTTGATTAGATTTAGATCATAAGAAATGTGACGAGATTAGGTGATCAGATTTGATTAGGTCATAAGAAGAGATCAGATTAGACAAGAGGAGATGATGATTAAATTAAGGAGATTCGAATAAAATTATTATTATTATTAAAGATTAGATCTTAATTCACTAGGTCAGATGAAACTAAATGGATAGCCTAGACAGGATTTGAAAAGATTAGTGAAAATTAAGTTATATGAATTTAGTGCATAGTGATGATTAAATGATTAGATGATTAGATTAGACCCTTAGATTGGTTGTATTATTATACTATTGGGGGGCCCGATAGCGCATTGGATAACACAGTGGCATAGAGAGGGAGAGGTACCGAGTTCGAGATCCGTAGGCGGGCATGCTTTGTAGGCTGCTATTAGCGCCGTGTATTGCAAACTGTCTGTTCTGTTAGTAGATTAAGATTTATGTCTTCTGTCATTCACATTGTGTTCTTGTGAATTGTTTAATTGTCATAACATGTAAATGTACATCGCAGTGTATTTGTCAGGCGCTTCATTAAAGAAAAGATATTATTATTATTTTATTAAAGAATTATTAGATTAGATGATTTTGATTACATGGTTGGCATACATAAGCCAGATCCGAAATGATTATGATTAGATTTTTTACTCCTTACAATTAGGGGTTAATTGAAGATTGAACTGTAAAATCACAATTGTTCCACAGCAAATTCTTCAGGACCAAGAATATGGTGGTGTGAGTTTGGCGGACGTTTTAGGGAGATAAAGAATGCGCTCAATCTGTTCCTGTTATTAGCGCTTTTAGTTTAATTGGGTTTTACGAGGCTTTATGGGTTTAGACTCTTCGTCTCAGTTTACTAAGAAAAAGCTGTTATTTATAAATTGTTTGTTACAATGAATTCCTCTTCGTCGCCCTCTTCTCTTTCTCCTTTTCCTCCTCTTCTTCCTCATCTTCCTGTTTCTCTTCCTCGCTCTTCTCTCTCGCATTCTCCTGTCTCTTCTTTTTATTCATCCTCACATTTCTCCTTCTCCTCCACCTGGCCCGCTTTTCATCTGCCTCTCATCATCCACCTCTTCCTTTTCCATCCTCTTCCTCTTCCTTCTCCTTCTCATTTTCCTCCTCTTCCTCAGACGGAGGAAAAGGAGGAAGAAGAAAACTGAGACAAAAGAGGAGAAGGAGGAGGAGAAGAGGAGGAAGGAGCGGAGGAAAAAGGGGGAGGTGGAAAATGATACGAAGAAGGAGGAGGAGGAGGAGGAGGAGGAGGAGAAAGTGATAAAGTAGAGAAAGAGGAGGAGAGGCGAAGCAGAAGGAGGAGTATGATAAGGAGGAGGGAAGGTTGAGGAGAGGAAAGAGATATGAAAGAGAGGATGATGAGGAGAGGAGATGAGGAGGGAAAGGAGGAGAGTAGAAATTGAAGAAATGGAGAAGGAGGAAAATGAGATGGAGGAGGAGGAGGAGGAGAAGAAAGAGAAATGGGAGGATCAATAGAAAGAGGAGAGAGGAGATGGTGAGAGTGAAGAGCGAGGAGGAGAAAGAGGAAAAAGAAGTAGAGAAGGAGGAAGGAGAAAGAAGAGGATGATGAAGAGGAATTTATTAGAACAAGCAACTTTCTAGCCTCCTCCTCTGAGACTGTCACTATGTAGGGACCTAGAGCAAGTCCTTCACTCCAACAGGTGCTCAGCGCCATCGATTGATGCTTCGTCACTAGATAGAGGCGCTTAATAAATGCAAAAATATATTATAATTATCCTTGGCGCGTCAATCCCCAGATGTCGTCTAGCAATAGAGGATATAATGCCCGTCTTAGACACCTTTAAACAATAATTCCACCGAGGTTATATAAATGCAGCCAATGCGTTCAATCGCTAGACATCCTGATACCGCTTCTTATAGGGTAAGGTCGACGTGAACGGCCATTGACGGCCACAGAATGGTGATAAACACCGGAAAATCTGCGTAACATCGGGTGGTGCCAGTCCGAAGGCTGGATTATTAAGGAGGGTGACATTATTTATCTATCGATGTTAACGGACCTTGCCGCCTATAATGGGGAAGTGCCAGTCCAAAGGCTAGAATAAGGAGGGCAACGACAGTCATCTTCTTTATGACACAGCGTCGTTAAACTGAAATTGCCGCCTTGTAGGAACGGGCTTCAGTCTGCGGAATGGTTTTTATAGTTGTTTGATGCGCTCATCCGAAAGCATCAGGTTCAAATACCAAGGAAGAAGAAGAGAAGCGGAGCAGTTCCTTAATATGCCTAAGCTAAGAGTCAGCCATTGGTGAAGTTTAAGCGGCTTTAAATTCCTTAACCTCAGCATTTTAGGGCGGGTGTCAAGTCCTCTCCATCGCCGTCTGATCTTCACACAAAAAGCGTACAGCCAGAGAACTCATTATAGCGGAGTTGACTAGAAGGCGCAAGCAGCCCAATTCTCGAACCAAATTTCTGCCCAGCCTGGGATTTGAACCCGACCTCTCGACTGACAGTCTTGCACGCTAACCACTATACTATGACGCGCTGAAGTTACTGATGACTGCCTGTTGAAATCTTTGATCACAATGTATATAATTATGAGGACATTTAATATATCGCGTTTTCAGTCAACACAGAATCAATAGGAATGTAAGATCACAAGTTTTTCGTCAGAGTCGCCGATATATGAGACAAGAGATTTCTTTAAACAACTTTTCTGCACGACGCAGCGCTCGTGAATAAGCTGGTGCCCTTATTTGGACATTTTCTGAATATCGTTACAGAGAATCTTGTTAGGTGAGTTCAGGACGACGTCAACAGCTCAGGAAGTCGTCAGATGGCGCTAAACGCTAGATAATTTGATGTCCTCCTTAAACACCTTTAAAACGATTTCGATCCAACGTATGAATTCGTCGGTTACGATTTATCGGCAGATCAAACAAAGTCCGATAATACAGTCGATACTAGATCGTTCTGCGTTGTGAGCAACCCATTTGGGTGCCATCGAATTTTCATGGTTATTTCGGAAAGGTATCAACCTCCGTTATGCCTTGAATGTAGGGTGAGCTACGGTGTGGTGGCTAGAGTGATAGACTTGCTCCCCCATCTCCAACCAATATGGCAATATTGAATGCACTGTCAGCGATATTGATTACACTGTCAGTGGGAAGATCAAAGGAGCAAATTCATCTAATAACCCCTTTTGCGTAATTGTTTGCATTGGCTTCGTGTTCGGCAAAGAATCTGCGCCAAATTGGGTCGCATGCCTTAAAAAATATTGAACTGTGTTCTCTAGATGTCGTAAAACCGTCAACAATGCAACGCTCTCCTTATAATATGTCTTCAATCGATCTTACAAATTCATCAGTGGCGTTCTATCACTAGATCCTTTTATCGCTTGCATAGATTGAATGTAAGGTGAGGTTGACGTCAACGGAATTGGAATTGGAAAGGTTCAGCTAAACAATGGATAATAGTTCATACCACATTCTCAAGAATCCAGGTGAGTGCGATCATATTTTTGTGGGAATACTGGAGTGGTACTTAAAACCAGTTTACGTTCAAACAGGTTGCGCGATAGTGTAGTGGTCACAGTGTTTGGACTGTCAATCGAGAGGCTGGAGTTTCAAATCCTAGCCATGGCAGGAATTTCTGTCAAGATTTCTGCTCCACTTGCGCCCCCTAGCCAAAGCAGGTATAGGAGTAAACTGTCAGTGGGAATATCAAGGGAACTAATTCGTCTTATAACCCCAAAGCGCTTGTTGCATTGGCTTCCTGTTCAGAAGAGCATTTGTCTAAATAAATATGAGCTGTAATATGCCAAATATAATCTTTGTCGGCGGCAACGGCCTATGTTGTCATAAGCTGCCGTTAAACTGTAGATCCATCAATCTGTCGCTACTCATTCTTCGTCGAGAAAGTGTCGTAGTTCGAATGTATTATGTTAGGTCGACGTCAACTTGCTCCCATAGTCAACGCTGGTATAATGAGGGACGGCGCCCAACTACCCTCCCCAGTTCCCCTCCCCGACATTTCCCCAGACATTTCCCCCTAGGACATTTCCCCCTAGGACCCCCGGACATTTCTATGGTCATTTACCCGGCATAAATATTCATTGACATAAACCCACAGCAAGCCAGTGTCCTAAATCATCACACAATTACATCTGCAAAAATTTGAAATTTAATAATAAAACAGCTGTAACTTTTGAAGTTATGGAAATTATTTAGTAAAATGTTCATGGATTGTTGGAAAATCATTCCTCTGTAAATGGTGAAAGTTTGAGTATAAAAATCTCAATTGGTTGCGGAGAAATTGCATTTTATCCGGTGGGACATTTTATTTTGAGCCACCCTGTATATTTGGTTTTGCACTAATATGTAAATGTGAAAAGTTTTGGTAGAAAAGAAAATAGCCTTACTCAAAATATTGAGTTTATTCACTCCGTTACTGTATACATGTGAGATCTGTTTTATACAGTGTACAGCTTTCTGTTATGTATTTTGACATGCCAATATGTTTTTAGTATTAATATTTATAAAATAGAAATAACAGAAATTAGAATGCATATAATTATTTGATTCCATCGGTACAGTTTCCGCTTCATTTACTTAGAAAAATCGTCCACTCCGTTACGGAAATAGAAGCAATTAATGTTAAGTTGAATACATTTTTTGGCCCAAACAATCTGAAAAGAAATCACCTGAGCCTAATCATTCCTAGTGATCGAATAAACATAAACCACTAAAATATTTATGGTATTGTCCTTAAAATCTGCTCACAGCATCAAAATACCACACCATTTAGCCTATAATGTAATGTAATGTAATCAGCTTAACTTCTATTGCGCCGGTGTCTAATGCGCAAGGCATTAACCGATAGCGCATCAAAACAATCCGTAATCAGGTCAACATCAGAAGATCAGTCCGTAAGAGACAGAGAGACAGCCTAAGGTGGATAAGCAATTTGAAAGAGGTAAGTTTTCAGCCGAGAAAGAAATGACACAAGCGACTGAGCACAGCGTACAGACACAGGAAGAGAGTTCCAAAAAGCAGGTGCCCAGCTCAAAAATCTCGTTCACCGAGAACAGTTCTTGATTTAGAGTATGACCAGACAAAGACAATCAGATGACCTCATTGAATAATGATAAGTCAGAGGAATAAGAACAGATTTTAAATATTGTGGTTGGCTAGAGTTCTTGAAGTTTTATAAACTATGAGCCCCAGTTTGAAACGAATTCTTTCATGAACAGGAAGCCAATGCAGAGATTTAAGCAGAGGGAAGTTATATGTTCATATTTGGATGTAGTAGTTATGGCTCTAGCCAAAGAGTTCTGAACCCTCTGCAGCAGTCAGTATGTTTGATTTATTGATACCAGTAAGAAGCGAATTACAATAGTCTAGGCGACTGGAAACCAATGCATTTGCCAGAGATATTCTTGCAGACATGATAGCTCTATAATAAGTCCACTCCGTTACTATCTTTCGAGTGTCGAGCACGATTTTTCCACTCCGTTACATAGTTGTCCATGCGTTACCAAATAAATGTTAACGGAGTGGACAGGTAACGGAGTAGACAATTTGGGTTGCAGCACGGTAAATACCATATTATCGCTCACGCGTCCACATCAATCGTTGGTCAAATCATTATTTTGCTCATAAGCGTTGGTTTTACAAATATTATTGGAATTAAATTTCCGCATAATCATTGTAAAAAGGCAGTAACGGAGTGGCTGTATAATTAAAAAAACACATCTGGTATTGAAATAAATGAAAATTAGTAAGAAATTTGTCGGACTATTTATATCGTTGGTGAAGATATAAATAGCTTTACCATTTAGACTAATCCTCCATTTTAGGTGCTTTAATTATTTTGCATTGGTATCCATTGTACATGGTCAATTTAAAATGGAAGTGGATCGATGAAAATAATCCTTTGCCTGATTTTAAGCGGCATTGAGGTTAGAAATCTTCGCATAAGTAGTTTTTGGATTGATGATAATCTAACAGACGAATCCTATGAATTACAGAGATATTATTATTTATCTAATCAGAAATGAAAGCCAAAAATCGATGTTACAGCCTCTTTCTAGTAAAAAGGTTCTTCGAGCCCAATAAATTCAGAACAATCAGACGATAGGCACATATTGGGTTTATTCATGCCAATATTTCTCATTTCTGCTCTCTGTGGCTAATATCAATAAACACTGAAATCACTGTAATTAAATTACATTATTTAAATAACTTTAAACAATTTTTTCAGTTAAAAACTCAAATTAACCAAATTGCTTTTAATCGTTGGAATAGGTTCTTGAACGCCTCTCTAATCCTTAGTTCAGGGGCAAGCAGAGTTAAAAAAAAGTTCTCAAATAGCATGTAAAGCTTCTAGACTATACCTATCCGGCTGAAAGAAGCACTAGCCGAACCTTCACATCGGCAATATATAATGTATTTTTTCAAGTTTATTGATCTACTCTGGCTGTCATAACGCAGCTAGTTAATATGGGATCTGGGAGAAAGGGGAGGCCCGGTCCGGGAGGGGGAAGGAGGGATTGAGCCCGGTTGTTTAGGGGGATAGAAGCCACTGCAAACACACACTCATACACACATACATACAGACAGACAGACAGACGAAGATAGACGACGACGGACGAATACACACAGACAGACAGATACACAGACAGACAGATACAATCATACACAGAGGATATATGGTGGATGGTGATAGTCGGCTGGAATTAGCGAACAGTTTAATATGTCTGAAGCAGAGAGCGTAGGATGATGATGAGTGTGATGACGGATTACGTCATTTCTTCGTCGCCTTCTGTTCCTGTGGCGTCATCTGCCTTCATAATCAGCTACCAATGGTAGTCAAAGTGTTACTTTGCATTGTATAAATAATATATATACCAAACCCTCGCTATAACACGGAATATTGCGATCTGTTACCGCATTATATTGCGAGGACCGCGTATACTGAATGGTGAATTTTTACAAAAATGTGTCTTTGTGTGCAGTTTTATATTGCGGTTACAAGAACAAGAACAAGAAGAGGAACAAGAACAGGAGCAAGAACAGGAACAAGAACAAAAATAACAAGAAGAACAAGAACAAGAACAAGAAGAATAAGAAGAACAAGGAAAACAAGACCAAAAAGAACAAGAACATGAGCAAAAAGAACAATAACAAGAAAATAAAGAACAAGAACAAGAAGAACACGAACAAGAAGAACAAGAACAAGAAGAACAGGAACAAGAAGAACAAGAACAAAAAGAACAAGAGCAAAAAGAACAAGAACAAGAAGAACAAAAACAAAAAGAAAAAGAACAAGAAGAACAAGAACAAGAACAAGAAGAACAAGAACAAGAAGAAAAAGAACAAGAACAAGAGGAACAAGAACAAGAAGAAAAAGAATACGAAGGAGGAGGAGGAAAGTCCTTTAAGCTAACTCGAGAGACAGCCATGTTAAGAAGTGTTTGTGCCATCTTTTTCATATACTCATTACTCATCTTATGACGACGTCTGGCCAGTCCTCTCCCTCGCCGTCAGAAGGGCAGAATTCTCCGAACAAATGTCTGTCCTGCCGGAGATTTGAAACCCCGACGACCTTTTGGTTAACAGTCCAGTGATACTGTAACCAACAAACCATGCAGCGCACATCATAGAAACTTTGAAGCATAGCCAAACTTTTTATGCTACAATTTAAGATAACAAATCGTCACAGAGTTTGAAGTTGAGCAATTAAACAGACAGTCATCAACGGTCTTCCTTGAATCATGGCACTGTTAAGTGTTTACAGTAATACAGTATAATCCTTCAATAACTTCATGTGCGAATCGACTTTTTTTTAATCTTTTCTGTAAGCTGTAAAAGATCAGGAATTTTGTAAAGCACAAAATAATGTTCATTTACTGTGAGAACGAAAGACCAAAAAGATCAGAAAAAATTGGTTTTCAGAAACTTAGCTATTTTCGTTAAACGACTACTGCGACTTAAACCTCTGCGGAAAAGAACAATGCGCAGATACAGAAAGTGTTACAGTATAATAGGCGCAACAACAGAAAAGCGCGACGCTCCATCATCGTCGGTCTGTCTGTCTGTCTGTCTGTCTGTCTGTCTGTCTATCTGTCTCTGTCTCTCTCTCTCTGTTTCTAAGTCATTGCCTGAAGGTCTTGAATTCCTGCGCAATTAGTCGGCTGCTGAGGCTAATTAGTGAAGCGTGTCTGTGACGGTCCAAACGTTCATCCGGAGCAGGCAGCATCCTCAGTCAGTCAACCGTATCGATATCCAGCGAACAACAAAGACATCAGAAGCAAACGATGCCTGTCCCCCTCCCCACCCACACCACAGACCAATCAACCAATCATCCGGAAACTACCAGAGACATCTGTCCCACAATTCAACCTCACCATCTGAAGCCACATCGAATTACAACCGACACAGTTACAATTACAACTGACCTCTCTGTCTGTCTGTCTGTCTGTCTGTCTCTATCTCTGTCTCTGTCTGTCTGTCTGTCTGTCTGTCTGTCTCTGTTTCTTTGTATGTGTCTCTTTGGTTGAATGGCGGCGCATCCGGTCGTCGCCAACTTTTGTTTTGACGAAATGTGACGTTTTCTTGGTTTTTATGCCGTTTGCTGACAAAGGCTGTTGTTTTTCGGGGATATAAGACTTTCTAGCCCGATTCTGTGCTGCCTGCTGAGTCGGACGCGAGGAATTACACGTTCTGGTACGATTTTTATTTTCAATCGACAAACATGGCTGCCGCCATGTTTTTCTTAACGACTAACAGCCTCGTTTTCCACGTGGTCCTGCGTAGGCTTTCTGAATAAGACAATAAAGATTGCATCAGTCACCACATTCTTTCGAGGATATTTCTCGACCTAGTCGGATTCTGTAATGTCTACATAGCCACCCACGTGGATTTACGCCTTTTTGGACGATTCTAAGACCTACAGTCGTCACTTCACTGCCGCCGTCATGTTCTTTGTATGTGTTGAAAACGAACAGCCACGTTTTCCAGTGCTGCCCCGCAGGCCCGCAGAATTGGACACTACTTATAACAATAACATCAACCACCATTTGTACTTTCAAATATCATAACAGGAGTCTAATATCTACCGTTATACCTCGAATACGACACCTTTGCAGCATAAACCGGTGACCCATGAACACACCATTACCTCGAACACTTACCATCATCAACCAGACGGATGGCGCCTTCCAGGTTGCTTGCTAGTCCTACATGAGGACTGGGCGCCTGTTTATGGCTGCCGCTACTTTATTAATTACATTATTATTACTATACCTTATTATTACTTCTGTGTTTTATTTTCTACTCAATCTCTTATGTAAACATTTCTGCGTTTTTGTCAGATTGTTTTCTTATTAAACGAATATATATTACGGTCTCTTGACACGAGTCGTTATCGTCGCCCTGAGAAAATGCTGAGAAATTGTCATCATCATCATCATCATCAGCAGCAGCAGCTTCAAAATCATGATAGCCATCATAATAATAAACAGTTAAAGAAGGAAAGACATGAATTACTAACAGACTCTTAATAAAAACGACAAAATGCATCAATCACTGAGCAACACAAATAGCAGCAGTCATAAAGGCTAGGACTGCTCTCAATATAAGGAAGGCTCTCAATATAAACAAGCTTTTAATGTAACAAAGTTGCGTTTGCAACTTGCAACCTTCACAAGTTAAGAAACGAATATCGAATTGAATCTTGATATTGAGCCAACGTCATCCTCATTGTCGAAATGGTCTTGTCATCATCATAATCATCATCATCATCATCATCATCATCATCATCATCATCATCATCATCATCATCATCATCATCATCATCATCATCATCATCACCATCATCATCATCATCATCATCATCATCATCATCATCATCATCATCGGGGCCCGATAGCGCATTGGATAACATCTGGCACAGAGAGAGCAAGAGGTACCGAGTTCGAGCCCCCGTAGGGCGGACATGCTTTGTAGGCTGCTATTAGCGCCGTGTATTGCAGGCTGTCTGTTCTGTTAGTAGTTAAGATTTCAATATTATTGCATAACTGTAGGCCTACACTGTAATCACACTGCGTTTGTCGGTTTGAATTAATAAAGAAAATTATTATTATTATTATTATTATTATTATTATTATTATTATTATTATTATTATTATTATTATTATTATTATTATTATTATTATTATTATTATTATTATTATTATTATTATTATTATTATCATCATCATCATCATCATCATCTCAGAGGGATAGAGATTAGACAGTGACAGCGAAGACTGTATATTAGGGGTATCCAGAAAAATTATACATCAGAGAAAACACACATACTCAAGGTTTGCCATTATATTCATAATTATGTTGTCTATAAATATTTTTTCCAGAATTTTAAAATGTTATCCTGAGGTCGCTCAAAGCCCCCGAACATTGAATACTTAATGAGACGGTACTGAAGGTGCCCATGGAACTTTGGTTCATTGGCAATTTCTCTTTTTATCACAAAAAATTTGCGAAGAGCCGGATTTGGATTAACGTTTTCGATTATGCTTATCTCGACAAGTGGTGTATCTGGAAAAAATATAGATACCCAAATGAGGGTAATTTAAGGTCATTTCAAGGTAAGAAAAAACGAAATCTATCAAAAATAAAAAAGTTCAGATCTCGGGCAATAATTGTTGAGATCGGTTAATTTCTTCCTGTATTTTTCGTCTTGATATAAGACCAGAAACAAGGCTATAAGCTTATACTTGGTTTTGGTAGTGTTGGCGGTGGTGGAGGTGTTGGTATAGGTGGATGGTGAGGTGGTGGTGGAGATGGTGGGTGGTGGCTATTGTGGTGGTGGTGGGGACGGCGGTGGTATGTTGAGTGTGGTATACGCCTATACTTATAATATAGCCATATTAACAGTATTTTGGAAATTGTCTCGTGTATACGTACACGGTGAGGTTGATGCGAGGATTGTATTGTGGAGATGGTATACTGTGGAGATGGTATACTGTGGAGATGGTATACTGTGGAGATGGTATACTGTGGAGATGGTATACTGTGGAGATGGTATACTAGTGTGGAGATGTTACTGCTACAGTGTATACATGTCAATGTGAAGATGGTACTGAGGCTAGTATTGGTGCTATGTGGATGGTATTGTTATTGAGGAGATGGTATACTGTTCCTGGAAAAGAGCAATTTACAGCGATTCCTTCCCTCGTCCTACAGTGTATGTCTGTCGTTCCCTGGCGGCGTCCGTCGGTCAGTCGGTCGGTCTTAGCTCTGCAGCCATGCAATGCAGAAACGGAGCAGTTGACATTAAACAGATTATCCCTTCTTTAGTCTTCTTCTTCTTTATGTCTGTCTGTCTGTCTGCCTCTGCCTCTGTCTTTCTGTCTACCTCTCTCTCTCCTTCTATATCTGGTTCTCGTCGCTTTCTCCTTCCATCAGTGAATTGCTTCCGTTGGACATGATCCAGGAATTATTGATAATCCACTCTTCCTGCTGCAACGCTTATGGCTGCTGCTGTGGCTGCTGCTGTGGCTGAAGCGGCGCTGGATGCAGAGGCAGAGGCTGATTGAATTGTGTGACGGCAGAGGGCATCCCAGTGCGCCAATCATCATCATCCCATGCACCATCAGCACCACCATCGGCCAACCATCAAGCGACCGACTAATCGCCAATCGACCCGCCCCTCTCATCAGTTGCCTCACTTGCCCCAAATGTACCACCCACCCTCCCTCCCTCCAACCCACCCACCCACCCACTCAACCATCCACCCACCGCCTCTCTACCATGCCCTACTGAACGGATAGAGAGCAGCGAAGGGAGAGGGGAAGAGGAGGAAGAGGGCGATTGTCATCGGAGACGAAAACCAGAAGAATGCTTTGCTATGTCCTTCAATAGATCGATCCGCCGATAGACTAACAACGACATCATCATCATCATCATCATCATCATCATCATCATCATCATCATCATCATCATCATCATCATCATCATCATCATCATCATCATCATCATCATCATCATCATCATCTTCATTATTCATCATCGCCATCGTTATGAACCCGATGTTCTGTATCGCCACCGCTTTCTGTGTTTTGTCCTTCAATACAGTCCAATTCCGGTTCATATTTTGTGCTTATTCTGTCTTTATTTTAATTTAAATTTTGTCCTCGTGCAGTCCTTTTCCTGTTCTTATTAATTGATTTGTCGTATTGTAGTCCTAGTTCAGTCCTTATAATGCGTCGTCCTATATAATGCTGTTCCTTTCTCTCTTCCTTCCCTCAGCAGCAGCCATGCATGGCACTCCATCGACATCAATTGATAAACACCGTGCACTCAGCGATGCTCCTTCTCCTCCTTCGTTCTTCTGCAGATGTGTCAACATCTTCTTCTTCCTCCTTCGGTTGATGGAGCTGCAGCGGCAGATGTGCCATCACATCTACATCAACGACATCCACGACAAGACGACGACGACGATGATGCAGGAATGCATCATTCAGATCGTGTTCTGCATCAGAGAATCTATATCTTCTCATCGAAAGAAGAAGAGAGACAGCATCGGACACACACACACACACACACACACACACATGCACGGGGAGAGAGAAAGAGAAGATAGAGAAATAGAGAAAGAAAAAGAGAAAGAGCGAGAGAGGGGAGAGAGGCAGACAGACAGAGAAAAGACAGAGAGAAAGAGAGAGCCAGAGAGAAATGAGTGAGATAGAGAAAGGGCGAGACAAAAAGAGTCTTGAAATTATCGTCACTTGAGAAATGGAAGCATATAATATGCGCTTTTAAACATTTGGAGACAATGGCAGTTATAATTATTATGATGTAGGCCTAGCTAAACGTTGCAGCAGCTGCCTCATCATATATATAGAGGTCGTCTAATGGGTTCCGGTCGAAGTTCCATTCATGCCAACGACTTCGATCAACTTTCCCTGCAGCACTGCAGGAGAGCAACTCTTTCGGATCTTTGGTAGCAACAAACATCAATCAATATTCGTTTAATTTCAAAATAATCCAGTTGACAAAACGCAACAGGTTACAAGTAACACAATTAGCTAAAACAGTCAGGCTAACGTTAATAATTCTAGACAAATATACAAGTAATTATAATTATAGGACAATTAATTAATATGTATCTTTAAACAAGATACGTGGTATATATAACATCAAACATATATACAGTTGAGATACATAATAAAATTTATTACGCATCTCAATTTATGTATAATTTACTAGATGCCGTTACCCAGCTTCGCACGGGTTATCTCTACCTTTATATATCGTTCCCGCTTGATTTGCGTGGTTAACTTTGACTGCTTTGGCTGGTATATACTCACCGGGTACGCCCGTGGGCCGTTGCCCTAACCTATATAGGCCTATCGTTTCCCAGAGGTGCATGAGATGCAAGATACGCAGCTCATACCAATGTAGCTATAGATGACGTCTTTGGCTTGTCGGAGAAGTCCCAAAATTCCTTGCGAATACTTTTATTTTGCAGTCCGTGTGCCGTATATATGACGTTGTGAGAAATCAGAAATGGCGGCGTAATTTTGCAATGGTAGTCGCCAACTCTAAATTTAAAATATCCATATATCGGCATTTAAAGTAAATTGCGAGCTGAAAATAGTCGCGTTTAGCCTACCTAAAAATTCTTATAGGAATGTTTTGTAAAAAATTTCATAACGCTAGAGCATTACGTTGCCGAGTCTTTAGACGGGTTACGGAAGGACAAACTTTTAGAATTATATATATAAGATTACGATTACGATTATTTAGTAATCATACGCCTAATCAAAACTCGAATTTTCTAAAGCGCTGAACTCTATAATTATAGGCTAAGCGCTGCAGTGGCCAGCTTATTTGCAAGCGCTAAATGTCAGACAGAAAGTCTTCTCTCATCAAAGCAATTAAGGCAAGCATTCGAAAGAGTGTGATATGAAGGAATGTGCACGGAGAGAAGTCATGCAAACCGTTTGAATACAGGGTAGAACTGTTCAACTGCTGCATGTCGGTTTAAATATATAATATGCATCATATATATTTGTACATTATACAGCGATGCGATATGACTTACTAATGACAACCTTCCAAAACGCCTGGATACAGATTAATCCCTACATATCTGCAGCTGTTGTATAGTTAAGCCTAATATGTGATGCATTGGGAGTTGTTAGTATCTACACTGCAGTAATATCGCATTTGCTGCAAGGCTATATATATACTGCACGATCTCAACGTGTGATTGTCTCAAATGAGCCTCTGCTTTCTGACTGTATTGAAATGAAGTCCATTTATTGAACACCAAGAAAATTTACAAATAACTTGATTTAAAGAGGAATCACCTCATCATCAGGCATCAGCATCATTTTCTTCTTCTTTTTCTTCAGAGAGAGACAGAGAGTTAGAGTGTGTGAGAGAGTGAGAGAGTGAGAGGGAGTGAGAGAGAAAGAGAGAGAAAGAAAGTCATCAAAGACAGAAAGAATGAGAGAGCGAGAGAGAAATTGAGAGAGAGAGATTGTGTGTGTGTGTGTGTGTGTGTGTGTGTGTGTGTGTGTGTGTGTGTGTGTGTGTGTGTGTGTGTGTGTGTGTGTGTATATACAGTGTGTGTGTGTGTGTGTGTGAGAGTGAGAGAGAGAGAGACGGAGAGACGGAGAGAGAGAGAGAAAGGAAAACGAGCGAAATGAGGAGAGCGAGCGAGGGGTGGTTTATTGGGGAGTGGGGGAGTGGGTGTGTGGTTGGTTGGTTGGTTGGTCGAGACCTGTTTCTGTTGGCGTCGGTGGTCACGTCCCTGCATTCGACGGACGGAGGGCGATCTGCGTTGGGTCGCCGTCGTTGTCTTCTTCTGGTCAGCGGAATGTATGACTTTGATAAATAGACGAACGACGGACTCATCTTAATCAGATTTCCTCGACGAAGCGGCTCTGGTCATCCTCCTCTGGACGCCACCGCCGCCGCCGCCTCCGTCTCGGCCCCCAGGGGAGGAGGGGCTCCCTGCCCCCGGGGATGGACGGGGGGCTGCCCGGGGGTGGACGGACGGACGGCTGGGGGATAGACGGCTGGGGATGGACGGACGGCCTGCCCGAGGGGTGGACGGACGGACGGTTGGTGGTGCTTCGGGGGAAATGTAAAACACGGGCGAGGATCTTCTTGCAAGAAGAGGCGCGCTGTCGGTCGACGGCAAATATTCATCGGAATAATTCCGATCGCAGACAAATCCATCAGCGCGATTGCTCTCTCTCTCTCTCCCTCTCTCCATCGTCTCTCTTCCATCTGTCCCTCTCTCTGTCCCTCTCTGTCCCTCTCTGTCCCCTCTCTCTCCTTCCGTCGTTGGTCGGTCTGGCAGCATCGATCTCCGGCGGCGGCGCCTCTCCTCCAACCTCCATTTGACTTGTCCTCCGTTCCCGTCTGAGCAGTCGACGGATGGAGGGAGGAGTGGATGGAGGAGTGGATGGAGGAGTGGATGGAGGAGTGGAGGGAGGAGCGATTGGCGCCTGATTGCTGCAGAGGAGGAGGATGCTGAGGACGACGAGGAAGAGACGGCAAATGTTGTCTGTGGTCGGTTGCAGAGGATGGAGCGGAGGGAGGTGATGTCGTCGTCAGAGGCCATCGGTCGATGGGTGGATGGGTTGGGTGGGGAAGGTGGGTGGGGGTGGTGGGCCAGATGATTGGTTGTGTTGCGGGGCGTGAGAGACGGCGCTCGACTCACCGATCGGTGTTTGCTCACATCTTACAGATTGCATTACGTTTAGCCTTTTGATTGTCGGCGCTCTCTTTCAACCCATCTGTCTGGCTGTCTGCTGCTGCTGCTGCTGCTGCTGCTCCGGTCGAAGATGCGCCAAATGATCAGCTGCAGCAGCAGCCAAAGCAGCATCTCTTCCACCGCCATCACATCTGCAGCAGCGTCCGATGATGGTCCATCGAAGTCATCTCTTCAGAAAAAAGCACAAAAGAGGCATTTCACGCATCAACTGACGACCGCAAAGAACAGATCATCATCACCATCACCATCAGCAGCAGCCTTGCATCTACGCATTGGGCAGAGGAGCGAGAGGCAGAGACAGCAACAACACCCATATATATAGGCAGACAGCGAAAGGAAAAGACAGCATGCGCACTGACCATGATAGACGGCTTAAGAAAACCACAACTATAGAGAAATCACTTTTTTCCCTCTTATTCGCCATGTCTGTCTGATTATCCGTTCGGTAATCGGTTCGGGCCGGATTTTGTACTAATCGGTATTAATTGCAATCGGCGATCTGAGGTCTTAAAATCCGAATAACAAAAAAGTAATATTTTTGACCAAAAACAATTCCTTTTTTCATTGATACAATAATAGTAACCTGTATTGGCAACCTCATACGATAATATTTAATCTTAAATATTGAAAGCCCGTGTAAAATAATAAAATTGTGAGTCGAAGCATCATCAAAATGACGGACAGTCGGGCTTTTTAGTAACAAACAGCGCCTAGAACCAAATGAAAGTGAATATTGCCCATTAATCGAATCGGAATCGGCGAAACAAGCAAGCCAACTAATTGGAATCGGAAATCGGCAAAAATGCCAATCGGCTCATCCCTAATTTCAGTGAATATATTACGACATTGAATTATTTATAAAGGTTTGGGTCACAATCAGTTCAGTCACGGCAAGCCAGTAGGTTTTTGTGTCATCTAAACCTTCAAGCAATGCAGTTTTGCACACAAGACACAGCTTCATGCAGTGCTTACTTTTATCCATTTGTAAACCTGATCTAATTGACATCCATAAATAATGCAGATCATAACAGAATGCAAGAGGCATCAGTCTTAGTAAATGCAAACCAATAGAAATACACCAATAGAAAACAAGATGCTTCTAGCCATGTTTGAAAAGTCCTTCCATCCATTGTAGTTTCGTGTTTTGAGATGGAATAGCCAATTCAGAGTTTTCACGACAGAGTGCAATAAATGCATGGGTGTTGTAACAATACAACTCTCCAGATGACATAACAGCATAAGGAATAGTTACAATCAAAACAAAACGTTAAAATATTAGTACTTAACTGAATAAATGTGCTGATTATAATTGATAATCAGAATTGATGAATTATCTGTCAAGCATAAGTAATAGTTACAATAAAACCAAAATATTAATTCTTAACTTAATAAATGTGTTGATATTAATTGATAATCAGAATTGAAGAAATTATCTGTCAATAATAATAAATTAGAGAGGGATCCTACATTTTCAGCAAACAACTGCTCAACAGCATTACCTTAGACCTTAGTCCTTACCGTGCAGTACTGCACATCGGGCAACGCAGTTTGTCCATTCTTCTCAACAGCAACAGTGCTTAACTTAATAAATGCGCTGATTATAATTGATAATCAGAATTGATGAAACTCACCAGCATAGATACTCTTTTACTAAAGAATAACACTGATGATATAACAGTATAACGACATGAGCATATAAGTATTCGTGGCAGATATAAAAAAATGAACGTATTGCCAACACCAACAATAACTTTCCAAATTGTATCTGATTTTCTAAATCTCAAAACAAATAAATTGAAATAACTAACCAAGTTTACCTGTATCACAGATACTTAATAATCCTCGCTAATTAGTTAAGCTCATGTTTCAATGCTGAGTCATTTACTTTCCTAACTTATTAATTGAAGCTTTTGTTTACCACTGGGTAATTTACATACCTTGTGCAGAAACAAGAACTAACTGAAATGGAAACGAGAAGAAACATTAATGCCAATCAAGACACACAGGGATCTAACAATACAGCAAAACCTTTACAAATTTGCTTAAACTGTGACATTTACATACCACTATGTTGTCCTTTCTCACCGGCTGTTATGTACACCTCAGACTAATACAAGTATGATGTAAGAACATTGTGAACACTTCAAATGTTAGCGTTGGACAGGATGCCAAAAGGTTCTATATAAATGTTAATTTGCATATACTGTATTCATACATTGAATAATTAATTACACTCAAAAAGGTTAGTTTTCAGCTACACTGTAAATAGTCCTCCAACCAAACTTAAGAGTTTAAACAAGTCATTGTGAATGTTTGGTAATATTGATGGATCTCGTATGAACACCTTTCTGACAGTGACAGTAGGGAACTAAAGCCAAGCAAGTTTACTTAAATTTGTTCACTTTTATGACCATTCCATTCTTATAACATGGACAAATTTTTTTAGTAATAATTTACCAATTTATGGCTCAAATTAGAATGGCATTACAGAAATTATTTTGCAGTTCTTTGCTCAATTAAATTGTTGCATACATCCTTTGTTATATTATATTTTATTAATTAAATCCTAAGTTTCAAATTTAAGGAACTTTCTGGTGAGGCAAACACATGACCAAATGTCAAATGACATTCCTCTGAGTTTCATTAACTCAACGAGTGTTGCATTATGCAGCGGCATTCAAACTAAACACACAGCTGATAGGCCGTCAAGCTAACAATAATCCACTATCAATGAATAAATCACATTGATAAATTATGCCCTGTTCATTCTAATCACCTGGAGTGAACAGTTTATTCTTTAGCCAACAGGCCAATTCCATTTTTAGATCAACAAAATATATGGCAACAAGATTGTTTCTACGTTGTAATAACAAATATGTCATGGCAGCAAAAATATTCAGAATGAGATATCTTAATTCTTTGTCCATCAGAGATTATGAAAAATACAATACACTGAGAAGCGAGAAAATATGAGAATAACAGTTCAGTACAGAAATATATCTGAATCTAACTGAGTGACTAACCTCCCGCTGAATTCCACAATTTCCCCTGAATTCTGCATATTCTCAGTTCCTCCACAATACCGCCATTCACCCACCGTCATCTGAATCAGGCTCCTCTACTTATCACTCCACAGGCTTTCCATTCCAAAATGAAGTCTCGCCTCTTTAATCTAATCCATCTGATCCTCCGCCTTCCAAGCTTTCCATCCTCAACGAAACCTGCCACAACAGCTGCTCAGCTTCCTCTTCCTGATCTCTCTGGCAACTGGACTTGGATCTCCACTGGACATCGATCTCTTTACGACGCAGCGCTTGTGAATAAGCCTGTGTCCTGAGCTTAGCTTTAGAGCAGCGCTCTAGAAATCTGAAGTTTATGATTATGATTACTATTACTATATACAGATATGTGAATACACAGATATGCAGAATGCTGAATAGAAACAGAGAAATACATATAATGGAAATTGCAGAGATACATGATCACCATAATAGCTGAAAGCATTCATGCATCATTTATAATCAGACAAGTGTGTCTAAATACAACAAAGTGCATTGCATGAAATCTACCAGTAGTTAAGATTCTGATGCACAAGGCATATCCGGCCTAAATCACGATGTAATAGTATTAACAAAGCAGAACACAAATTCACAACATAAAGTCTCATCATGTACAAAGCCACAACCCAGGAATGTAATTAACTCAAGTGTCTTATAAAAAAACACCTGTATGAGTTACGCAGAAATTAAATACGATAATTAGCTTATCACATGAAAAAAGAACTGTTGTCATGCATTTCAAAAATAAACACTGGTCATCACAGTTCTACATAACCCAGAGTATTTTTGAGTACTCTTCGTCCAGGGGTCTTTCTTTGAGGGTCCAGACGTTTCAAAAGAGATCACAAATCAATAATTAAGATGATGATTTGCACAAATCCTTGGAATCATCCACGGGCACACAAAAATTGAAGCAGGTGATGATAGTGTTTAAGAAAAATACTTGCACTACAGTGGCATTAGTTAACAGCAACAAACAACTCAAATAAATCTACACAGAATATTGCACATAAACCTCATATTGCTTCAATATAAATTTGACTAATGACAGTTATGGGCCTCCCTAGGCCTACTTACTGTTCTGGGGAAATGTCCGGGGGGAAATGTCCGGATACCAACCAACCGACACACCTCATAGTCTTTGAACATCTATCTTGTGCAATCAATCTCAAAGCATGGATTACTGGTTATTGGACGTTTAGATGCCGTTTGCAGTTCCAATGATATGGTGGGAGCAAAAAGATCATGCTTTATAGGCCCTGTCTGTTTGACAATTGTTTAGGGTCATTCCTCCAACAGCAAGAAATCACTTGAATAGGCTAATTATCTTAATCTTCCTATGCCAAAGCCACCGGCATTTTAACCATCGACAGCGTTGATGAAACTGTGACAGAGGAACAGAAAACTGTTGATCCTGATTTCAAACCACTGCAGTGCTGCGATCCTTATTTTATAACTTAACCTGAGTCAAGGATTTAAATTCATCAAACAGTCGAGCAGAATTGCAGGGCTCTTGGCTTCATGGATAGAATCCGCTGGCGAATGGAAATAATTAATGTTGCTGCATTTCGCATGCTCCATGACGATTTCAACAAGTTTTTTTTATATATAAACACGATACTTTATCCGTCTGCAAAGATGTTTAGGTATTGTCTGGTGTACTTGTGTCATTCCACAATGGAAATAGGTGTCCATCAATACCAGTCATGTAGGGCATGCTGTACACACGAAAGAGACGTACGATAAAATAAAGCTTATAAGTTTTACCGTCAGGGGGGTTTAGGGCAATGGCTAACACTCCGGCACGAAGAGCAGAAGATCAGCATGGACGCAGGATCGATTCCCGCTACTGTCCCAAAGTAGACTCGGCCTTTCATTCGCCAGATGGCGTTTGCAAAATGAGAAGTAGGACGTGATGGGCGCCTGCATGGCTGCCATACAATTGAATTCTACTCCCGTAACAACTTGTGATCATCCGTTCATACTATGACTTTTAAACAAACTGCGGCGTGTTAGTTTGAATCAATAAACAAAAGATTATTATAATCTATACACTATATAAACTGGAATGTTTGGTGAATTGAAAGCTTGTTGTTGGCAGAAGATCTGCATGGACGCGAGATCTCCAAGGGTATACAAAGTATTGTTGCTTCACGTGTGAGTGGAACAGTCAGGTAAGAGATTCCCACTACATCAAGAGCGCCTGAACACGTCATTTAACGTTTTGTAATATGCCAAAAGAACGTTAATAATGAATCACTGGTTGATCCCAGCAGGGCTTTCTTGCCACCTCTTCACACCTAGCTTGAACTAGTGAAGAACTTTGTCACGGCGTTGAACAAAGAGGGAAAGGGACCAAGTAGGCTACGTAAGAGACAAGTTTCCTCGGATAAGTGAGGCCAAGACACCAGATGGCATTTTTTGTGTGTACAGGTCATGTGCTATTTCAGATGACTACCTTGAGCAAATGTTTTCCGACCTAACTGGAACGTGCATCAGTTTTCGCCAGTATATGTTATCTTATGCACCATTAAAAAAAGTAGGTCGACATCCAGTTCTAGGACTACGGCGGCCCGTTCGGGCCATCGGATAATTTTTTTTCAGAAGTCGTTATAACGCCTTTTACGCTGGATATTCTTTTAGCCATCTGATATATGCTATAAATAGACGCGTAAATTTTTTATTGAGGTCAAATGTGCTATAAATAGACACAGAAAAAAGTTTATTTATCGAAGTGAACTATGCTATAAATAGATATGTTCTTATTGCGACTTCTTTCATGTTCATCTATCAATCTTTCAATTTATCGATTTCATTCTTTGAGTTTATCAGTTTCATTCGTTTACGTTTTCGAAAGAAATACGCATTCTGTGGTAGGCTAAGTATTTATAGTTGCATGAATAGTTACTATTTAATATACTTATCGAACAAAATAAATTTTTCTGTGTCTATTTATAGCATAGTAGCTACAAAAGGTGAATTGCTGGTTTAACCCTCCGAGGACTGAACTTTTTGTAGTCATTCTAGTACTATGAGGGGGGTCTAGCAGACCCCTAGGTCTATTGTACTGTTTTGCATTGACTATCCAATTTTTTAATTGTTGTAACTTAAAATTAAAACAAGGAGACACTGCAGACACTTGTATATGTGTAACATAACAATAAAACTAATTACAAATACTCGGGTATGCGAAGTATTCACATACATGTGAATTTATCAGTTATGTAGCCTATCATTTTCAGTGGTACATTGTAGATAAACAAAACATGTAACAATGTAGTTTCATATATATCGCGTCTTAGCAGTAGCATATTATTCGGACAGAGTGATAAGTGCTATATAGATGTCCTTTTGGTCGTAATTACCTACAGTGCTGGTCAGCCTACTGGTCATTTTCCGTGGCACAATTGCAACAGCGACGAGACATCTTTACTCGTGAGTGTTCGCCACATACGTGCTTTTCACAGCCATCGCAAAGTTGCTTGCTTTTACGCTTTCTCTTCGCTGGACACACATAGCAACAGCCTCTTCCAGCAATTGATCGCATTCCACGGACAATGGGTTGCACTTGTGACACATTGTAACCCATCATTTTCATCGCATCTGTAGTTACTGCACGAAGTCTCGTTGCATGCTGCTGACGATATTCCAAGAGGGGCTGACATAATTCTATACTTAGTCGCTTCAGCCACCAATGACGACGACGATGTAATGGCACGGGAGCTTGAAGATTTTCAATATTCCATACAGTATAGGCATTGTTACCATTGTCTTCCTGTTCTCGATTTATAGCCATTTGCCGCATCTCCCGAAAACGACTGCTCATCATCAGAACTGCTGGTTGGAGACGACTGTTCTTCATGCAAACTGCACCGGTCTTCACATTCTAATGCAGAATTCGTCGAATTCTCACTGTTACGATCCAGATCTTTTGCAGTAGCAGCCTCAGGTTCGACATCGGAGTAATCGTCACTGTCGTCTGTATTGTCACTCATATGACCATCATCTTCATCATCAACGATCATTTTAGTAGCCTCAGCTAGCGAAAATCTACGTCTAGAAGTCATTATCTAAGTTTGTTTACGTATATCCTTCACGAAATAATACTGTAATGCTTATACTTTATCAAAAATAACACCAAATCATTTGCTGCACATTGCAACCGCATGTGTTTTTAGCCTTATTTCTGGGTTATGTTGTTTACATGCCGTTTCCATGGTAACCAGTATGAGAAACCAATTGCATTTTTATTACTTTAGCGCATTACTGGGCGAGCAACAAAGTCATAAAATATCACAACCAAACTCAGTCGGATACTGAGTGAAATACTAAAAAAACCGGCCCGGGGTCTACTAGACACCCCTCATAGGCGTACGAGGGTTAAAGCGAATAAACTTTCCTTAAATCTCAACAAAACAAACTATTATTAATTTTTGTTCTGTTCCAAAAACAACGAAGCTATCAAGCACGACTATGAACTCACTATCAACATAGACAAACAGAGTATATCTAGAGTAGCCTCGTCCAAATTTCTGGGGTTCATATAGATGAGATCTTATCATGGCAAGTACACATAGCTGCAATATCAAAGAAGTTGGCTAAAAATATTGGTATAATCTCTCGTATACGGCACTTTCTTGGCCTAATGCAGTCTAATTGCTTCAATTTAATAGCTAGGTAATGAAGTGTGTGAGGTACTAGTAGATCTATTGAATTTCTTTACCAAAATGTAAGCTAATGTGACGGTGGAAATGGGACTGAAAAGCTTAGCAATGTTGTTAACGAAAACGATTTAATAACTGTGAAACTTATCAGTCTCAGTTGCTCAGTCAGAGGATTTGGGAGTGAGCACAGTTGGCCTAACAGAAGCTGGTCATCACTCATCAGAATGGTTTTAGACTATCTGCTGATGCAAAGTTAACTGATGCAGACAAATTTCGATTTCTGACTGAATTCTGTACTCCACCAGAACGTATGCGTGGCCAAGAACTTTGCATAACGGGGTGCGTAATGCAAAGTTCTAGGCCATGTTGTAGTTGAAAAACTTGAATTTGAAAAACACTGCTTATCAGTGGGCCTATTTTGAGAATTTACCAGCAGTCGGCTTAGAATTGATTATATTTTTTCTGGGAGGCATACAATTTTTAATGGATGTAAATTTCTGAATTGAAATTTGAGTTATTGTTAAAATAAATAATACTTTAACTTACAGCTGGATAGGCTGTAATTTATCAAAATAAATAATCGATATCAAATTAGGCCTACCAATATTTGATATTATAATAATTATAATTTCATTAAGTTGATAACGAATTAGAAGATGAATTACCATCAGAAATCTGGAGCTCAATAAAGGAAAGAAAGATTGGTGAAAGTCAGGAATGGAAAACGAGAGACAAACAATCCTTCAAAGCCTTGCATTTTCAATTTCATCAAAAGCGAATGATGTAGCAAATCAAGCTGACAATATCGTTGCTAGTATGATAGTAGATGTACCCTAAGTGGAGTTGATCATGGTAGGCTACAGAGCGAGTTGTTGACGTAGTCCATGTAGACAATGCAACACAGCGGTACCCCGTCAAAAGCGCGCAGGACAAAAGCGCGCCGACAAAAGCGCGCCGACAAAAGCGCGCAGACATAAGCGCGACCCGACAAAAGCGCGCTGGACAAATGCGCGCCGACATAAGCGCGCAGTCAACAAGATATAGACTAATACATACATGAATGAAAAAATAGAAAAATTCACCAACAAACTCATGTATAATTGTCTGGCTAATATGCGGCAAAAATTAATACACAAACAACTAAAGAAAATTCGGTTTCCTTAGAAGTCTCATCAATCGGCGTTATGCAGTCTTTTTGGTTTAAATAGGCCTATGTGCCGTAGTTTACGCTGAGCAAATATGCAATTAGTGGGTAGCGAACCTCCTCGAATCTTTCGGTTTCCTTAGAAGTCTCATCAATCGGCAATTAAAATTACAAAGCAGTGGTTAATTTAATTTCTTATTTGTTGAAAAAACCCATCAAAATAGGTACCATGTAGGTGAGAAGTATAGGTGGGTATTGCTTTCATTTATTTTAGGCGAAGTGCGAAGTGATAGTACAGCCTTTGGTCCATCCACGCCGCGCGCTTATGTCGGCGCGAATTTGACCCGAGCGCGCTTTTGTCGGCGCGCTTTTGTCGGCGCGCTTTTGTCCGGCGCGCTTTTGACGGGACACCCAACACAGCAATTGGCGTGCACCTCTTGAAATTGGATAGCCTATCATAATGCGATAAATGTCATGGCAAGTACACATAGCTGCAATATCAAAGAAGTTGGCTAAAAATATTGGTATAATCTCTCGTATACGGCACTTTCTTGGCCTAATGCAGTCTAATTGCTTCAATTTAATAGCTAGGTAATGAAGTGTGTGAGGTACTAGTAGATCTATTGAATTTCTTTACCAAAATGTAAGCTAATGTGACGGTGGAAATGGGACTGAAAAGCTTAGCAATGTTGTTAACGAAAACGATTTAATAACTGTGAAACTTATCAGTCTCAGTTGCTCAGTCAGAGGATTTGGGAGTGAGCACAGTTGGCCTAACAGAAGCTGGTCATCACTCATCAGAATGGTTTTAGACTATCTGCTGATGCAAAGTTAACTGATGCAGACAAATTTCGATTTCTGACTGAATTCTGTACTCCACCAGAACGTATGCGTGGCCAAGAACTTTGCATAACGGGGTGCGTAATGCAAAGTTCTAGGCCATGTTGTAGTTGAAAAACTTGAATTTGAAAAACACTGCTTATCAGTGGGCCTATTTTGAGAATTTACCAGCAGTCGGCTTAGAATTGATTATATTTTTTCTGGGAGGCATACAATTTTTAATGGATGTAAATTTCTGAATTGAAATTTGAGTTATTGTTAAAATAAATAATACTTTAACTTACAGCTGGATAGGCTGTAATTTATCAAAATAAATAATCGATATCAAATTAGGCCTACCAATATTTGATATTATAATATTATAATTTCATTAAGTTGATAACCAATTAGAAGATGAATTACCATCAGAAATCTGGAGCTCAATAAAGGAAAGAAAGATTGGTGAAAGTCAGGAATGCAAAACGAGAGACAAACAATCCTTCAAAGCCTTGCATTTTCAATTTCATCAAAAGCGAATGATGTAGCAAATCAAGCTGACAATATCGTTGCTAGTATGATAGTAGATGTACCCTAAGTGGAGTTGATCATGGTAGGCTACAGAGCGAGTTGTTGACGTAGTCCATGTAGACAATGCAACACAGCGGTACCCCGTCAAAAGCGCGCAGGACAAAAGCGCGCCGACAAAAGCGCGCCGACAAAAGCGCGCAGACATAAGCGCGACCCGACAAAAGCGCGCTGGACAAATGCGCGCCGACATAAGCGCGCAGTCAACAAGATATAGACTAATACATACATGAATGAAAAAATAGAAAAATTCACCAACAAACTCATGTATAATTGTCTGGCTAATATGCGGCAAAAATTAATACACAAACAACTAAAGAAAATTCGGTTTCCTTAGAAGTCTCATCAATCGGCGTTATGCAGTCTTTTTGGTTTAAATAGGCCTATGTGCCGTAGTTTACGCTGAGCAAATATGCAATTAGTGGGTAGCGAACCTCCTCGAATCTTTCGGTTTCCTTAGAAGTCTCATCAATCGGCAATTAAAATTACAAAGCAGTGGTTAATTTAATTTCTTATTTGTTGAAAAAACCCATCAAAATAGGTACCATGTAGGTGAGAAGTATAGGTGGGTATTGCTTTCATTTATTTTAGGCGAAGTGCGAAGTGATAGTACAGCCTTTGGTCCATCCACGCCGCGCGCTTATGTCGGCGCGAATTTGACCCGAGCGCGCTTTTGTCGGCGCGCTTTTGTCGGCGCGCTTTTGTCCGGCGCGCTTTTGACGGGACACCCAACACAGCAATTGGCGTGCACCTCTTGAAATTGGATAGCCTATCATAAATGCGATAAATGTCATTTTAAAAATCATTTAGGCCTATCACATTCACATAATCACATTTTCAGATTAAATATCTGTAAATTTCTTTATGATTTGAGGCATAGATGGACCTTTTAAACCAGAAATTGATTTTCACACATTTACTTTTACTATTATTATTCAGGGCTTTTAAAGGGAATTTTTAGAACTGCACGACACCCTAAAAGTAATAGTGAATTATTCCAAATCGAATGACAATTAACATTCTAAAAACTAGTTTTAACTGCAAAAAAATGCTTCTACAGCTGCACAAATTCATTTAGAACTGCCGTTTTTGTGCAGAACTGCACACTAAAAAAGCCCTGTTATTATTATTATTACCCTTATTATTATTATGCGTTAAGTGTAGTTTGATAGCGTTTTTCAAGCTTACACCAGACTTGGGCTTAATAATGAAAACGAGGGGCCCTGATGGATGTCTGCCCCGGGTCCCGATTTGGCTCTCGACGCCCATGCCACTGACAACCAGTTGCAAAGGGCCCCACAAGCTTCAGGTCCCAAAAATTGCAGACCCGCCTCTGGCCGAGACGTTTGAGATCATGGCAGCAAAATGTTGTACAAATTTCGAATGGTAGCACGTTCAACGTACCAGAATCTCTCTCTCTCTCTCTCTTCAACCGTCCTCGATACGAGGGTTGGTCGCATTGTAGACGATTCTTCTCCATCCTCTCCTATCCTCGGTTTCTCGCAGCAACCTTTCCGTTGATAATTCCAACCATTCGCCCACATTGTCCATCCATCTCTTCCTTGGTTTCCCTCTTGCTCTTGCTCCCGGTACCGTTCCTTGCATAATTTCTTTCTCTAGACATTCACCTTGTTTCCTCATTATATGCCCAAAGTAAGACATCTTTCTTCTTTTTTATTGATTCCAGTAAATTCCTTTCCACTCCCGCCGTCTCTAACACCCATTCATTTGTTTTTTCTCTATCCATGATATACCCAGTATTTTTCGTATGCATTTCATTTCAAATGCTTTTATTCTCTCCTCTACCCTCTTTTTGATTGTGCAGATCTCGCAGCCATACATCATCACTGGCCATATAAGTGTCCTCATTAATTTAATCTTTGTGTTAATTTTTATGTTATGGCTTTTCCACAGTTTCATCAGATCTACTCCTATTCCAAGTCCTCTTGCAGTTTTTATTCTTATCTCCCTGCTGCAATCGACGTCTTCTGTTATGAGTGATCCTAAGTACACGAAGGTTTCCACTTGTTCAATCATACTGTCTTGTACTTCGATGTTGCATTGATTCCCATTTAGTACCATACACTTTGTTTTACCTATGTTGATCTCTAAGCCCTTTTTCGCCCTTCCCTGTCCAATCGAGTCACCAGATCCTGTAGTTCCATTTCTGTGCTTGCCATTAACACTATGTCATCCGCATATCGTAGATTTGTTATCCTTCTTCCTCCAACTTGAATGCCTCCTTTGTATCCTCTCAGGGCCTCTCTCAAAACCATCTCTGAAAGTATGTTGAACAATGTAGCGAGATCACACATCCCTGTCTGACTCCCCTTTTAATTCTAAACTCACTTGACAGTGTCCCTGCAACTTTTACCTTTGCCGTCTGTTTTTCATACAGTTCTGTTATCAGGTTGATAATGTGTACTGGATACCCCATTTCAACCATCGACAACCATAGTTGCTCATGTGATACACAATCAAAAGCCTTTTTGAAATCAACAAAGCACATGTACAGCGGAAGTTGGTGTTCTCTCATCTTTTCCATTATGATTCTAAGATTCGTCACTTGATCCCTTGTTCTTTTGCCACACCTAAACCCTGCCTGTGCATCTGATAATTCTGATTACGTACGTCCTCTTATCCTTTCCAAAATGATCTTCAGCATAATTTTACTCGCATGTGAGACCAATGCTATGGTCCTATAATTCCTACATTGTTTCATATCCCCATTTTTGGAATGGGTATGAATATAGACTTCGTCCAATCCTCTGGCCATTCCCCCGTTTCCCATACCTCCACACATATCCGATGCATTCTGTCTATTGCCGTTTCTCCCGCGAACTTGAATAACTCCGCTGGTACCTCATCCGGCCCCGCACTTTTCCTTCTTGCTGATCCATTTATCGCACGTTCTACCTCTGATCTCAGAGGTGCAGGTTCCTTTGCGTGTTCCCCCATTATTTTATATGCATCTTCCCCATCATACAACTCCTCACAGTACTCCTTCCATCTTTCGGCAACTTCTCCTTTATTTGTAATCTCTTCATCTGTTTTTGACTTTACACAAATCAGCTGTGGTCTGAACTTCCCTGTAAGATTCCTTACAGTTTGGTAGACCCTTCTTATATCCCCCCTTTTATTGGATTCCTCCAGATCCTCGCACATGTCCTCAATTTGTTGTCGTTTATCTTCTCTTATTCTCTTCTGTACTTCTCCTTTAAGTGCCCTGTATTTCTCTTTATCTCTGTTCTTTGCATCCCTTTTTTCTGCAATTAATTCATACGTTTCATTAGTTATCCAAGGTTTACATTTCTGTTTCTTTTTATACCCAATGGTTGCCTCAGCCACATCAAGTAATATTGTTTTTGTATCTTCCCATAGTTCATCAGGTTTCCTTTCTTCTTCCCACCTCCCCAGAATCACACAGATAATAATATTATAAATTATTTAACACTATCAGCATATAATTAAGGCGTCTCTCGTGGTCAACGTAAACACCTTCAAAGCAAATATTTCAAAGTAAGCACCCTTAGATAGCCATGTTTGGTTTGTGAGCACCTTCAATCAGGCCCGCATTAATGTGGGTGCTAAGGATTCTGCAGCACCCGGGCCCACAGTTTTGAGGGGTCCGCAGTTTATACAAATGCGCGTGATGGACCAGTGGTTGTCAGATGGGGCCTTTTGGAAGGTAATCACAGCACCCGGGCCCGCACTAGCCTTAATGCGGCCCTGCCTTCAATGCATTTATTTTAAACACCCTTTTGGGTTTACCCTTTGACACCATGAACTACTGCAACAAATGTGTTCATGAACTTGTATTTTGGGGGTGATCAACAAAACTTGTGAAATGAATTGAATTTCTCATTTGACTTAATTATGACTTAGTTTATTCTGAATGATTTAGGCTACTTCTGCCTTAATTCTGACTTAATTCTAACCTAAATGAATATAACAATTGGCTTCTAAGTTGACACCTGACTTGACATAATATCAGTATGGCCTATATATAATTGTATTTATGAATTGAATTTTCACTTCATTATTAATAACAATTATTCTGATTTGTAGATTCTGACTTGACTTCTGAATAGATTTCTGACTTATTTTTCTTCTGATTTGACTTGTGACTTGCCTTATAATTCTGACTCAATTGCTTTGGGAGTTGCATTCTAACTTGACTCTATTGGCCTCACTCGGTTCTAGTTGCCTAGAGGCGATATGCGTTAACAGTTTTCTGATTCATACGATATGAGAACCATACTACTGACTGTCGCCCAGTCGATGACACGCCCCGATACAGCGACAGATACGTTGACAGACGGTTATGCAGATAATTATGAGTAAGTTCCCATAAACACTCTTGGTATATGGGCGCGACGTTTCAGCAGCAGATGTTGATGGGAAAGGCACGCGAAGGCTTTTAGCGGAGATGAGTCATTATCTATAAGCCAATGGTAGGAGCCGAGGAGAGAGATAGTAGTCTAGGCGCAAAAAATGGAAAATGCCGTGTAAGAAGCAAATCATGTTCATTTTTGGCAACATACTTTTTATACTAATTCGACCCTGCTGATTACGAAAATCGCTGTTGCCAGGCTGGATTTTTGGCCTGAAGGTCATTTCAAGGTCATACAAAATTAAATCTTGCAAAAATCAGAGAAAAATGGCCAGATATCAGCCAATAATTGTTGAATTCGGTTAATTCTTTCTCGCTTTTCCTCGACTTGACAAGGGCTACCTGTGGTAAGAAACAAGATTACTAAATGTAAGACGATCCAAGGTTATTTTAAGGTCAAAAACGGCAATTTCAGAGGAAAATCTGTGGAAATGGCCATAACTCAGTCAAATATGTTTCTATTTGGGTGATTCTTTTACTTTCTTGCTCGGACCGATAAGAGCTACATTTGAGAATACAGAGTACTTAAAGGCTAACATGACCCAAGGTCAATTCGAGGTCAAAAGGACAACAGCAATGGGAAAAGGCCATAACTCAGCCAAATATTGTTCTATTTAGGTGATTCTTATACATTTTTTGCTGGGGCCAATAGGAAGTACATTTACCTAGTACTTAAAGGCTAACATGACCCAAGGTCAATTCAAGGTCAAAAGGTCAATTCAAGGTCAAAATGTAAAATCAGGGGTAAATGGCCATAATTAAGCCAACTATTGTTCCATTTTGGGCTATTCTTTTGCCTGTTTGCTCATACCGATGAAGTTAACCCAAGGTTATTTCAAGGTCAAAGGTCAAAATCAAAGAAAATAAACATTACACAAAATCACCCAGATAAAACAACATTTGACTGAGCTATATCGTTTTCTATAGATTTAGGCGATATAATATATCAGCTATCATAATGATGCACTTTTAATGATGTAAAATATTTAATGTTCGGAGCAACATTAACATCATTTTTTACAATTGTATAGCACAATGAATTAACTGAAAAATGATGATGATTGATCAATTCATGTTTTTGTACCATAAGCTTGGCACCCACACAGAGAACAACAAGTTAAGTCTGATTTCCTGCACTTGCACACACGAGACTTGCATAGGTTTAGTTCTTTTTTGCAGTAGCAAGAAACAATGTCCAAGGATTCTTTAGGGACGCATTCTATTGTCATTAGTACTGGTCTCAACTTAGGTGAATCACAGGTGTCCTTTTGCCAATCATACGCTTCCACATCTAAAAGATCAGGCATGCTACAGCACGCCTGTTCCCATACTGTTGCTTGATAGTGGGATCGCTTGATATGTTGCTGCAGTGCATCGCTTGTCGGTGGAAGACATTCAGGTTGGCTGGTTTTTGAGAAGAGCAGTCTTCGAGTATCGTCACCAGAATCGGCATTAACTTTGTAGACATGGTAGAAGAACCTTTCTGCGTCATTGATGGTTTCTTGAGTAAGTGGACCTCTTCCAGATTTCGTAATAGTTTTGTGCCTTCAGTGTTGTTTTGCGGATTCTGTCCTCCGAAATGCATGGGCTAGATTGGCAAATCGGCACCCATGAAATGACGATTTGGGGTCGCCAGGACTTTGGATGCATTAAATTATACACGGGTGTCATTTTGAAATGGCATCTCATGGGAAATGTTTTGAGTCATAGGGCAAAACGACATCTCATAGGAAGTTCGGCTATAAAAGGCGGAGTTTGGCCATGGAAGAGTCAGTCTGGAAAAGACAGTCTTGAGATTCGGCCGCGAGCGAAGAAACGGCCTAGAAGTCTCGACTGGTGAAGAGGACCTGCCGTCGATCTACGGACCAGCCATCCGAGAAGCAGTCGCTAGAGACAGTAGGACGGGAAAGCAGCTGAGCAGTTCTCTCGATGTCAAGTTGCCAGTAGATGTGACATTGTCGATCGTCTGTGTAAAGAACGAATAAAGCGGTGTTCTACGTGTATGCGTGTGTCGCTGGTGAGTGGTGACCTATTCAAGCCTCTCGATATACCACGAGAGCCGGACTAAGGACAACCGTTTGTTGAGATCCGGAGTTTCGAGCATCCTGGTAGAGCTCTGAACCACTCGGCAAAGGAGATGAACTGAGAAGACCCGGGTTTTGCGACAATATCCTAAAGTTACTACTTTCTGCCGTCTCTGCCCATATTTACACACAAGGAATAACCAAAAGTTCTTATTATTGTTCTTTGCCAAGTTCTTCACATGGTGCATGATGCACATTATTGGGATATGCAGTAACCTGCCTCATAATAGTCTAGGCTCAAAAATGGAAAATCTTGTGTGAGAGGCATCATGTTCATTTTTTGAAAAATCCTTTTCCCACTAATTCGACCCTGCTTTTGCCAAGCTGGATTTTTGGCCTTAAGGTCAAGGTCACTTTAAGGTAAAAAAAATGAAATCTTGCAAAAGGGTAGAATCACCTAAATAGAACAATATTTGGCTTAGTTATGGCCATTTACCCTTGATTTTCTCCTTTTGACCTTGAATTGACTTTTTGACCTTGAATTGACCTTGGGACATGTTAGCCTTTAAGTACTAGGTAAATGTACTTCCTATTGGCCCGAGCAAAAAATGTATAAGAATCACCTAAATAGAACAGTATTTGGCTGAGTTATGGCCTTTTCCCAATTGCTGTTGACCTTTTGACCTTGAATTGACCTTGGGTCATGTTAGCCTTTAAGTACTCTGTATTCTCAAATGTAGCTCTTATCGGTCCGAGCAAGAAAGTAAAAGAATCACCAAATAGAAACATATTTGACTGAGTTATGGCCATTTCCACAGATTTTCCTCTGAAATTGCCGTTTTTGACCTTAAAATAACCTTGGATCGTCTTACATTTAGTAATCTTGTTTCTTACCACAGGTAGCCCTTGTCAAGTCGAGAAAAAGCAAGACAGAATTAACCGAATTCAACAATTATTGGCTGAGATCTGGCCATTTTTCTCTGATTTTTGCAAGATTTCATTTGTTATGACCTTGAAATGACCTTCAGGCCAAAAATCCAGCCTGGCAACAGCGATTTTCGTAATCAGCAGGGTCGAATTAGTATAAAAAAGTATGTTGCCAAAAATGAACATGACTTGCCGCTTACATCGCTTTTTTGAAGACTTTTTTGCTCTGCGCGCCTAGACTATAGGCCTATAGGTCTACGACAGAGTGTGCACAGACACAGGCCTGGGCTCTCTCACATTCGGACTTTGACTTTCGTTCTGGTTTTGAGTTGATAGCAGCCAGTACGTACTTTTACGGATTTGAGCTAATGGGACAAAGTTTGCAACGACGAGATCTGGAGCAGCGTCGTTTTTAGAGCATAATATGCTGCCAAATGGAACCCGTTTTAGCCACTCTATTTTACCAAATTGCCTGTCGTTAACTTATAGGCTATGGATGCGAAGGTTATCAGTTGGCCCACATTATTATACCTATTTATACGTAAACTTTGCATTGCTTTCAAACCGAGCCTTATCAATGGTTGCATCGTCGATGCTTTTCTGTTTAAGTGTTAGTAATAAAGTTGTTTCTTTTCACATACCTCTTTTTCAACTCGAAGAAACTCGTAATTCAGAATTTCGTTTTCGTTCCGCTTGTATTTTCCTGCAATGGCGTCCATTGAATGGCATAATGGCATTCGTCTACATAATTGAATTTGACCTCTTTGATGTTATATATTGTAAATTGATGCTTCTCTATTTAAAAACGTGGTTATCCCGTAGTTTAGATTGGTAAATTATTTGAATGTTTTCAAGGCCATTCTTGACGCTGGTAAGTAAGCACTTTACCTATGTCCATGATAACTATCATCATTCCCGCTTCCATTTCACCGAGAATTTTTTTCCATCAATCCAGCTTCCATTTCATGAAAAAATGACCCAACTTCTATTTAACTAACAAATATTTTTCCACAATGGAAATTTTATTTAAGCAAATAACTTTTCTCATGGGTCTAGCTTCTACTTAAGGCATCGATTATTTTATCATTCCAGCTTCTATTGCATGAAAAACTTAGTTTCATCAATCCATCTTCTATTTACGGTAAAAAATCATTTCCATCAATCCAACTTCTATTTAAAGACAGAAATGGTTTCATCAATCCCACTTCGAGTTAGTGAAACAATTTTTTTCCTTAATCCAGCTTCCATTTTAATTTGACGATATAAAATAATTTACCAACCTAAACTACGGGTTTACCAAAAACGTTTACTTTCTAAGAACTTTCCACAAGTGAAAGGTGGCTACTGACTTAACAAGAAACATAGATGAAAAATACGAAGCCTACTCCATGATCGCGTCAAAGAGAACGATGTTTACCGAATGAATCTCTGTATTGCTGCGGGGCTGTACTCAGGGTATAAATAGCCCCACCGTACTTGCAGGAGCTCTGCTGCTCCACCACATGCGTCCAGCGCTGCTGCTCTCTCCGCTTATTTTTATCTACGCACGCGGACTGCTATCAGACAGCGCCGCACCTTTACCGTAGCTGTTGTCCCGTGATCTTTTATCCGTTCTAAAACTATCCGGAGGGATGAATAAATCCATTCCCCCGGATGGTATATGCCGGTGTAGAATATCCGAAGGGATGAACCATTTCTATCCCATCGTGTGAAATCATCCCCGGGGGTAGCCTATAATAATTCACATGATTGTACTCGTATAAGGTATTATTTTTTTAAATGCGTGTAATTAAGCAAAATTGCGGGAGTAGTTTTGTGCTTAGGTCATGACGAAGATTATTAGCGGGATACTGCGCTCTTCCGATGGTTAAATATGTCAATACTCCTTGAGGAAATCTCTTCCTTTTATGCCTACACTGTGTGGCAGTCAGACGGTGGGACACGACAGGTCAGTGTCACTTCAGACGATTAAGAGAAGTTGGATGGGTCTTGAACACCCCTTTTAAGTGATTCATTCGCCTTATAATTAAAAGACGTAGAATATCAATGCGTTTACTTACATGATCCTTCGTATTGAACCCAACCATAACATACGTATCATTGTCGTCATAGTCGTCATAATCGTATTCATCATCATTCGTCATAGTCGTCATAATCGTATTCATCATCATCATTGCCATCGTCGTCGTCGTCATCATCATCATCATCATCATCATCATCATCATCATCATCATCATCATCATCATCATCATCATCATCATCATCATCATCAAAACATGGTTCTTCGTGTCCCTTCTCTTTTTGTACCTCCTCCACTATTCGAACACTATTAGTGCCAGCCCTAAGTCTGGAGAAACGATGAGGGCGAATTTAGTCACCACTGTTGCAACACAGCGTCGTTTAAAAAGCAAAAAAACATGTTCGTGAGTTTTGCTTGCGCCTTGTACGTTAAAGACGTATGAAGAAACTGTGCGCGATGTTTTCCAATCGACGTCAAGAAACAGCTTCGTATTGCTTGTGTGGCCTCTATAACAAACCGGGATATTTAACAGGTGACAACGCACAAATAACCCTTATTGAAGTTCTGTCAATGTCAATGTGACAGCAAACTCACTTAGCCACTCGCAGACTCGCACACACACCCGCACATAGACATAAACACACACAAATACACGCACACATACACGTACACGCACGAACAAACACACAAACACATTAGTTTATGTCTCTGTAACAGATGGATTTCTGCAGTTTAACAACATGCTACGGCGTAATGCTGGTTTTGTTAGCTGCTGCAGTTTAACGACACAGTGTCATAACAAAAATGATTAGCGTCGCCCTCCTACTTTCTCCAGGCTTTGGACTGGCACTACTGCAGGTAGTGTTATGGCGGAATTGTGTAATAATAATATTATGTGATACAATTATTTTGTTATTGCGTAATTATTCCGTGTATGGTAAAAAAAATTTCGCTCACGCTGCGGTTAATAAATCATAGTGAAAAAAATCGGTTTTTTATAGCGTATTCTGAACGGGTTGTCAAGGTGTCTAATTGTGTTCTTCATTTGCTATTGTTTAAATACAAATACGGTAGCGTTGACCTTCATTTTCGTTACTAGATGGCCAATCCATTTTTCCGTTCATAATCTACACTAAAAGCTTCTATAGCGCCACTGTAGGCCTAATAATTGCCCAGTCATCAGTCAATGGTCGATATTATGTTAAATCGTTGTAATATAAGTTTTGTTGCTGAACGACGCCAGGTTATAGCGAAGATCATTAGTCACCCTCCTCTTTGTCCATTGGCTTAGGTCTGGCACCAACCGAAGATTCGTTGGTTAGTTGCTGTTTAACCCTCAGAGGCTAACCTGGGGTGAATTTTTCACCCCACTGTCAGTATTTGCGCTGATTTTTTTACAGCTTTGGAGTTATGCCGTGCGCCTTTGTGTATATGTTCATAGATGACTTTTGCTTAATTCCATATATTTTCTTTTACTTATTTTGGATGAATGGTCACGTGACTGACGTCATACCGTGGCCATTTGTATTGGTAATTTGTGTGAAAGATGTATCGACGGTTATCTGCTGCTAATGCTGCTAAACTGATATCCGAATGGATTCCAAATGATGACAAAGATGAGGATAATGTAGAGTTTTATGATAGTAGTGATGTCTCTGAGCTAGATAATGTTGAAATCGAAGATGGTTGCGAGGATAGTGATGTAGATAGCGATTTACTGAGTGACGCTGATGGAGGCCTCGTTACTGATGATGTTTTGTTTGACAACACTGATAACCAAGGCGGTAGCTTTCTTTTCTCTAAAGACAGTAAAACAAAATGGGACACGGCAGAACCAAGACTGCAGAAGAAGAGATCACCTGCTGACATTGTCAGAAAGCCTGCGCAACGTGCGCCAGGGATAGAGACTGAGACGCCAAGTGACGCATTTCAGTTGTTTTTTGAGGATTCCATTTTAGAATGCATTTTGAAGGCTACTAAAAGAGAGGCACAGGTTGTCTATGCGGAAAGGGGACCAACTGTGCAGCACGTAGTCTTTACTCTTCAATAGGACAATAAAATCAGTATTCGCTGTCATATGTGTAGCAACTTTGTCTGTGGAACGCATGCAACAAAGCGTTACTTCTGTGTAGATGACTGTAGACTCGATGATTGTGCTGATAGTTGACTTTAGTTAGGTTTCCTAGTTTTGCAGTTTTATGTTGAACTTGGTACAATTACCATTGTTGATCGAACATGGTTTAATTTTATATCACATGCCTCAAATAGTGAGGGGTGAAAAATTCACCCCAGGTTATCCAATGTGTGATTTTTTTTATAGGTTAGCCTCTGAGGGTTAACCCTTTGGAAGTGAGGTGGAGCATTGGAACGTTAACGGTGAGGTGGGGTATGACATACCCCAATACATTTTTTACTTGCAAGGCGCAATATCAACTACATAAAGTTAATTGTGAGCTAAACTGTAGTTTTTGTAACCAGTTATCAGCTAATCTGGTGATTATCGTGAACAAATAGGCCTAACTGTTTTCAATCACAAAGGCCAGCGCGGTGGTGCTCAAAATCAAAGCGGCTCTCTGCAATGGCGTCTTCGTGGCCCTTGAAACATTTAACGTTTGCGAACACGTGACATAATTCCCGTTATAATTGATCAGTTTTGCCTCCATGCAAAACTATATATTATAATCTGCAATATCTTCCATAATCGCCCATTTTTTTCTACACTAAGCCGTAACTTTTTTTATTTATTAAAATCAACATGCATACTACGAAATATTTTAATTTCATTTTAATATGCAAAAAATAAAAATAATTTACGTTCAAAAGTTCCTTAAATTGTCCTAATGTGTCCGTATTTCACATTCACTAAGGTAGACAAAAATAATCCAAGCTGGCTCCACGTTTTCCGTAGAAAAAGCAGCGTAGAATAGCTGTGGGTGTGACAAACCCCACCTCACCTCCAAAGGGTTAACGACAATCTGTTATTACAAAGATGATTAACAACTTAGTGTTTATTATTAAAGTTGTGTTATTTGCTGGTTAAAATTACATTGTATAAACAAGGTTTTTATTATTACCATCAAAGCAATTGTCACGTTAATTTTCTCATGGCAAAGCATAAATCGATAATAATATTTAGACACCGTTTAAACGTAACCATCAGATGTTATTTATTTTTCACGTGATCAATAGCATTATTATATCTCTGCGTGAGTGTGACAAAAGATCGACGTTAACGGCAGACGTAAATGTCACCAAGCAATTATAAATTACTATTATTATTATTATTATTATTATTATTATTATTATTATTATTATTATTATTATTATTATTATTATTATTATTATTATTATTATTATTATTATTATTATTATTTTTTTTTATTATTATTATTATTATTATTATTATTATTATTATTATTATTATTATTATTATTATTATTATTATTATTGTTGTTGTTGTTGTTGTTGTTACTACTACTGCTGCTACTACTAAAACCAGCTCACTTTTTGGTCTACGCATTCATCACTTGTAGTAAATTTTGACGTCCCTTCTGACGACTCTCGCTTTTTGGCAAGTGGTTGAGCTGCCAATATTTATCTTCACGATAACACGGTGGTTAATAATAATAATAATAATATGACTTAACATTAAGTGGAATAAATTTGTACTTGGTTCTCTTCTTGCTTTCTCGTTTTAACCCTCGGGCGACCAAGCTTTTTTTGTGACACGGACTACCAAGGGGGGGTGGGTTTACCACCCCCATGGATTTCGGGTTTGGTTTCACATATCATTTCTTGTAATACACCAATGGATTCAGCATTCAATTCTGCACAGAATGGTATATTTAGTTGTACATTATGTGAATGCACCTCGAAATTACATCATTTTTAACAAAGGAACCGATAATTAGCGATATTTTATATTATTGCGTACATTTTGTACTTTTGGATAAACAAATATACGATTATGTGTGTTTTGAAACTGATCTGTGTATCCAAGATACACAAATACATACCCACACATGTTTATATACGTATAAATATGCATCCATACATAATTATATACATGTGCATGTATGCATGCATACATTACAATGCTGCATTCAGCCATTTTCACACAGATTACGCGTATTATTATTTATTTTGATCACTTCCGGTTTTCAAAAGACAAACATTTAAGTATGCAAATGAAGCCCTACATTCCCTCTAAAGAATGGTATATTTGTTTCTCTTCTGGGAAGCAAACTGAATACGCTACAGACAAAAAAATAAGGGGGGAGTCCTTCCATTCAGCCATTTTTCACGCATATTACGGGTATTATTATTTATTTTGATCACTTCCGGTTTTCAAAAGACAAACATTTAAGTATGAAAATGAAGCCCCACATTCCCTCTATAGAATGGTATAATTTGTGTCTCTTAATATTAAATGACGGATAAGATATAGTCGAAAATCTAGGGGGTGGTATCCACCCCCCCCCTGGTGCCTCGGGTATATTGGGTATAACTTTTGAATGGCGTGGGCTACCACCATAATGTTTACCTCAAAATGTGCGCCAATGAATCTGCTACAGCTAACTAATTTTCAAAAGTTTTATTCCACACGAAAAGAAATTTATGCATAAAAACCTAGGGGGGTGGCAACCTTGGTAGCCTGAGGGTTAATATCGCATATTTTTAAAATGTCTGAAACGCTATATCGAAGTCCTGATGTGTATCAAATAATCGCAAAAATAATTAGAAAATAAAATTAATTGTTTAGTGCAAAGTAACCGTCTGATTCCCAACTTACTGTAAGTCTGCATCAAGAGAAGAGTGCATTTGACACCTCTTACAACACGATGTAAACTCCTTGTTTAAGTAACGAGCACAAGGAATGATGACGTCACTATGATCAACGACGTAGTCTACGAAGAAAGGTTACAAAATACTAGGCCCTACTGTTTAAATTCTAATTCATGTGTTTCGTCGATTATAATCAATCAGTTTTCATGATTTTAAATTTATTGCTTTTGGAAAATGGAAGTTGGATTGATGAAACCAATTGATTCTTTGTTTATAGAAGCTGGATTGATGGATATAATTGCTTCCGTAAATAGAAGCTTTTATCAAAGGTTCTTTGCTAATTAACTGAGAAGGGACTTCTGTTACCAATTGACATGGAAAGATCTCCATTAGATAATGCAAATCCTGGTTTATGGGTAGGCCTACCCGGGGCTTTCTGAACCTTAAACCCGTTCTTAAACGCACTTGAAACACGGGTCTGTGGTTTTTGAAAGTATCAGTTGCATTGTTGGGCAATCCAATCTTCTTATCACGCATTGTTTGGGTATCTCAAGTCCACAGATAATTACCTTTTTATTTCCAGTGAAATACGAACTTACTAACATTTGAAACACTTATCAGCAATACAAAAAGATCTAAATACGGAAGTTTTATAATCTTCTTGACATTGCTGAAGATTTAAAGATGGAAGAAAGAAGCAAAAATCAGGACAAACATAGGCAGGAGAAACCTTACGTATGCAATTTTTGCCACAAACTGTTTGGAGATAAGTCTAAACTGAGATATCATACAAGAACCCACACTGAGGAAAAACTACACGAGTGCAATATATGTGGTAAAGCATTCACAAGGAAAGGTTTTCTGGAAAGCCATACAAGATCCCATAGTGGGGAAAAACCATACAAATGTAGTTCATGTGGCAAAGCCTTTTTGCGGAAATACAGTTTGGTTAGGCACAGAACAACCCACAGTGGAGAAAAACCTTATATGTGCAATTTTTGCCAAAAAGTGTACAGTGATAAGTCTACACTGAGATATCATACACTCACCCACAGTGGGGCAAAACCTTGCAAGTGCAATATATGCTGCAAAGCCTTTGCACGTAAAGAAAATCTGGGAATCCACACAAGAACCCACAGTGGTGAGAAACCTTACAAGTGCAATTTATGTGGAAAATTATTTACACAGAAAGCTCACTTGAAAAGCCATTCCAGAACCCACACTAGTGAAAAACCATACCAGTGCAATATATGCTGCAAAGCCTTTGCATGTAAAGAAAACCTGGGAACCCACACAAGAACCCACAGTGGAAATAAGCCTCACATGTGCAATCTTTGCCAGAAACTGTTCACTGCTAAGTCTACACTGATATCTCACAGAAGAACCCACACTGGTGAAAAACCTTCTAAGTGCAATATATGCAAAAAGGTATTTGCATACGATTCTCTCCTAAGATGTCATGCAAGAACGCACTCTGGATTAAAACCACATAAGTGCAATATATGTGGCAAAGCATTTACGCAGAAAGGCAATCTGGACAGGCACTCGAGATCCCACATTGGGGAAAAACCTCACATGTGTAATCTATGCCAGAAAGTATTTGGAGAGAAGTATGCATTGAGATGCCATGCAAAAGCCCACTCTGGAGAACGGCCATACATTTGCCAATTATGTTGCAAAACATTTTCAAACAAATCGCATCTGAATAGCCATGGAAGAACCCACTCAACAAAAGTCAAACAAGAGCAACATATGCAGCAAAAAATTCACACTGAAAGCTAATCTGGAGACTGATGCAACAACCACAGTGGTGAGAAACCTAACATTTGGAAGTTGAAACACATAGTATTTGGAAATATGCCTAAGTCATGCTAGAACCAAAACTGGATAAACTATGCAAGTGCAACAATATGTAATACATGTATTCCATCTGGAAATAATAGCAGTTTACAAATTGAAAATACATTGTTCAGGTTACCATATTTATTTGGTCTTCTACAGGATTGTCGACTGAAGAGGCACTAAACACAGCCATCTACCAAAACGAGCGTGCACCTGATGCCCGATTATAATAACTCTTTGTAAACACATAACTTACTATGCTGTCTGAATCCATTAATGTCGCTGATGTGAGTGTTACAGATATCTATCGTCTATGTAATACACACGAAGAGTCATTTTATCAGCTGAACGTCGCAGAATTTTAAACCACAAAGTGTTTGGATATAGATCTTCCTGTAAGGAATTCTCAGTAATGAATCTAAAGCAATCCTTTGATCTACTAATACTCAGATGTCAATTGCACAAGAAGAAGTACTTGCTGGAGATAAGGTTAAATCTGAGTATCATTTCGTTTTGGAACCATTCGGGATGTGGAATCTGGAATGTAATACTTAAAGCAGAAAATAATTGCGGAATGCTGAATATTGGCAGCGCTGCGATATTCCACAGAAACATTGGCCTACATGCCTTTTTCTTGTCAGGGAACCGGTCAACTAAAATTATTCTAGAACTCCATTTGTATCTGGTATTTTGAAACCAAGTTTTTAGTTAGGCAAAAAAAAGGTGTGTTTCCGGTAACAGTGGTTTTAAAATCTGGGTAGGTAGGTAGGAAAAAAATTTTATTTTGTAAAATATTTTTATGCAATGCTGCATCGTTGTATAATAATAAACGAATATATCGTCATCATATTTCACCTTGCTGAGGCCAAAAAAATATTTTTATGCAATGGAAAGCAATGTTATCAATGTCACAAAGGTTAAATTCATGTAAATAATTTAATTTCGGGCCTAAAAAAGTGACTCGGTCGGGTTACCGGAAACACAACATTATTTTGTTTTGGCCTTGACATTAATTTTTTTAGCACAGAGTTAGAATAGCGACTCTGATGTTATGTGCGAATATCAACTGTTCAAGCTGGATAAATAAAGCGAATTGCTGTCAGTCGCGTGTGACAACGCACATCCATTTAAGTAACTAACGTGATTGCCAAATAATTGTATTGTATTTGGCTATTTATAAAGCGCTTCTCACAGCAAAAGCCTTTCAGAAGCGCATAAATAATCTTCACTATTCGTCCAGATCGTTTGTATTCTATAATGTATAGTGGATCCGTTCACATCCCGGACTCGGAGGATAGCCAAGGAAGCAGCGTCAAACCAGCGCAGCGATTCTGTACCCGACGCGCTGCGAGACAGGGAGCCAGAGTAGGCTGCCATGCATGTAAGCCGAAAGAGAGGCACATTTATGGATTCGCCTAATCAGTCGGGCTGCAGAGCGAAGAACCCGGTCTAATCGGGCTATCAATGCAAGAGGCAGACCAACCAGTAGGCCTATAGAGCAGCAGTAGGGCCTAATCCAAGCGGCTGGTGACAAAAGCGTGGACAAGGGTAGCAGCAGCATCCTTGGATAGGGAGCGAGAGATAACCCGTAGCTGACTTAGTTGGTACTAGTAACAGCCACGAGTGAGCTGATTGATGTGCATAGAGAAACCAAGTTCCTCATCCAGTGTTACACCCAAATCCCGGACAGAACCATAAACGGTAACGTGGGGAAATGTCTCAGCCACCGCACAATGGTCGACACTCGCCAGTCGCCTACGTCCACCCAGCCATATGAATCGAGTCTTTGCAGTATTGAATAGGAGGCTGGATCTAAACGATACCCAGCTTAGCAGCTACTCTGACCCCTCTGATCCCCTGGAAACCCGACTCGGACCTCCCTCGGAGGCTCGGACTAATCTTTTGGACAACCCTTCTGACTAGATGGTGCCCTGCGCTTGGCTTTCGAGTGGCGCTTTAGAAGTTTGGAGATTACGATTCGGTTTGAGGCTAACCAGTCAGCCAGAATGTCCATAGCAAGACACATTTGCTGGACAACCAGAGGTGCAGAAATACGCTAAAATACAGGATACGCTCGATGCAATAATAAATAATACGCTAAAATACAGGATTACCTGGGATTGCTAAATTTTAGACATGCTGACCAAAGAGTTACAAAGTAAGTAAGTATTTTCTTTATTGAACCAGTTGCAATACGCATTCTGGTGTACATACATCATTATAATATGCAATCAATAATCAATATGAATAAAGCATTCTAACTATAAAAGTTTTCTTCATATTATGTTCAGTTAATGGTAAAACACGGTCATGTCACCGGGGTCGAAAACTCGAAGGGAATAGGTCAACTGCTTTTTTGGAGGGAGAAACCCATGGAGAACATGGCCCGGGTTTCCTAGGACCGCCGAAAACAAGCAGGTGTCGGCTTTAAGGCATAGTTGTTCAAAGGTTGGGCTATCACTTGGGAGGTATCGTTGACAAATCAGTCTGTTCATTACACTCTGCAGCATTCCCTTCTCACACTGGCTGGCAAAACCTACCATGCCGGAGAAGCATACCACATCGTAAAGTCTAGGACCAGATAGACCATGGGCAGTAAGTATGCGTAAGGCATACATGGATTTCCTAGCCCTGCAGCATAATTGCGCAATGTGCATCTCAAAACTCAGAATTTCAGAGAGCATAACTCCCAGTACTTTCATGCTATGTACTCTAGTCACTCCAGGGGTGGCCGCTGGGACTGACACCCCCTCTTCTCCCGACCCCTCTTACAATAATCTCTTGCATCTTTGTGCGGTTTAGTTTTAGGTTGCATGCTTTCGCCCAATTTGTCACATGTTCTAACTCAGCTGAAACAGTGGCACTATTGGAAGAAGATATCAGTAAGTAGCTATAATCGGCATATTTTAGTATATAATTTCCAGTGTGAATCGTCTTGAGCTTAGATATTATTGTAATTGCGAAATTGTTTGGGTCAGTGCCAGAACTCTGTACAAAACTAGAGTTGATCTTTATGGTGGGAGATGCGACAAAGAACGATGAATGACTGCGTCTAACGACATCTAGTGGTTTAATGTTCGTCGGAATAACTTTCCAGCCATCGTCTACGAGAAATTAAACATCTAAGCTCAAATTATAATAATAACATCTCTCTCATTGCCATTAATTATTTGTGTTTGTCGACTAAATTATATAAACAGAATTTAGAATCTAACCGCGTTTGGGAGTAAATCGAATTTTCCGAAAATCTTGTTCCTCAACACCCGGGTAAACGGTGCGAAACGAAAATATTCCGTTTCCGTAAAGATATCCGTTTTCGTTTCGGTATACATACGTTATTCTCTTTAGCCTATGCGTATTTGATTGACTCATTATCTCTGTCTCTGTCTCTGTCTCTGTCTGTCTGTCTGTCTGTCTGTCTGTCTGTCTGTCTGTCTGTCTGTCTGCATTCCCTTCTCACTCTGGCTGGCAAAACCCACCATGCCGGAGAAGCATACCACATCGTAAAGTTTGATTGACTCATTATCTCTGTCTCTGTCTCTGTCTCTGTCTCTCTGTCTGTCTCTGTCTGTCTCTCTCTCTCTCTTTCAATGTCTGAATAGTCTTTGTCTGCATTTTTTTATGCATGTATGAGCACTTGTTATAGCGCCCCTTCAAGATTTCTACTCAGAGGCGCTCCCGACTACAGCGCAGACACTGAATCCGATTTTCTAGCTGAAGCGCATAAGCAATAATTGCGAGTGAAGGACTTGCCCAGGGTCCTTGCGCGGCGGCTTGAGGTGGATTCGAACCCGCAACCCTCCGGCTGCAAGGCACCGAACACACCCCTACACCACCGCGCCCCACTAAAAAAAGGTATCGCACGGGTGCAGACTCTAAATATTCTGGGTGTTGAGCTTACAGGTCAAAGACTCGAAGACCACAAACAAAGTATACAAAAATAACCAATGGAAATGGCTTTATGTGAAAGCCACATGGATAGCCTACGGTTCTCAATCACCGTAGCCAAATCATAATTGCATCATTATATATAGCCCCTCTTCAGATAACACTGGACAACACACAAATGCCTTTTAAATGAAAATAGCCAATCTTTACTAATTTTGAGGTGCTGAACACGAAAATTTGGGTTCTCCAGCCACATTAACACATGTGACCATAAAAGCAAGACAGTCCTTTTATGCACTTCGGATCCTGAGGTCGCATGGGCTCTCGGGCGACAGCTTATTGATGTAGTTCGTGCCACTACGATTGGAATGATGCTATATTGTTCGCCTGTGTTGTGGGGCTTTGTGAGAGCGCAGGAACTGGAGACCCTTGATGGAATTATTCGGAGGCTGGTACGCCAGGAGTACTTGCCTCCATCTTCTCCCTCATTTGTGACTCTTTGTAACAATGCGGATACCTAACTCTTTGCCTGTATTCTGCACAATCCTTTGCCACGTGTTGCATAAATTGTTACCGCCTATTAAGCAATCTCGCTACTCACTGCGGCCACGGTCCCATAACCGTGAGTTTCCTATGTTTGACAACCTGACTCAGAATTGCTTCCTTATAGTAAACAATGTTTTCAATAAATCAGTCTATTTAAGTTCTTGATTTTCCCTCAATGACTAGCCCAACTCTTCCTCCCCTAGGTTCCTCTGATATAAAATAACTTCTCCCATTCAATTCTTTGCTTGTAGCCTATATATATTTTTTTTAAATGAATTAATCTTGCCATGTACAGTGCTGTGCGTTTGCTAGTGCTTCTCAATAAAGAATAGTCTTACTTACTTACTTACTTACTTACTTACTTTTCCCTATCCATGTGAAAGCCCAGACTCGCCTGTTGCCCATCCCGGATTGTATTAAGCTTATAACTGGATCAGTGCCTTTCTAGAGAACCATTAACTTGGAACTGAATTCAACGGCAATTACTAACATCAGCATAGTTCATGACTCTGGTTGCGGTTGACTGTGGCAAAAGGCGAGGTAATAGGGATTACCATAGTTGTAAAAAGCGTTTTTTCGTTTTTTATTTTTGTCCAAAACGTCGTTTTTCGTTTTTATTTTTCGTCACGTTTTTTCGATTTTTTATTTTTATGTAACTTTATTTACTAATTTGCTATCTGTTATTATTGTTTAATTTTATTTTTGTCTGATATCTCTAACGTTGTCCTCCTCCCTTCAAGGATTCATCTAGTTTAATTCACTATTTAGTGTCATCATTTGAGAAATAAACAGCACAGTTACTGTAGCCTACAGGAAGTAAAATTTATAAAAGTTATTTTAAATTCTATAGCTATGTGCATGATAACTATCATCAATCCAACTTCCATTTAACTGGGAAAATTAATTTTATCAATCCAATTTCTATTTAAAGAAAGACATATTTTTCATCAATATAATTTTTTTTAAGCAAAGAAATATTCTCATGGATCCAGCTTCTAATTACGGAAACAATTATTTTCATCAATCCAGCTTCTATTGAATCGAAAACTTAGTTTCGTCCATCCAGCTTGTATTTACGGGAAAATTAGTTCGAACAATCCAGCTTCTATTTAAACACAGGAATGTTTTCATCAATTCCACTTCAATTTACGGAACATTTTTTTCATCAATCCAGCTTCCATTTTAAAGTGACAATATCAAATAATTTAGCAACGTAAAATACGGTTTAACCCGAGTTAGGGCCTACATCAGAGGGAATTCCAGAAAGTTCACAGTAGTCACTGCCAAAGGCACAAGGTAAATGCGCACATAGGCTACGCAAAGTTGTATGACATTGATGCCAATAAATCCCTTCTTGTACATACGGTAGTTTACCTAGACTATGATATAGGCCTAAATTTACTCTGTTGGGACGATATATCACTATAATTATATAAATGGTGGTTTCAAACTAAAAACTTACAGTGCTGCTTTATGAATCGCACGTGTAGTTCATGAAACTTAGTGATTAACAACGTTGCTTGAAAAGTTTGAGAATGAACTCAGACTTTGTAAAGAGCAACAAAGTTCGTGATATGCTAATGGTTGGTGACTGTTCATTCAGACTAACTGTTACAAATACAATAAAAGAAAAGAAATTTGAAATTGAACAGAATATCGGACAGCTATTTGTCGACCTTTTGATAGCGCGCCCTTTTTATTGTGCGCCCTTTTGATAAGCGCCCTTATTTAAACAATCGCCCTTTTAAGCGGCGCCATTTTGAATGCGCCCATTTTGATGGTCGCCCTTTCGAAGTCGCCCTTTTGACAGGATAGCGCCTTTTGGTAGTTTCTGGACAATAGTAAGTAAGTAAGTGTATTCTTTATTAAACCTTAAACAAGGCCTCTATCGGCGAATCTCTGCGCAAGTGATGACGACATTGGGAAATATTACTACACCAGCTTGCTATCTTCAGGTATTGTGATCGCCAAACGACATCTCGCATAAACAGCTGTTTCAGTGTCTGCCAGAACACACAACGCAAGCTGAATAGAAGGCAGACTATGAAGCACAGCGTAGGAATTCGGACATTGCCGGTATCACGAAATGGAGTATCCGTCCTAGGACTATCCGGGGGATGTGTGAATTTATCCCCCCGGATGGAATAAACCGGTTTAGAGTATCCGGGGATAAACCATTCTATCCCCATCGGTATACGCTAGGGAATGCAAACCCGGGGTCTTTTTTCGAAACCCGGGTTTCGGGTTTGACCGCCGTGAAAACCCGGGTAACCCGGGTTTGGACGGGTTAAAAAATTTTACATGATAAATATTATTGCTGCACTATTTCTTGCGTAAGAACAACGTCGTCGTATGCAGCTACAAGTCCAACGTTCTCCAACAGTCAAGAATTTTGCATAAAAAGAAAACTTTAGGATAATCGCGATATTTTTTTATATAAGCTGTAATAAGCAGTGTTTTCAATAAAAATGTTCCGGAACTGAACAATTCCAGAACAGTTATGGAAGACATTGCAAGGGTTCCGAAGGCCTAAACCTGAACCTCTAATTTTATAGCATCTTGAATACCAATAAACACTGAAAACGCTTAAATTAAATTAAATTAACTAAATAATTTTTTATTAAAAATGTAAGTAAATAAAATAATGTTTAGCAGCTTGAAAAAATTCACGGAATGCCGTTCCGGAGCGTTCTGTCTGAAAGAAACATTGCATAGGCCTATAAAAATAATTGTCAAATAACAGCTTAGTCATCTACATCTCAGCTTTAGGCCATTCCAGTGCCTGCCCATTTGCTTTCAGAAAATAATTTAGTCATCGTTACTCTGCAACCCAATTGGCAGAGCCAGAACTTACTAAAGTAGATGCTGCTTTGGAGACATAGGCCTATCGCTGCCTGTGATTGTGCTTGGACTAAGAGGCCTACCGTCATTGGCTACGTCAGGACGACAAGGGTAACCAACGTCCTTGTGTTTCAGCAGGTTTATCTTATGCTTGGACCCGAGATGAATTATAGCCTATGCATATTTCTTGTTGCACCGCTGGCAATTTTTGCTGTGAGTTACATAACTGACATTGAGTCGTCTGGCCCTCAGAATCGCGAACGAAATGATCCCAAACACCACTCTTTACATTTTGCTGATTTAGACATTGTTTGGATTTGTGTCTGAAATCACTAAATTAAAATAAAAACAGTTTAACCTACTGCTATTATTTACGAATTCGAAGCTACGACGCCGACGTGTCAAAACACTGATCATTAGGCCTAGTTACTGGTCGTGTGAAATGGGAAGTGACACTCATACGAAGTCACCAATAAAGATATGGAATGAGCCGATAAATAAGTAGTTAGAAGCTGCATTACGTAAACCCGTTATCAACCACTATTATCGTTATATTTCCATTACTCTGCATTTGTGAGTTTCACACCGTGAAGGGCGGTGAAAGTTACGAGTTTCAAACCCGTCGAACCCGGGTTTCAATCGCGTTCAAACCCGGGTGCACGTTTCGAAATCCTACACTCGTGAGACGCATAGGCGGGGCTACACGGTTATGCATATTAATGAGAGCTCACGTGACTCTGTTTAGGCTTGAGAGTTCCTTGCCATTAGTTAACGCAATCGATGTAAAAATGGCGGAACGTTCAATGTAAGCAAGAATTCTTGTCATCAATCCAACTTCTGTTTAACCAAGAATTTTTCCATCAATCCAACTTCTATATAGGCAAGAATTATTGGCAAGTATTTAGTATCGGGGTGCGTAAGTTTAAATCGTCGTACAGTCCCAGATCCCACGTGCTTAGCTTACTTCTATTTAAGCAAAAAACTTCTTCGATCCAGCTTCCATTGAAGCAAAGACTTTGTTTAATAGACCCAGATTCCATTTACGGAAACAATAATTGTTTCCATCAATCCAGCTTATATTTTAACAAAGAATTAGAGGTAAAACCGTATAATTATTACGTTGCTAAGTTATTCTAATGTCTTCAATGCCGTAGGCTACTTGACGTTGGTAATTAAGCAATTCCTATGTGCATGATAACTATCATCAATCCAGCTTCATTTCATCAAGAAATGTTTTCATCAATAATTATTCAACTTCCATTAACTTGGAGAAATTGCTTTTATCAATCCGCTTCTATTTAACGAAAGAAATATTTTCATCATTGGAACTTTTATTTAAGCAAAGAAATACTCTCATGGATCCAGCTTCTAGTTACGAAAACAATTATTTTCATCAATCCCGATTCTATTGAATCAAAAACTTAGTTTCATCCACCCAGCTTCTATTTACGGAAAGAATTATTTCGATCAATCCAGCTTCTATTTAAAACACCAGAATGTTTTCATCAATCCCACTTCCATTTAGGGAAACAATTTTTTCATCAATCCAGCTTCCATTTCAAAGTGACAATATCAAATAATTTAGCAACGTAAAATACGGTTTAACCGAATTAAAATTATCAATCCAACTTCCATTTAGGTCTCTAGGTCAACAATTGGTTTCATCAATCCAGCTTCCATTTTAAATTAACAACGTAAAAATAATTTAGCAACGATTTAAAACTACGGCTTTACGCTAATAACAATAATTGTCATTGCTTAGATAAGCTTCTATGGAACGAAGTTTCACAGGGATAATAAATTTATTTTGCCAATAAGTTTGTCTTGGATTTGTTAGAACTTGCAAACGCACGTTTCTTGACTTAACACGACCCAAACTTTGATCGCGACCTTGTGTTTAAGAGAGCCTATGATTGACGGGTCACGTGAGCGCTCATTAATATGCATAAGCGTGTTGCTCCGCCTATGCGTCTCACCGGTGTAGGATTTCGAAACGTGCAACCCGGGTTTCGGGTTTGGAAAAAAGCCGGGTAACCCGGATTACCGGGTTCGGGTAACCCGGGTTTTGCATTCCCTAGTATACGCATTACGATAGCCTCGGCGAAAATCCAGTCAAAATCACCATAAACGAAGTAAATTGATTTCAGGTCGTCTTACAAACTAAAGATACGCAATTTAAAAATGTTATGTGTACAAAAAATCCAAACAGTACGACTGATTACACTTAGAAACTGTCAGAAATGCAAATTAAACCGAATACTCCATTTCGCTAAGGGGGATACTCATGTATGGGGGATACTCTATTTCGTGACACCGTCGCCACGTGTAGTCCACAGCAGTTGGTCGTACGCCGCTGCCCTTCTTCTTCAGAGCTACTACATGTAGGTTTGTAGGGTAGATCACTTGATTTACTTCCTCTGGAGGAATTCCTTTCACAGACAGATACGATCATCCACATGTTGACCGATGACATCATCAACTCTAAAGACCGCGAGGTTCTGCAGCTGCTGTTGGGTGATGTCGTTCGGGTCTTCAGTCGAACCCATCAGTTAAGTGATTTCCTAGCGATTTATTCTTTGGATACGTGGAACGCAGGGAATATATTGGTTGAATCTGACAGATCGACGCTATGGTGGTAGTCTTCTGTTTATCAGAGGAGAGGAGTACTCACTCTTCAGAGAAGAAAATGCACCCAATTCTGATCCACATTGCATATCAAACTCCGTCGCCGCGCTGCTAGAACAAACATTAATAAGTCGGCCAGTGACCACTTCTTCGGCCCGCTATTTAAATTGGCCATAGATCGTTTCTCCAATACCGAACATAATTACAGGACGTCGTTTCAATATAATAATGGCGGCTCCCTAAAACCTTTACGAAATAATGGCCAGAAGTCAGAAACTTAGGAAAGTTCTACTTTATTAACACAACAGCCATCTGATCCAACAATCAACTCAGGTCCTTCGCCAATGCTTAACACCACCGGCCGTTGCGATCTTCTTACTTATCGATATGGCGTTCTGTGCGTATTGTATGTTGTGATTTCTCTAATGTCACATGTTGAGGATTTGCAAAATTTTTAAATTAATGTTACATGTTAAATTTGACATCTGTCAAATATTGTTAAATATTATTTCGAAAACACATTAATGGAATTAGTTGTTTGGAAGGAATAATTGTTTGTCAGAAGCTTTAGATGAAAATGAGTTTATTTCCGAATTAAAGTGTAAATATTAACTTCTCCTGAAATTCTTCCGACGATCAATTGTTTCTGTTTTTCGTCGTAACAGAAGCTCCATGGCAATTGTATCTTCATTTCTTCTTTCTCTTCTTTTGTTGGACAAAGAATTCTATTCCAATGGAGATCGGAATCCAAGAGAATCACTCTACCATTCCATCTGTCAGCCACAAACACTCGATCGTCTGAATCGAGTGAGAGATAAACAGGATCATTCAGTTTCTGGGTTTCATTTGAAGGACTAAAACGTCGAATTATCATTTGTCCATCTCTCGTCAATTCATAAATGCCCCACTTCAGTACCCTCTCTCCCTTCTCCTCTGGCATCCACCTGTCAATGATGATGAAATTCCCGATGGATGTTTCTACTGCATGGAGTGGTTTGATGATGTCTTTTGGCAACTGAATGGATCGAAGAAGTTCTGCGTCTGATCCGAAGATATTCATTAGAATGGGCGATGAACCACTGACCATCAACAACTGACCATCATTGGACACTGACAAAGTTTCTGGCCGAAAATCGGTGGTCAGCCATTTGATGATTTTGTGTTTGTCATCTGTTTCTCTTGTAATCTTCCAGACGCAGTACTCCTCTGAGTCAGCTACGTAGAGACAATTTTCCTTCTTACTGGTTCCAATGTCAACGGGAAAGACAATCTCTATTAGTTTGATTTCGTTCTCAAGACGAAATGGATTTTGATTCTGACAGACATGAATTACATATTGAACAGAAGAAGAATATTCATATGGAGCAGAAGAATACCATCGACAGAGGACATAGATTTTATTTTGAAGTTTAGTCACTCCATACACCTTATCTTTTTCTCGAAACTTGATTATCCTAGTGAATTGGATGGCAATCGGACAAACGACTAAAATTAAAAAAAATGATCACTAACACGCAAATAATTGACTTTTAATAATATCCTTCCTTTTATCAATCAATATTTGTATTACAATTAACTGCTCATTTTTAGTCTGTTTTGTTTAGTGATCATTTTGTCTATGTATTATTATTATCTTAATTTTAATTTTAATTAAATAATTAGAATTAAATGCATTTGGCAAATGTCTGGCTTCTCACTCGCAGCTAAAATGAAACAAACGTAGGCTATTAATATAACAATAACTAAATATTAATATTAGGCCTATTACTTTATTTTTCTATCATACCAGGGGTGTAAACTTGCCGGACCGCTGACGATGTTTTTCTGGTGGTTAATAATATTATATTTGTATTATAATTGATTGCTTATATTTAGCCTAGTTTATTTTCAATTGCTGATTATTTGTTTATGTCTTATTATTACGTTCAATTAAGTTCAATTAGAATTAATGCAGTCTGGCATATGTTTGCTCATGCAATGCTTCTCACTTAGAAGTAAAATAAAACATACGGTTTAATATGCTAACAACTAAATATTTATATTCACTCATTTTGTTTTTCTTATACTACAGGAATTAGAATTGAGTGCGGAATGTTTCTTCGTATGTTTCATTGTTTATTAATTTAACTTGCTGTTTAATGTCTCTTTTGTTTTCTGTCTGTTGTTCTGCTGCTGGTTTTTACTGTTTCCATATCTTGCTACAGACGTTTTAATTGCAACCATTCTCCATCTAATTACCTGATTTTACTGTTCATTAGCAACACCTTGATTAACTGTCCCTGTAATTAATGTATGAATATCTCACTTTTTGTCTCTTTACACCTACTTTCCATATAACTCCAACCATTTGTTCCCTCTTCGCCTTTTCCACTTGTACTATTTCTAAATTTGTCTTCCAGTCCCACCCTATAGTTTATTCTGTCTTAATATCATTTATAGTAGAAATAATAACAATCTTCTTTATTGATTGAAACTGACAAGTATGCAGTAAGATTACATGACACAGTAGTGAGATACGATAACAAGGACAACATGAGTCGAATTAAACTATAAAAATATGGCAGCCATGCAAGGCGCCCATCTGTCCTAGTAGTCATTTACTCACTTAGCCGGCGCCATCTGGCGTTTAAAAGGCTGAACAACTTTTATGGGTAGCGGGAATCTATTTCGCTTCCACTCTGTGTTCTGCTCTTCCGCCAGAGATGCATCCATTTATTTATCTAACCCCTCCCCTGACAGCAGGGCTGTTAAAGGCTTGGATTTTTTGTTTTTGTTTTTGTTAGTTTTTTTAAAATAAAAAAACAAAAAATCTGCAAATTTTTGTTTTTTTTTTACAAATTTCAAAATTATAAATGTCAAAAATGTCGTCTATTCAAGTCTCTTGGAAATTGTTGTCTGGTTTTTATTAACTTCATTTTATGATATTCTACGGTTCTACTGTTCTAGTTAATTTCATCTATATGCATCTGATTAATTTGAACGGTATTATGCCATTTTTATGAGTTTTATGATCCGAAATAGGAAAATCTCGAAAACAAAAAACCAAAAAACCAAATAAAACCAAAAAACAAATTTTCATTTTGAAAAAGTTTGGTTTTTTGCACCTCTGCCTGAAAGTAGGCTGGACTACATAAACACATGTATTAACGGTCTAATTTCAACATTCTGCTGATTTTGTTGACCAGCACCGTCTTAGAAATTTCATTAGTCTAAGCCCTGTATGTTCGTTTCATGTCTTAAGTTTTCTTTATGATGAGCGATTTCATAAGAACTTACCAACGGTTCTCTTGAATTGATTCCCATCGATGTTGATCACCACTGAAGTAGAAGGTTGACTATTTACAAGACCAAATAAGATATCTCTCAGCTGATTCGATTCGAACAGACTCTGGATATGTTCAAGGGCTGCTTGTGAACGACACCAGATCCAAACGACCACAGTCTGTCTATCCAGTTGAGAATTCAGGATTTCTATGTCTTCATCCCTCAGTTGACTGATGAGATTTTGAGTTTGATGTGACCACGGTTTGGTTCTGTTTAGAAGATCTTCGATTTGTTGATGAAGTAGCTTTGTTACCGTTGACGCACAACGAGTTTGGATTTGCATTTTTATTACACCTAAAAGCGAAGTAGTATTTCAAATGTAAAATGTCAATCTACTCACTTAGACATAATTTCAGATAACTACAGTTGAATAAAAATATTCTTTAGGTTGTTGATACCAATTCGAAGTTTCGTCTCATTTAAGAGAAATATGCAACTGGACATTTTCACAAAGAAGATAACATGCTTTTAAACTAAAATGTCACCAATTTTTAAGCCACCACGTTGACCCAAATCTTAAAAACTAACATTATTCCTTTTTTCTTTATAGTAGCCTTTGTGTATGTAAGTTGTGAAGCGGTGTGTCTTCCTGCTTGATAATTAAACGAATATATCATCATCATCATCGCCTATTTATGAAGCGCTACTTTATGAATTCGTGTAAAAACGAAAATATACCCTGATAGATCAATTTAAACAGTCAGCGAAATACGTTGTGATAAAGACGAAGGATCAGCAAAGTCGGAGGCAGTGAATTAAATATTGTGTACTGCATTAGCAAAAATGCAACAAAATTCAACGGTTTCTTTGGATGCGTAAATCACGAGAGGGGACTGTCCCCAAGGTTTTGAATGGGGCACATATGTTCCCACAAAATGCAAAATCCGGCCCCCGAATAATCAGTCCCAAAAAATTATGTACAGATTTTCGCTTCTGTGGCCATAGCAAAGTTTTATAATGGCTTTATACAGTTCTTTCGAAACTTAAGTTTATTAAAATTTGTCATGAAATTATCTTATATTATGACCCTTTTGTATGAAGATGTACACAAGCATTATGGCATAATTAATTATTTAAGGCCTGAAGGACATGGATGTAATTTAATTTAAATGCATATTTGCCCCTATTATTTTAAAACAAATTTAGAAATTATAAGCCTTTAGATAAATTTGTACTGTAAACCTCCTCCGTTTTCTATGATCCTAGCCACTGTCTTCTGATTGGTTCGTCGAAGACATCTGACGAAATTTGACCACTTTGCTTCGTCGAAAGATTCCAAGGCGTAGAAAAGATCGTCGTTCTTATCTCTGTCTAAACGTTGTCGTTGAATTAAATGACTTTGTTCTTCCGTTATGTAGTTGAGAGACATCAGTGAAGCGATTAACTCGTCATTTGGTTGAATATTTTCTAAGAAATAATTTCTGTTGTCTCTAATGATTGCATATCTTTTCTTGGTTTGTCTATGGAATTCTAAACAGACAAATAGGGCACTAAATCTAGGCTACTTGTGAATGGCATCACAGTTTTGTTACATCGCAACATGTCAACATCATCGAAACATTTTTAAGTAAGTGAGTTAGACAGAAGTCATGAAGGTGATTCAACACGAAAAACACCATTCAATCCAAGATGTCTTACTCGTCTAAATGCAAATACCTCGTCCATTGTTCACGCAATGCCGTGAGCTACGAATGTAGAGTATGCAGCAGGAATTTTGTATTGCACCAATGCCGTAATATACCGCCAGAATGCACCTCCCAGTGTCGGATATGATGCAGGAATGGATTTAGCGGTTGCTTGGACACGCGCTGTGAAACTTATCAAGACCTTAGTTGTAAATTGATATTAATAAAGAAAAATACGAGGTTTCACTATCAAATGCTTTGATTTCTAGCAGACTCGACAAAATGTCAGCTTAAGTTTCGATTGTAGCAGTAAGAGAGATCTGCACAATTACAAATGAATGAAATGATTCAAAGCTATCTGACAGAGCCATTACAAAGACCCACAAATATGAGCCTGATAAGTACGTCAAATAGTGCCAAACGAATAAAGAAAGAATCCAGCTTGAAATCCGCTAACATTGGAAAAGAAATAACATATATAATCACCTTACTTATAGCCCCTCGCTTCCTTCGGACGAGGACATAAAGTCACAAATTAGCTCGAAAATAAATATTCTCGTATTCTTCGACGCAATTTATAGTTCGTGGACTCTGGCCACTGTGTCAACCTTTAGCTCTTGATGGTACCATAGAACGAGAATTCGTGACTTCAGGCTTTATGCTATTCGTAAATATTCGTGAATATTAGGGCATTTTTAATATTAGCATATATTCGTAAATATTCGTTGATGACGTTACTGTTTTTGCTTTACAAATTTAAGACTAGGCCTACCAATTAAGAACATGTGCGGTGGTTTTGCGGCGCTATACTTGAATGGAGCTGTGGTCTGTTATGTGGTAGGCTTATAGGCTTCCCAGGTCCGTACCCAAATCTTGCCCTACTATTGAGTCTGTCTGTCTGTCTGTCAGACAGACAGTCTTTCTGGGTTTTTTTTCTCTCTCTCTCCTTTAATCTGAAATCCCTACACCAGTAATTCTATATCATTTGAAGATAATTATGTTGTTTACGCCAGTATGTCAACGATGCGCTAAGCCCTTAATTGACTTGAGTGAGACAGCGGAGGTTGATACTGCTGTCTGGATTGATGCCGGGCTCGTTACCCAATATTATTTGACACTACTTTGGTGATTAATCACAACAAGGTGAGGAGAGCTCAGGAGAAAAAACTCGATGCAAAGTTTGTAGACGATTCAGCAGAATGGCATAAGTTGTAGGCCTATTTTCTTTGATGGGCGTCGTGATGGAACGAATGTCATGTTGAAAGCAGAAGAAAATTGCAAAATATATCCAGGTTTGGCGAAAGAAGAGCACATTACAGTTTACATGGAACCATGGAACCATGAAGCAGGTATCTGTGACATGTCGTCCCTGCTAAAGCAATTAAAAGAAAACATATGTTGATTATGTTGAAATAATTGCTGATAGTCTGGTTGAGTGGTTGAATGAAAGAGGAGCTATTGGAGGTGATTCCAAGCATAATCTAACAGGAAAGAATCTGAACAATATGAGGATGATTGTGGTGTTCTGTGTTGGGGTCTATAATTAATTATTGTTAAGTGGTTCAATGTAAAGATAAATAACAACTGGATTAGCCTAGCGTAGATTTCAATTGTTCATACGATTCCGTAAATCAGTGCAATTTACAAGATTGACTTAGTCGTCACATATTCAAAGTATAATTTTAAACTATGTGGTATCCGTTGGCAGAATGGTTCGCAATAAACTTCAAAGTAGTTCAAATGTGTGCAACTGCTATACTTAGTAGGCTAATTTCTGGGCACATTTTTCTGTAGGTTTCTTGAAATATAAATGTGTAACCTTGTTTTGTGCTATGTGAAATTTCCAAGCTCTTTCAAATTCATGCTTTCGTCTCAAAGGTGATCTCAGACAACACCAGAGCTTCAGTAGCTGTATTTATTTTTCTTATTTTTGTAGGAGATAGTTGCCGTTTTTCTGTGATCTCTACTGCCTTTAAATTAATTTGTTGCTCAGTTCTACTACAAATGCTACTAGTTCTGTGATATAGGCCTATTCTAAATAATTGTGAGCGATATATGCATCCAGAATGGCGAGTTGTCATTTCTCTGCTTCAGGATATTGTTTATATTCACTGATTAACTTTTTATCCTAATCTAAATGTGTTTTAAAGTCACGTACGTATATGAAATAATTGAGAAAGGAGGATATCAGTCACTACAATATTTAAAAATTATGCCATGCATTGGCACAATGCTGTCAGAGAATGACAGACAGGGAGGATAGAAAGACAAAAAATTAGATAAAGATAGAATAAGGTTTTTCCCAGCGTTGCTTGTTGGTTCAAAAAAGTGTATATGAATTTCAGTACAGTGATATACAGTACTTGACAAGTAAGAAAGTCAGTCCACCACCTTCAAGATTGAATCAGGGTGAAGAACACTGAAGAGGGTGAGCAGAGAAGTACATGTCAATGTCAGCGACACCTGGGGACTTAGGATAATGGTTTTGTTTCCGTTCGATGATGCGGGTCATTTTGGTGGCACGTGCATTGGACCATCCTTCTCGAACAGTATTCCGTTAAAAATAACTTCCACGCAACCGTTATCATAAATCACAAACATCAGTCGATAACCACTTCAAGAAAGATCGCCAGAGAGTCTGCGATGTTGTTAACCTTGCTATTAGGCCTATATGGTTTGGATAAATTGGTGCACAATCTTACCGTCGTAATTATTATAGATGGCGCTTCATTCTGTTCAATGGTTTCATTCAACAGTCTTTGATGTTTTTCTTCTAAATAAAAAGATTGAACAGACATTATTAAAATGATTTCATCATAAAATGGGTTCTACATTTCAACAGCTTCCAAAAATATAGTTTGTTACATAATATTCGTTGAAAAAGTGAAACTTAAAATAGATATCGTGCTAGTTTTAGTGTATACACGGATATTAAGCACGAAAACAGGCTAACTGACCAACTGGCAACCAACTACAAGCTTGTGAGATCTTACATTTAAGAATTGCTTGTTAATTTTTCAAATAAATCAGCCGGGGAAATTGCCCAAATTCGAACACGTAACATCAGTCCGCAAACAGCTGCTTTGTTATTCTTTAGTTGATGAATAAATACGTTGAAGGAATCGAACATCCACATAGGCCCTATCACAAAAAAGCGCTGAAGGGATTCTTCCTAAACGGACATATAGGAAATATAATACAATACAAATGAAAATTTATAGCGCGCTTTAACAATACAAGTCTTGCACGAGAGCGCGTTTCGCTACATTCTTTGTCATAGTGCAAGGTAAACAGATGAGTTTTAAATTTTGTTTTAAACTGTGCAACAGATATGCACTGTCGAACTGAAGCTGGAAGACTGTTCCATTCTAAGGGTCGTGAGAAAGAGAAAGCACGGTTTCGAAACTTTCGGTTTGTGCGAAGTACGGTGAAATCCCCTCTCGTCGACGATCGGAGTCCTCTAGTATTGAAAAACTGAACATGGCGTGACCATGGATGCCATGTATGAGGGAGAGGTTCCAGAGTGAATGTGATACATGAGGAGGCAGATTTTGAAGGCGATACGGGCGCGGATGGGAAGCCAGTGAAGTTGTTGCAGTGTAGACGTGATGTGATCTCTTGGACCAAGATCTTTTATTAGTCGAGCGGCGGTGTGTAGTAGAGCCTGCGCCGGCCGCGCCGCCCGCCGCCGCCGACATTTCTTGGGCGCCGCCGCCGCCGATTTTTGCTGATCGGCGCGCCGACGCCGCCGCCGCCGACAATTCCTCGGCGCGCCGCCGATGCTACGCTGATATATCTTATTTTTTTCTGCATTTCTCATGATTTCCATGATTTGGCGATAAATGTTTGCTTCATGGGGTAATAGAAGTAGACACAGCCAGCCAGACAGACAAACAGACAGGGACAGCCAGACATACAGAAACAGACAGACAGAGGCACAGACACAGATAAACAGACAGACAGCATTAAGCCATACGCCTGGGAACCGTCCCCGCCACCCTCCTGTTTGTATGCCGGCGCCCCTCAAGACCAGACCAGCCCGTCATGGTACGCTGCCATAACGGGCCACGGGCCTGGCATGGCCGAGGTTTAGTTCTTTTCTTAACCCAAACAATGTGCTTCCCCAAGTATTGCTGTTCTGTCTATCTTAAGGTATATGAGTAGGGAGGGGCTGGAGGGGTAGACATAGGCCTACAGCATCGACAGGCCACAGAAGATTGGCATGACCCTGAATTGACCCTCATTCTCAGAGTGAACAAAGTTTCCTCTCTGTCTCTCTCAGGATTTAGGCAAAAAGTTCCAAAGTGCAACAGAGCATCCACTCACAAAACGCATACACAGTTAATGAGTCATAAATTGTGATAAATTGGATATATTAATTAGAAATAGTATCGCAATGGCCGAGACCACTAAACGTTTTGTATAGATGGCACCAGAACTCCCTAATCTATCAGTACTTTATAAAATAATTATATCTCACTCTTCCTGTTACATTGGCTAATGCGAAAAGAAGTTTAGCAGATTGAAAATAATTAAAATTACTTTTGATACACCATGGTGGAAGGGATTTAGGGTTATGGTAACACTTTAACACGAAGCGCAGAAGATCAGCATAAACGAGGGATCGATTCCCGCTACCCTCCCAAAATTTGACTCAGACTATTCATTCGCCAGGTGGCATTCGTAAACGAGCAGTAGGACGTGATGGGCGCCTTGCATGGCAACAAAACAAATTCGACTCATGAAATAACTTGTGATCATCCTTTCATACTATGAATTGTAATCATACTGCAGTGTGTCTGTTTGAAATAATAAATAAAGATTATTATTATTATTATTATTATTATTATTATTATTATTATTATTATTATTATTATTATTATTATTATTATTATTATTTTAAAATTTATGCCCTGAGGTACTTCATTAGGTATTATTATTATTATTTCAATTGTATTACTATTATTATTATTATTATTATTATTATTATTATTATTATTATTATTATTATTATTATTATTATTATTATTATTATTATTATTATTATTATTATTATTATCATCATCATCATCATCATCATCATCATCATCATCATCATCATCATCATCATCATCATCTGCTAATTGTCTCCTGGTCAGCAATACGTTTACTAAAGGCTTATGGCGTTCTTGGAAATTGAACGTTTATCTAGTTTTTATATTAATTTTAATAAATGTCAAACTCAAACACGACTCAAACTACCTGTCTTCTTAACTACGAGTGACAGCTGATTCCTATCAGCACTTAAATAATAGAGCCATAGCCTATGTTCCGATGACAGCTTAAAATGCTACCATTACACTGTGGAAATTCAAAATATTTTAAAAAGTTTGGACGCCATTTTGGCAGATTTCTACATAAAATTCAGGATTCGTCACTGGCGCCGACCACGCCGCGCGCCGCCGCCGCCGCCGCCGATTTGTATTGGTCGGCGGCGCGCCGCCGATAGAATGACCGGCGCGCCGCCGCCGACACTATGAAGTAGGCGCAGAGCTCTGGTGTGTAGAACTGAGGATAAGGGTTGCAGTGTCGATGAAGGAAGACCGGATAGGACAGAGTTGAAGATGTCGTGGCGACAGATCTGATGACGAGAGCTTGGACGAGGATACGAAGGCAGGTTTCGTCGAGGCAGCGTTTCACTTGTCGGATTCGGCGAAGGTGGAAATAGCATGCTTTGGCGACGGAAGAGATGTGTTGAGTCATGTTTAGGCTGCTGTCTAGCAGAACACCGAGGTCACGAACGACATCAGATGGTAGAATGGTGCAGTTAGACTCGAGATGAAGAGATTTTATTTGTTTATCATCGTTCGGTCGGCTTCGACGGTCGAACCAAATGAGTTCTGTTTCGGTGGCATTTAGCTTCAAAATCTAAAAGCAAGGGACGGCACGATGTTTTTCCCAGTTGGCTCAGTTTTAACCATAGCCAGTTTAGAACAATTCATTATAAAACATTCGGTACAGATGTTGGCCTAGCAAATTCTCGTTGCTATTTTGACATGCGCTTTCCAGACCTTGTTGAACCTGATTGTTTGCAGAACGAAGTTTCCATCAAATTAAAAGACATGGATGCTACTAGAAAAGCATCCGGCTCTAGTAAAATCCGGCGCAAGAATTCAGCGCTGGACAATTATTCATCGCCGGAGAATTTGGCGCAGGATTCTACACAGCTTTATAAGGCGAAGATAGCTGTGGAATAAGCCACTTTGTCAACTAAATATTCACAGTTTTTAGAACTATTTACGGGGTATGCGGACGTTTCGTCAATGGGCTCGATTATAATTAATTCTCGTTGACCAATAAAAGGATTGTTACTTTGCAAGTCCATTAAGCGTGAAGACAGCTGTGCAAAATACATACAATTGATGTTGGATTGATGACAATGACTCTTAAATAGAAGTTGGATTGAAAAAATTGAAAGTAAATAATTTTTTAATCGAAAACTTATTTTCATGCATCCAGCTTCTAGTAACGGGAAAAAAATGATTTTAATCAATCCAGCTTCTATTTTAACACAATAATTTTTCATCAATCCAACTTTCATTTAAGGAAACATTGATGAAAAAAACTAACAATTTAGCAACGAAAAATACGGTTCAACCGATGAATTTCTGTTTTTGTCAGTAATCCCGGCCTTGACAAAAACGAATCGGAACGCCAGCTTCTGACGCCATGTCAATTTAGCTGGATGAAAAGAATGTAAGGAAATGCCAAGAAAGAACCGGAACGCTCTTCCGATGCTTTCCAGTCCCAACCGATTCCTGGTTTCAGTGTTAGTAATGAAGTTGTTTCTTTCCACTTACCTATTTCGCAACTTGAAGAAACTCGTAATTCCGAATTCAGGCATTTACAATTAATTTCGTTTTCGTTTCCCTTGTGTTTCCCTGTAAAGGCGTCCATTCTACGGTATTCGTCTACATAAATGAATTAAAGTTCTTATTTGATATTATTTAATTTACTGTTATTCGATACTTTTCTAATTAAAAGCGTTTACTTTCTAACAACTTTTAACAAGTGAAAAAGGCTACTGATTTAACAAGTAGCCTAACATAGATGAAAAATGGGTAGTCCTTCTCTGTGATCGCGTCAAAGAGCAGGATGTAAATTGATTGGCGTCTATTTTTAGGTCAAAATTTTCCGCCTAATCGCAACAACACATCTTTGTTGCTGCGCTTGAATTTGTGACACTCAGGCCCGTAAAATTCTAGTTATAGTTTGTGGTCGTAGAAAATGTAAGATTGACGTAAGTCCAACTGCGTCTCTGATGAGACACAATTCTTAGTTGGTCTGGCAACAAGGGATTGTTCGAAGAGTTCACCGCTAGCAGATAGGATTCTATAGGACCGTTCATCAAAGGACGAATTATCAACGGACTATAATGGATTAATCAAGGAACTGTTCATCAAAGGTGCCAGTTATAGAGCTCCTTAGCCTACTTGCGCAAGTTATGTTGCCCTACGTGCAGAAATCTTCGTTCTACATCTCGAGGCGAACCTGTTGTTCTCTTTACGAGCACTTCAAAGATGCAACGCCGTGCCTTCTCAGTGTTTACAGAAAACGGGGCCATAGGCGCAAACATTTTTGGGGCCCTTCTGAACTTGTAGACTGAGGGCCTGAAAATCTGGTGGTGCTTAGCGTATCATGTTCAAAAACCCACGAAGTTTAACTTGAAGTCGTTTGTGTGCGTGTTATTAACACTGCAATTATAATTAGTTATAGAAGCTATTAATTTTTCAAGTTATTTGCGTTTAGTAAAAACGCAAGAATATTTATACGTGTACAGTACTCGTTTGTTGCAATGCAAAGCATCAATGCTAGGCCTATATTATATAATACAAAAATGCTTGAAAAATTGAATCGGTGCGCCTTATGGTAAACGCGCCTCTGGTTGGGATGATCACGTGGAATAATCTTCATTCAGCTCTGCGTGTTCTTTTAGCTAGAGACTCTGCATGACCAACTGATCTGTTTTCAATTTTTTTCTCATTAACTTGCGGCTGTCAGCCTGATTATTTTCAATAAACGAATATATTTATTGAATGATTGATTGGTTGATTGACACCTTTTACAAGAATCTGAAACCTGTTCTTTATCGCCGGAGTTGGGTTTGCAGCGCCTCTAATTAGGTTATATTATCATAATTATAGTCCACTGAATGAATTAATTACAACAACCTGACCAATCTAAATAATCTGGCAGACTGCGCTAGTAATCCATCGCTTATTCGAACGACATTACGACTGACAGGTGGCTCCTCCTTCAACAGCAGAAGTAACTTCCTCTTCCGATGACTTACGACCAACTCCTACCAGGTCAACATTGTAAAGTGATTCATTTCCAGAAGACGCGACCTTAAATAACAATCTCAGTGTGCCTAATATAGGTGGCCTTCCTCCGACTCATCCGGATGTTTACCGAATGCTTTGGACTTGGAAGTCAATACTGTTGAAGTTCACTTTAGTTCTTTAGGATTATTTAGATATAGAACTGATCAGAGTTTAAACATTTTAATTAGCACAACGAGCAAAGAAGAACGTAAACCGGAAGTAGAGTACATAGAGTACTAAAGAGTCCTCTTAGCACACCACCTATTGTCCAGAATGTGTATAACACAGGCTTAATTCCAACACCCCCACTTTATACACATTCTAAAAATAGATCAGAGTCTTATTTCAGAAACCCCATGCCTAAGATGCATTTTGCATGTACATCTTTAAACAGTCCCTTTGTCAGACAGTCAGCAACCATGTCTGTTGTAGCTATCTGTTCAACACATATATCTCCAACAGTGATTCTATCTCTAATAAAATGATGTTGGATAGCAATGTGCTTGGTCTTGGCTCGATATCCAGGATTTCTTGCGAGATCAATTGCACCTTTGTTGTCACAGAAGATCTTCACAACACTAGAGGCTTGAGGAACTAGTTCTTGATGAAGTCCCTTCAACCATACAGCTTCTGCAGCAGCCATGCTCAGAGCCATATATTCTGCTTCAGTGGTTGACTTTGCAACAGTTGGCTGTTTCTTAGAGTTCCAACTAATTGCAGCACCACTCAACACAAAAATGTATCCTGTAGTTGATTTTAGATCCCTTTTGTCTCCACCCCAATCAGAATCACTGAATCCAGCTACATCTTCATCATTTTTCCTGTATATCAACTTTAAGCTTGCAGTTTGTCTTAGATATCTAAAGATTCTTTTAACTGCAACCCAATGGGCTTGGCCATAGTTGTTGTTGAATCTACTCATGACCCCCACTGCAAACGTAATGTCTGGTCTTGTAGCTTGTGCTGCAAACATTAAGCTCCCAACCGCTTCTTGAAAAGGAACCTTCAGCATATCTTCCTTTTCAGCTTGACTGTTTGGAAGAAGTTCTTCCCCGAACAAGTCTTGGTTTGGATCAAGTGGAGTTGATACACCATTACACTCATTCATATTGAAACGAATCAGCATTTCTTCAATATATTTCTCTTGATCAAGTGAAATTGTTCCCTTTTCACGATCTCTCTGAATATGTATGCCTACACAATAATGCGCTTCTCCCAAATCTTTCATCTTAAGACGTTTCATCAGATCCACTTTCAGTTTCTGTTTCTCTTTCTTATTGTTCGAGAAAATCAAGAGATCATCCACATACACAGCAATGATTAAGATCTTTCCATTTTCATTCTTGTAATAAATACATGTGTCGAAATTTGACTGCAGAAATCCAAGATCTTTCAGCAACTTGTCTAGTTTCTTGTTCCAAGCTCGGCTGGCTTGTTTCAGGCCATAAATTGACTTATTCAACCGACAAGTTCGATTATTTAGCCGATAACCACTTGGTAATTCCATGTAAACTTCTTCTTCTAATTCAGGATTCAAGAATGCCGTTGTGACATCCATTTGATCGATGTCCAAGTCATACTTTGCTGCAAGTGCCATTAGAAAACGGATGGATGTGTAACGTACAACAGGTGCGTAGGTTTCCTCATAATCAATGCCTGGCTTTTGTGAACAGCCTTTAGCCACCAAACGAGCTTTGTAACGTTCAACTGTACCATCTACTTTCAGTTTCGTTTTGAACACCCATTTACATTTTATAGCTTTCCTACCATCAGGTACATCAGAGAATGTCCATGTATGATTTTCAACATGTGCCTTGATTTCTTCTTCCATGGCATGTTTCCAATCATCTGCATTCTTAGAACCGAGGGCTTGTTCAACTGTTAACGGATCGATGTTTCTGCATAAGGTAGCTTGATTTACCACAAAGTCCTCATTAAATATCCTCTTATTCGGAACATGAGTTCTTTTTGGCCGTCCATCATCCTCAGAAATATTTGCATTGCTCAGTGGAATATCTGCTGTTGTATCATCAACGAAATCAACATTGGAATCTCTCAACTCTTCATTTTCAGTGCATGCGCCATCAGTAATGTTAGTCTTTGTACTGGTAGACTCCCCCACTTCAACAGGAGCCTGGATTAACTGGAACTGCTGTTGAGGAGGTATCAAAGAGTCTGTAGGAGAAACAATACTGTCATCAGAAATAACTGGGAAAGGATCGAATGAAGATATCTGTCGAACTGAGAACTGAGATTCGAAGAAAACAACATCCCTTGATTGAGTGAGTTTCTTGGTAAATGGATGAAGAAGTCTGTATCCTGTGGTGCCTTCTGAATAACCAACAAAGATATACTCCTTTGACTTTGAGTCCCATTTTCTGCGAGAATTTCCAGAAATTTTTGCCAAGGCTTTGCATCCAAAAACACGAAGATGACTAAGATCAGGTTTTCTTCCCGTCCATGCCTCTTCAGGGGTCATGTTTGGTAGAGCTTTTGTGGGTGAGCGATTCTTCAGGTAGTTGGCAGTGTTAACTGCTTCTGCCCAAAAGTCTGTGCTTACATTGGATTCCATTATCATGGATCGAGCCCTTTCCACCAAAGTTCTATTTAGACGCTCTGCGATTCCATTCTGTTCTGGAGAATATGGAATCGTCGTCTCATGTCGAATTCCGCAGCTTCGTAGAATGGTCAAAAAAGCATTATTGACATATTCTGTACCATTGTCTGTCCGTATAGCTTTAATACGTGCACCAGTCTGGTTTTCAACAAGTGCTTTGTATTCCTTGAACTTGTCGACAACCTCAGTCTTTGACTTCAGAAAATAGACAACCGAGTGTCGTGTGAAATCATCAGTGAAGGTAAGAAAATACCGTGCACCACCAACAGATGATACTTGCATAGGACCACAAAGATCAGAATGAATAAGCCCCAGAACGTGTTCTGCACGTTTGACTCCTGTTTTCTTAAATGGTTTCCGATGCTGTTTGCCTTTCACACAAGCTTCACAAGGAATGCTTGAGACTTCGTCTAATTGAACACCAGACGACATCTTAATTTGCAACAGACGCATCGAAGGACGATTAAGATGTCCAAGACGACGATGCCACAAGTTCACAACGCTTGTTGACATTACTGCAAACGAATGTGATTTCTGGCGATCCAGGCAATATAGTCCATTAACTGCTGTGGCAGTAGCAATGACATTCTTTGAATTGACCTTCAACTGTTGGTTGATTATACGACAACCCTGTTCGTCAAACAAAACAGTTTTACCTTCCTTTGCTATCTTGTGAACTGCTAAAAGATTGATTGCTAAATCTGGAGCATGAACCACATCAAAGGCAGTCATTGTTTCTTTTGACGACAATGGAATGGATATGTTCCCTGTTCCAGTACTTTTCAATTTAGTTCCATTTGCAATTCCAACCTGTTGACTATCATTAGGAGTAAAACTCTCAAACCAGTCAAGTCTCGATGTTAGATGTACTGTAGCACCAGAATCAAGGTACCAGTCATCACCTGTCGAAGTGGTGGAATTCACTGATGAAACAGAAAAATTCGTGTGTGCTGACAAGGCACCAACATGTGCACTAAAAAAAGGTTTATTTTGTTTAGCACTGATCCTTTTTGAAGATTTGTATTGATCGCACTGTGGACGAGTATGCCCATACTGATTGCATTCAAAACATCTTGGTCCTTTTGGTTTACCCTTCTTTTGGAGTCTGGGCATGGAGAAGGCAGACTGAGTTGCACTTGCACTTGCACTTGCACTTGCTCCAATATTCTTAATGCCATCTTGTAGCAAAAGACCTTTCACAAACTCCACTGTTGTGTCTTGTTTTGACCCTTGAATACCCAATATCAGAGGCTGAAATTGGTCAGGAAGGCCACCAAGTATTATACCTCCCACAACATTCTCCGGAAAGGGTTGACCAATCGACTCTAACTGTTCAGCAATTGATAAAATGTGATCAACATACTGTTGCATCGAAAGAAAATTTTCGAAACGTGTCTTGAACAAACTCGAATATAAACCAATTAGGCGAACCAAAGCAGTGCTTTCATATTCACCTCTCAATGCATCCCAAGCAATTTTTGCAGTTTGGCATTTCTTTGTGATTTTTGCCGCGCAAGGCTTTAGACTGAGATTGATTTTGGCTAACGCTCGTAAGTCCAAATCCGGATCAACAGACTGACCTTCTTTTGGCAAAATGCAACACCATAGACCAGCGTCTATCAAGAAATTTTGCATCCAGAACTTCCAATCACCATAATTCTTTCCATCAAGATGTTTCGCTTCCGATAACCCTCCAAGTGAACTTGAAGTTGCTCGAATGTTTTTCAGGCTAATCTCCGTCTGAATTTGCTGCATTTGCAGTTGTAATTCTTCTAATGACGACATGTCGGAATGAACACGCGGTACAAAGAACACAATAAAAACAGCTTCTGTCGACACTGATAAAAAACGATAAATCTCGAAAAATATTAGTCGACACGCAGTAAACAGTTCTTTACAAGTCGGCCTGGGCCCATAACCTGTTGAAGTTCACTTTAGTTCTTTAGGATTATTTAGATATAGAACTGATCAGAGTTTAAACATTTTAATTAGCACAACGAGCAAAGAAGAACGTAAACCGGAAGTAGAGTACATAGAGTACTAAAGAGTCCTCTTAGCACACCACCTATTGTCCAGAATGTGTACAACACAGGCTTAATTCCAACAAATACATCAACTTCTATCGGTCAACAGCGGTTACTATCTCGGCCACGATCCTCGATTCTTGGAATCTGTCAATGCTACTGTACTCACTAGGGTCATCGTGAGCGCTTTCGTCCCATCAAATGTAGACAACTGACCGTGTTTGACTGTCAAACATTATAAAGTGGGCCACAATACAATACAATACAATACAACTAATAATAATAATAATAATATTTTCGTTTATTCAAACAATAAGGTTGACAAACCGCAACCGGTTAAAGTGTACAATAATTATGCAATTGAAACAATTCACAAGAACACAAATGACAGAAGACATAAATCTTAACTACTAACAGAACAGACAGCCTGCATGCAATACACGGCGCTAACAGCAGCCTACAAAGCACATCCGCTCTACGGGGCTCGAACTCGGTCTCGGTACCTCTCACTCTCTACGCCAGATGTTATCCAATGCGCTACCCCCCACTAGATACTTAGAGCGCGCTTTAACAAAACAAGTCTTGCGCGAGAGCGCGTTTCGATACATTCCTAGTTATAGGACAATGAGAATAGATGAGTTTATAAGCTTGCTTTTAAATTTAGCAACTGAAGTCGGAAGGCTGTTAAATTTCTGGGTCCTTAGACCGAGAAGGCACGGTTACCAAACTTTCGGTTTGTGCGAAGTACGGAAAAATTTCCTCGCGTGGACGATCGAAGTCCTCTATCATTGGAGGCAAGACATGGCGTAACCATGCATGATGATGAGGGAGAGGTTCCAAAGACGACACGATACATGAGGAGGGAGTTTTTGAAGGTGATACAGGCACGGATAGGAAGCCAGTGAAGTTGTTGCTGTGTTGACGTAATGTGACATTTAATTAAGTGAGCAGCTGTGTGAACTGAGGAAGGAGGTTGTAGTGTCCATGACGGACGACCGGATAGGACAGAGTTGCAGTAATCGAGGCGAGAGATGACGAGAGCATGGATGAGAATACGAAACCAAAGTTATTGATTCTGAGAAATACTCAGTGCTGCCGCCTTTCGTAAGGTCTTGATGACCTGCTTTCATCTCTTTAATATTAAGTCGGCCAGTGATGACTTCTTCCGTCCGATATTTAAAATGACCACAGATCGTTTCTTGCTCCAATATCGACCGTTAGAGGACGTCTCAATTTAATAATGGCGGCTCACTAAAACCTTGAAGAAATAATGGCAGCATCACAGGAAGTCATAAACTTAACCACTTGTGAGAAAGTTCTACTTTCTTACACAACAGTCATCATAATATTATCCAACCAATCATCAACACAGGTCTTTTGCCAATGCTTAGCAACATCGACCGACGTGATCTTCTTACTTATCGACATGGCGTTCTATACGTCTGTGATCTCTCTAATGCGGAGGATTTGTACAATTTTAGAAATAAGCTGTTTCGTGTTATAGGCCCATAATATTAATATTCATATTGTTAAATATTTTTAAATATTATTCTTAATTATTTGAATGGAATTAAATCTTTGGAGGGAATAATATTGTTTGTCAGAAACTTTGAATGAAAGTGAGTTTATTTCCGACTTAAAGTGTAAAATATTAACTCCTAAATAATCTGCGACGATCAGTTGTTTCTTTTCTTCGTCGTAACACAATCTCCACGGCCTTTTTATCTTCGTTTCATATTTTTCTTTCGTCGGACAAATAATTCGATTCCATTTGAGATCGGAATCCAAGAGAATCACTCTATCATTCCAATGGTCAGCCACAAACACTTGATCGTCTGAATCGAGTGAGAGATAAAACGGTTCATTCAGTTCCAGGGTTTCATTAGAAGCACTGAAACGACGAATTACCATTTGCCCATCTCTGGTCAATTCACATATGCCCCACTTCATTACATTGTCTCTCCCATTTAATCCACTCTCTACCTCCTCCTCCTCCTCCCATACGATCCCTCTGTCAATGATGATGAAATTCCCGATGGATGTTTCCACTGCGTGGAGTGGGTTCTCGGTATCTTTTGGTAATTGAATGGATCGAATTAGTTCTGCGTCTGATCCGTAGATATTCAGAATAGACGATGAACCATTGACCATCAGCAACTGACCATCTCTGGACATTGACAGATTATCTGGCTTATAATCAGTGGTCAGCCATTTGATGATTGTGTGTTGTTCATCTGTTTCTCTTGTAATCTTCCAGACGCAGGACTCCAGTGAGTCAGAGACGTAGAGGCAATTTCGCTTTTCATTGGATGCCATGTCTTCCAGAAATTTTAACTCTTTTATTTCGATTTGCTCATGAAGACGGAATGGATTTTGATCTTCAAATACAAAAATTACGTGTCGAGAAGAAGGAGAAGAAAATTGTCGAGAGAGGGCGTAGATTTCATTTCGCAGTTTGGTCACTCCATACACATTTCCACTTCCTAATATCTGGATTCTCTGAGTGAAGCTGATGGAAATCGGACTCGTGACTAAAACAACGAAATGATCATTAATACGTTAATAATTGACTGTCATTAGCATCTTTCTTTTGTTCATTAATATCAGTGGCGGATTTAGCTATAGGCGCGCGGGGGGGGGTCGCCCTCCCCAGAGCCCCAATTGATTTCATGATGGCACCCCTCAAGAACAAACCTGTCATCTTGAACAAAATGGGCGACAAAATTAAATTCTTAAAGATATTTTGTCATCTGCGCCCTTATTTTTAATGACGGCCTAATCGTATGAAACACGACAAATGTCACTTGATGCACTGTTTAGTGTTTACAGTAAGATACCGACTGCAGGGTCATTTCTCTCCCACTGTGTCTGAAAACCCACAAACCGAATATTATATATTTATGCTATATATGTATATCTATACATACATGTAGATATCACCGCTGTCCTCAGTAGTCACGTTTCTTCTCTCTATATCCCTTTTATGTCTCTCTGTCTGTCTGTCGTTGAGTTTGACATATTTTGCATATCACATGAAACATTTGGAATGCGAAGAAACCCATCTTACCCATACGGTCAGGTTTCCAGTGTGCTTGAAGCCTCCCATGGCGTTAGGTAGGCACCCTGTTGACCTTTCTCTAAGTCCAGTGCGGGCCTTTAGGGCAAGTTTAGCAATGGCGCTGAGTCATGAAGTCTCGGAATATCTGTAAGTTGTCTATTAAAAATTGCCTTTATAAAACAATGAAGCGACATAAACTAAGTGGAACTCAGTTTGGGAAATTGCGAGCCAACCGAGCAGCAGCTGCAGCAAGTTCCATGGAGTTCAGGACAGCGATTTTGAAAGGTACTGATTCCTCAGCAGTTTCAGATGAACAGGTCATTGAATCAAGCAGGCCACAGCAGTTTGATCAGACAGAATGAAGTAGCCGCTTCACTTGATGTTCTGTTCTTCACGCCAGTGATATAACCATTTACCTGTCGGCCCATCCCCCTAGCATTAGGCTAGACTGCATAAACACACACATTAACGGTCTTATCTTGTCCATTTCAACCATAGACCACTTAACACTAGAAGTACCGAAGGGGTCAATCTGACCCCTTTTTGTTTTTAGCGAAACGCACCTCGGCTCCAGATATAGCCCATGTCCTGTAATTTCATGACTTCTCCTAACTTCGTAGGGTATACCCTCTGCCAAAATTTGAAACTGGGGATTCACCATTTCTGAGATATTTGCTGGCCTACCTTTAAACACCGAGAGGTCAATTTGACCCCGGTACTAGTACTTGCATATCAGGCTACGCATTTCTTATCTACAACTATGGACTACGAATTAGCTGATTTCAAAAATTATTGGCTGAGATCTCGCCATTTTTCTCCGATTTTTGATCCGATTAAATTTTTTGTAACCTTGAAATGACATTGAATGATCAAGAATTTAGTGTCAATGTTTTCCTCAGATAAAGCTCTTGTCGAATTTAAAGGGTGTATGATTTCAACATTCTGCTAATTTTGTTGACCAGCGCTGTCTGAGTAATTTCATCACCCTTAGCCCTATATGTTCGTAACATGTCTTAAGTTTTCCTTATGATGAGTGCGTTCATAAAAACTTGCCAACGGTTTTCTTGAATTGATTCCCATCAATGTTGATCACCATTGAACTATATGGCTGAATATTTGCAAGACCAAATAAGATATCTCTCAGCTGATTCGATTCATACAGACTCTGAATATGTTCAAGGGCTGATTGTGAACGACACCAGAATGATCCAAACGACCACAGTCTGTTTGTCCAGTTGAGAGTTCAGGATTTCTATGTCTTCCTCTCTCAGTTGACTGATGAGTTTATCACTTTGATGTGACCTTGGTTTGGTTCTGTTTCGAAGACTTTCGATTTGTTTGTGAAGTAGCTGTGATTCCATTGACGTTGTACACTTTGCAACACGAGTTTGCACTTGCATTTTTAATACACCTAAAAGCAAAAACTATAGACTCTGACGTAATTTCAGATAACTGCAGTTGAATAAAAATATTCTTTATGTTTTAAATACGTTACTAATTCGAAGCGCACTTTAGCAGTACGACCAGTTTCAAGTTTAGCATGTTTAGTAAATACTAAAATTATTTAAAGGCGTTGAGAATGCTTCTAAACACAATTTCTTGGCCCAAGCATATTATTATTGCTGCATCCTCCACTAGGGCATTTCAAGGAAAATTTGCTTTCTTCACGACAATTCGTCTACCGACATTTCGTCTACGACACTTCCTCTGCATCATCTTCGACCTCTACCTCAATTGTCGCCCGCTTTCGTGGGCTCTCGAATAGACTACGGTAATTCTCTTCTTGTTTTTCTCCCTAAGGTTCGCCTGTCTCCTCTACAGTACTGTCAGTACTTAATGCTGCTGCTAGACTGATTGCTCGTCATCCTCCATTCTCTCACATCTCCACATTCATGGTTGAAGAACTTCACTGGTTCCCTCTATCTGTCCGAATACAATTCGAGGTTCTTATTTTAGTCCTTAAGTCACATTTGGGTCTTGCTCCAACGTACCTTTGCGATCTCATGCTTCGCCCACTCTCTGCAACTTCGCTGCGTCCTCTCCAATCCTCTGATCGGCTTGACCTCTTTGTTCCCAGTTTCAGGACTGCGATGGCTCAATCCAGATCCTTCGCCTGCATTGGTCCTTCTCTGTGGAATGGACTTCATTCACCAGTTCGCTCTGCCATCCTTTCCGGTAGTCTCTCCTCATCTTTTTCTAAACTAAAATCTTGCCTTTCCCCTTGGTTGCTCGCACTGGGTGCGCTTCTGAAAGGCTTTTGCTGTGAGAAGCGCTTTGTAAATAGCCAAATACAATGCAATACAAATACAATACAATACACACATTTCGTCTATCGACATTTCGTCTACAAAGTTACTTGATATTGTCACTCTAAAATGGAAGCTGGATTGATGAAAAAACTGTTTCCCTGGATGAAAGTTGGATTGATGAAAGCATTCCTTTGTTGAAAAAGAAGCTGGATTGATCGAAATAATTTTCAAGCATGGATTAACTAAGCTTCCATTCAATAAAAGCTGGATTGATGAAAAAAATCGTTTCATTAATTAGAAGCTGGATTCCTGCGAATATATAGCACGTTTTAGCGAAACTATACATGTAAGAAAGCGGCCTCTGTTGATTAGCCGTAATGGATACAGATACACTTGTAGACGAAATGTCGTTAGACGAAGTGTCGTAGACGAAAAGTCTGTAGACGAGTTGTCGCGGAACCGTAGCCATAACCGAGTGTCAGAATGGTTTTATAACATTCCTTCGATATTTAAGTTTGCCATGAAAGTACCCTATATTATGACCTTTTAATATGAAGATTTCCGCAAGTCTCACCACTTGTATTGGAGTTGGCACGATAGGGCATAATTAATCATAATTATTCAAGGCCGGTGTCCCCAGATATTCTATCCCCCCACAAAGCATATCTCTTCGGATGGAATAAACCGGTTTAGAGTATCCGGTGGGATGAACCATTCTATCCCCCTCGTCATACGCATCACAATAGCCTCGACGAAATTCCAGTCAAAATCACCAAAAACCAAAGTAAATTGATTTCAGGTCGACGTACAAACTAAAGATACGCAATTCAAAATTTGTATGTGTACAATAAATCCAAGCATTACGACCGAATACACTTAGAAACCGCCAATAATATAAATTAACCCTCGGGCCACCAAAGGGGGTTGGTTGCCACCCCCACCCCTACGTTTTTATGCATAATTTTTGTTTCCATAGGGAATATGATTTTTGCATTACAGGTAGCTGTAGCAGATTTATTGGCGCACATTTTGAGGTAAACATCATGGTGGTAGCCCACGCCATTCAAAAGTTATACCTGATATACCCGAGGCACCATTGGGGTGGATACCAACCCACCTAGTTTTTCGACTATAGCTTATTGACTATTCTTCCTAGAAGAGAAACAATTATATCATTCTTTAGAGGGAATGCAGGGCTTCATTTGCATACCTAAATCTTTGTCTTATGAAACCGGAAGTGATCAAAATAAATAATAATACGCGTAATATGCGTGAAAAATGGCTGAATGGAAGCACTCCCCTTAGTTTTTGTCTGTAGCGTATTCATTTGTCTTCCTGGAAGAGAAACAAAGATACCATTCTTTAGAGGGAATGTAGGGCTTCATTTGCATACCTAAATCTTTGTCTTTTGAATACCGGAAGCGATCAAAATAAATAATAATACGCGTAATCTGTGTGAAAATGGCTGAATACAGCATTACAACGTAAACCAATATATATATGTATGGATATATATGTATGGATGTACATTTATACTATATAAACATGTTTAGGGATGATTGTGTGTATCTTTTATGCATAGATTAGTTTCAAAACACACATAAGCTTATATTTGTTTATCCAAAAAGTATAAAATGTACGCAATAATATAAAATATTGCTAATTAATGGGTTCCGTTGTTAAAAGTGATGTAATTTCGAGGTGCATTCACATAATGTACAACTAAATATACCATTCTGTGCAGAAATGAATGCTGAATCTACTGCTTTATTACAAGTTATGATATGTGAAACCAAACACGAAATCCAGGGGGGGTGATAACCACCCCCCCTTGGTAGCCAGTGTTACAAAAAAGCTTGGTAGCCCTAGGGTTAAAGCAAATACTCCATTTCGCCAAGGGGGATACTCGTGTATGGGGAAATACTCTATTTCGTGACACCGGATCGACCTTGATTTAAATGCAAATTTCTCCCTTTTTACTATAAAGCAAATTTTTTAATTATTAGCCTTTAGGGGAGTTTGTTATTTAAACCTCCTCCGTTTTCTAGGATTCTAGCCACTGTCTTCTGGCTGGTTTGTCGAAGACATTTGACGAAATTTGACCACTTTGCTTCGTCGAAAGGTTCCAAGGCGTACAAAAGCTCGTCGTTCTTATCACTTTCTAAACGTTGTCGTTGAATAAAGTTGCCATGTTCTTCCGTCAGGCAGTTGAGAGACAACAGTGAAGCGATTAACTCATCATTCGGTTGAATATTTTCTAAGAGATTATTTCTGTTGTTTCTAATTATTACAGATCTTTTCTTGGTTTCTCCATAGAAATCTAACGAGACAAATATTATCACTACTTTTGTTATGGCGTGACAGTTTTGTGATATTACAACATATCAACATCAACGAAATATTTTTGTCCGAAGTAAATAGAAACCTCTGCTGACTTTGAATTACACAGAAGTGATAAAGCTGACAGAACCCGAAAATCAACATTCAGGCCAAAATGTCAGACTCGTCTAAATGCAAATACCTCATCCAATTTGCAAGCACTGCGACTCCTAAGTTATGAATTTAGAGTACATGTGTGTATAAGGAATTTTGTATGGCACCAATGCGGAAATACACCGCCAGAGGATGCACCTCCCAGTGTCGGATTATATTCAAGAAAGGATGTTCCGGGTGTTTAGATACAAATGGCGCGCTGTGAAAGTGATCAAGACCTTACCAGGAGTTTTGTGAGTAAAGATTTTCGGCCATCCGAAATGTTGGAAGAGACCTGTTGCACGCCCTCGCCGCAACTGGACAATAATGGCGGAAGCCGACTAATCCCCGAGATCTTTGGGTTGCAAACTGATGCAGACAAGCTCTGAAAAGAGCAATGCTGAGAGGAGAACACCTCGGATTATGATGATGATAAAGCGATCGACCTTTTACTTATTTTCAATGAATTGATCGGGTCAGATCTTGATCTGTTAATTATTACTCTAACAATCGTAAATTGATACTAATAAAAATAGAAAGACGATGTTTCACTGACAAATGCTTTGATTTCTAGCAGACTCAACAAAATTTCACCTTAATTCTCATTTTTAGCAGTAACTGCTCAATTACAAATAATTCAAAGCTCCCTGACTGGAGATACAAAGACCTACGAAATAATAATGCTTTTTCTGCCAAAGGAAAGAAAAGCTTCCAGTTTAAAATCCACTAGCATTTGAAAAGGTATAACATTTAACACTAGAAGTACCGAGAAATCGAACTTCCTAGAAGCACCGAAGGGTCATTTAGACCCCAAATAATTTCTAATGCAAAGTCAATTGCAAATTCAATTAAATTGACTACCAACTTTTTTAACATGAATTACATTAGCATAAACAAGTGTAATAAGTAAGTTGGAATGGGATAATAGGAGATCCTCTCCTCTCACCAGATCTTCTCCGCTCTCACTAAATCTACTATCCACTCACCAGATCTCCTATCCTCTCACCAGATTTCCTCTCCTCACCAGATCTCACCCTATCTTCTCGCTAAATCTCCTATCCTCTCACCAGATCTCTTCTCTGACCAGATCTTCTTTCTCCCACTAGATATCCTCTCCTCTCACCAGATATCCTCTTCTCTCACCAGATCTGTTCTCCTCTCACCAGATCTCCTCTCACAAGATCTCCTCTCCTCTAACCAGATCTCCGCTCCTCTCACCAAATCATCCTTCTCACCAGATCTTCTATCCTCTCACTTGATCTCCTCTCCTCTCACCAGATCTACTATCCTCTCACCAGATCTCTCCTCTAACCACATCTTCTTTCCTCTTACCAGACCTCCTATCCTCTCACCAGATCTCCTCTTCTCTCCCCAGATCTCCTCTTCTCTCACCAGATCTCATCTCCTCTCGCCAGATTTCCTATCCTCTCACCAGACCTGACCCTATCTTCTCACCAAATCTCCAACCCTCTCACCAGATATCTCCTCTCACCAGATCTTCTCTCCTCTCGCCAGATCTTCTATCTTCTCACCAGATCTCCTCTCCTTTCATCAGGTCTCCTATCTTATCACCAGATCTTCTCTCCTCTCACCAGATCTCCTCTCCTCTCACCAGATATCGCCTTCTCTCACCAGATCTCTCTCCACTCACCAGATCTCATCTCCTCTCACCAGATCTCCTTTCACCAAGTCATCCTTCTTCTCGCCAGTTTTCCCATCCTCTCACCTGATCTTCTATCCTCTCATCAGATCTCTTCTCTGACCAGTTCTTCTTTCTCCCACTAGATATCCTCTCCTCTCACCAAATATCCTCTTCTCTCACCAGATCTGTTCTCCTCTCATCAGATATCCTCTCCTCTAACCAGATCTCCGCTCCTCTCACCAAATCATCCTTCTCGACAGATCTTCAATCCTCTCACTTGATCTCCTATGCTCTCACCAGATCTACTATCCTCTCACCAGATCTCTCCTCTGACCAGATCTTGTTTCCTCTCACCAGACCTCCTATACTCTCACCAGATCTCCTCTTCTCTCCCCAGATCTGCTTTCCCATTGCCAAATGTCCTCTCCTCTTGCCATATCTCTAATTCTATCGCCAGATCTCCTACCCTCTCACCAGATCTCCTCTTCTCTCACCTGATCTCCTCTCACCAGATCTTTTCTTCTCTCACCAGATCTCATCTCCTGTCGCCAGATCTCCTATCCACTCACCAAATCTCCTATCCTCTCATCTTATCTTCTCTCCTCTGACCAGATCTTCTTTCCTCTCACCAGATCTCCTCTCCTCTAACTATATATCCTCTCCTCTCACCAGATCTCCTATATCTTCTCAAATTTGATTACGTAATTAGCTTTGATCCATAATATTATTGAATGAAAAACAAGAAATGCGTAGCCTGACATGAAAGTACTAATACAGGGGTCAGATTGACCCCTTGGTGCTTAAAGGTAGAACAGCAAAAATCTCAGAAATTATGAATCCCCCGAGTTCAAATTTTGGCAGAGGGTACACCCTACGAAGTTAGGAAAAGTCATAAAATTACAGGACCCGGGCTAGATCTGGGGCCGAGGTGCGTTCCGCTAAAAACCAAAAGGGGTCAGATTGACCCCTTCGGTGCTTCTAGTGTTAAATCACGAAAGAACGAATGTCTACAGGTAATATAGCCGTTCGTTTTTTCGTAAGAGGACAGAAAGTCACAAGTTGGTTCAAAAAATAAATTGTCTTGTATTCTTCAATGCAACTTAGTCCAGTGACTCTGACCACTGTGTCAACCGTTAACTCTTGATGATACTCCTTCGAAAGGGCATTTCTCGTGACAAGGACCCACCAGTGGTCACACTTGTCGTAATGCGAGCATTGCCTGCTTACTGATGAATGTTTTGTTTCAAACACTTTCATATGAATAACTTCAATAACATAACATGCATTGTATTGAATGTTCAGATAAAATACAACACCATGTTATTGAAGGCGGCGCTTTGTGAGGTACGTTCACTACACTGTTGTAAGTGTCAGGATAACTAGCTAACCATATGCGTGACGATAATGACACTCTGAAAGTTGTCTGATGTGAACAAGTGTTTCTTATATGCATGTATATATATGTATAATATGAACTGGTGTCTATAAGGTTTATATATATAATGTGTTAGAGTTCTTTTAGGCGGCCAATGCAACTATATATGTTTTAGTTGAGCGGGAGTCCAGCGGGCGCTTGGCCTTATGCAAACATTGGCTGACGGTAAATTTATTGTTTCTCGGCACCTCCTAATTGCGCGCGAAAGACTGAAATTGCTGATGACAGTTGTTTTAATACAGCTTGTTTTAAAGTGCAGTAGAGAGAGCTGTATGTATATAGAAGGAAATGTTAGGAGTTACAATTGAGTTCTGTTGATGAAGTAAAAAATTGTGTTTGAAATAAGAAAAAATATTTGAAAAGATTGGTGTTAATTTCTATCAAACGTTGCGCGATCTATGATTAGCAGTAAGGAAAAGTGTTTGAGATAGGTCACTATGGAAGAAGAGTTGGTGACATCTGATTATATTAAATATTTTATCAAAATAATCTCTCGTGGTCGAGAGAAATAAGTTGGACAGTAATGCTTGGAAGGCATTTAACCTTTAAGGTAACGCCAGATTGCCTTCTTGAACCGTTGTCTGGTAATTCTTCGATAAAAACAAACGTCGACTGATATGAGAGACCTGATAACTTCTTCGTCTCTCTGGTTTGTTGATGAATTCAATATCCAATGTAGATAGGACTTTTGTAAAATCATGTCCAACACCTCCAATGGAAGATTGTACAACTGAAATGTAAATAGATGCAAATTAACGCTTGGAGACGATAATTATTGTGTATCATGATTCAGAATGCTGTGAGGATACCAATTAAGTAGATTAGCTTAACCCTCATGCGAACAAGCAAAAATGCAACTTAATTTGAACAACGGGGGGTCTGGTCAGACCCCCCTTTTTTATTTGGGTTCTTCATAGGTAACAGTGTATTTTATATTCCAGTTTTGCAACATGTTATTACAATAACAGAAAATAACAATGTATCAGTCTCTCCAAGCAATATAAATCATTTCTATGATGAATTTGAAGCTAAATGTTTAGTTATAGTATTTTGTCACAGTCTGTCGTAAACGTTTGATCGACTCCATGATAATCTATCTATAAAATAAGAAATAAATAAAGAAACCATTAATTTAGTCTAGTAAAATTAGTACTGATTGGTGGGTGTTATGTTCAAATACTACATGACTATTTTCTAGAAAATATCTCTCACAAAACAATGAATATACTGTAATTGTAAGCCAGTTAGTCTTGCTCTTGTTTGCTTCGATCACATGTGTACAGCGCAGCAGACGAACAGTGAGACCGACACTGCTTTGTAGCATGTGCGGCATCTGTACTGTGTTATCTGTCCTTCTTGCCACACAGGTAGCATCGTCGTTTTGTACCCTCCTCTTCCTGCTTCTGTTGAGTAACAATCTGAGATCTGGTGGCCAAGATTGCACGCTGCACTTCTTCTGACTATGGCTTGCTTACTCTGGTAGTGAGTGATCCACGGCACTGTGAGAGATCTGGCAAGCTGGTTCAAGAGCGCCGTTTGAAGCCCCAATTCATCTCCCATTCTGAGTTGTTCAATATCCAGATGATCATTACACTGAGTGCCGAAATGTCAACGACATTGAAGATGTAAACTGGCCATCTGTTAGTCTTATGTTCGACAGACTTAGCCAGTATTATCTTCAGGGTCTCCTAAGCACTCAACCTTTTTGGTCGTTAAAATGTGCTAATTGTTGCTCAACAATATAGCAACAAAGTCATATAACCAATTTGAGAAAATATAATATTTAAAATAGTTATGCAACAAATATTGTCAGGGGGTCTGGCCAGACCCCCTTTGTTCGGATGAGGGTTAACATGGTTTTCAGGCGATTCAGAAGACTTATGATCCTCTGCAAATTGCAAGAATTACATAATCGTCATATCTTCAAGGTATAATTTAAAACTATGTTTTCCCGTTCACAGAGTGCACTAAACTTCATGCTAGACCAGTCTTGAGCAACTCCTATACTGAATAATTTCTGCGCTAAAGTATCTGTCGGAATCTCACATTAGTTATTTATGGGTGGTGCTAACTGGAGGTTGTAAGGTTTCCCATATTCATGCTCCTATCTCAGAGGTAATATCATGAACTTCAGCAAGTCAATTTTTTTCTTAAATGGAAGATTTATTGATGATAGTTACCATGGACATTGGAATACTGCTTACTTACCAACGTCAAGTAGGCTACGGTATTGGAGACATTAAAATAATTTGGCAACGCAAACTACGGTTTAGCCAAAACAAGGTTACAAGAAATGAGACAATTTGGTTACACAGGGGAACCTAAAGTCGCCAATGGAACCATCTAGCCAGGGCCCCAACGTAGAATATGAAGCAAGGCGACGGCCTACCGTTATCCATATAATAATTCTCAAAGCTGATCCTTCCGTTTGTTGCTTGTTTGTCTGATCTATTAAAAACTCGCGTACGATGAACCGATATATTGTAGCTTACTGCTTTCTCGTGCATTTTACCATCCTTCTTGAAGACTATTCCATCCAAAACATGTTTTACAGCGACGTTCAAATTATGCAAAACGCATCAGTCGATGGCGCTTCAAGTAAGATCGCCAACGATCTTATGATGCTGTTAAACTTACTTTCTGCTCTTTATGATTACTTTCGTCATCGTTTCGTTCGTATTTTTCTGCACAGGCGTCCATCGTGCCTGCGTAGAGGAAAGTTATACGTCTATATATTAGATATCATTTGCTTTACTAAACGATTAGTTTTCTAATTACAGAAGTGAACCTTCTTGTCAGTTTAAACACAAGAGAAATGGCCACAGGTGTTGGAAGAAACATTGTGTCGCTATCTATAACAAGTACAAAGTCTGAGTTCGTGATTGGTTAAAAACCAGGATGGGGTTTGATAGGCATCTATTTTTAGCAAAAATGTTCGGATTGGCATCTATTTTTAGCAAAAATGTTCAGCTCATGATAATAACAATGCACCTCAATATTTTAACAATGCGCCTATATAATTATTTGACATAAGGAGTTCCATTATCTTAAAAGGTTCGTGGTCAGAGAAAAAATTAAGGCTTAAGGGGTCATCCATTAATTATGTCAACAAATTTTAGGCCTTTTTTGACCCCTCCCCTTGTCAACAACTGTCAAACATTGACGGACCCCCCTAAAAATTATGTCAACAATCCCAGAACCCCCCTACCGGCAGCGTAGCCAGGCTGACTTTTTTTCTCAATGACCTTTTTTAGACTCCGATGACCGTTTTTTAGCCATTTTTTCCCTGATGACCTTTTTTTTTTTTTAGTCATTTACCATATTTTGTCCATTTATTAAACAAAAAATTTGTTGACGTCAACTTGGACCAAACCCCCCTCCCCCTGTCAACAACTGTCAAACTTTTCCAAACCCCTCCCCTATTTTAATTGACATAATTAATGGATGACCCCTAAGAAAGATCAACTGTCTCTGACACCACAGAATTCAAAGTTAGCCTGAGTCTCGTCATTCAGAAATATCCTATTAACGATGGTAAACTGTTCGAGGTGTTGCGCGAGTTCATAATTAGCCGATTAATCGTAATCTTATCGTAACCGTAATTTATAGAGAGAGAGAGAGAGAGAGAGAGAGAGAGAGAGAGAGAGAGAGAGAGAGAGAGAGAGAGAGAGAGAGAGAGAGAGAGAGAGAGAGAAAGAGAGAGACAGAGAGAGAGAGAGACAGAGAGAGTGTGTGTGTGTGGAGTGATCAGATAGGCCAGCGAATGCCACGCCCTATAGGGCAGCCGAAAGGCACTTGGACATTAGGCTAAGCGACGATAAATATAATACCGATATGGTAGCCTCTCTCGCCCGACACGAACTTTAGAAGCCGTCGAACAGGTCTGCGTATTCGGCAACTATTCCTTCTGGGGACATTGCATAATTATGCAATGCCAAAAATGACCGTTTTTGACCAACCCACCCACCCGGTAACGCTTCGTAACGTTTCCCTAGACCCACCCACCCCCGCGTTACGTATTTATTGTTAGGTCTCGGTCAAGATCTGGAATTTGATTAACTGTACTTTTCTTGACAATGTAGATTGTCTTCTAACAAATTTAATCTTTCTTTGAATTGTTACAAAATTTAATAAAAACATATTAAATTTCAACTTTTAGTTTAAAATAATGCTCAATAAATGCTTGCTTTATACTATTGTGTGTTTTAGTTAAGTTTTAAATCAATGGCACGAAGTTTGAACTTCGATCACATCGTGTCATTTGATGTTAATTTAAAATTCATTTATAACTTGTCTTGTCTTCAACCATCCTCGATCCGAGGTTTGGTCGCTCCATGGACAAGTCTTCTCCACCTTTTCTATCTTCCGTCTCTGTCAACAATCGATGAAAAGGCATATTCATCCACGTGCTTGTGTTGTTAAGCCACCCCATTCTAGGTCTTCCCCGCGTCCTTGCTCCTGGTACAGTTCCCTGTATGATCTCCTTTTCCAGGCAGTTTCCCTGTTTATAACTAAACTGTTGGTAAAAGCGTTACGTAACGTTCAGCTCTACCCACCCACCCACCTATCGTTTCGTAACGTTTTCAAGAACCCACCCACCCACGTTACGTAATTATGCAATGACCCCTCTTCGGTCAGGCACTCGTGCGTGCCGTCCCGTATTCGCACCACACAAATGTTCACTTCGTCTACGGTGACGGTGAGGAGGTGCAGATCTTTGCAGGCCTTGAGACGAAGAATGGGCTGATCAATGGGCTGATCATGCTTTTCCGCGACGAAGAATTCTAGACGATGTGGTTGCTGTGTTCGCGGGTGCTGGACTGTGAGGGCGATCACGCCAATGGTGTTAAACTCCGTCCGGTCAAACATGCGGCCCAGAATGCGAATGATTTCATCAGAAATAAGATTAATATTCTTCTTTATTGAAACAATCCGGTTGACAAACCGCAACCGATTACAGTGTAGGCCTACAGTTATGCAATTGAAACAATTCACAAGAACACAAATCACAGAAGATATAAATCTTAACTACTAACCGAACAGACAGCTTGCAATACATCGTGGCGCCACTGTCCAGCAAAAAACGTATTGACTGGTAGTGTTGTGAGGCTTAAAAATTGTTCGGAAAATTTCATATTTTTCAGAAAAATTTCGAAAAATTATTATTGTAGACAGCCTGCAATACATCGTGGCGCCACTGTCCAGCAAAAAACGTATTGACTGGTAGTGTTGTGAGGCTTAAAAATTGTTCGAAAAATTTCATATTTTTCGGGAAAATTTCGAAAAATTATTATTGCAGACAGCCTGCAATACATCGTGGCGCTACTGTCCATCAAAAAACGTATTGACTGGTAGTGTTGTGAGGCTTAAAAATTGTTCGGAAAATTTCATATTTTTCCGGAAAATTTCGAAAAATTTCCAGTGTTTTTTCCAGAAAATTGACCGATATTTTTCATCAATATAATATTGCTAAATAACAATTTAATGCATAATAATGTTTAGGCATCACTCACTCTATACTAATTGTAGCGAACGCTTCCCCGCCGTCAGAGGTCGCCAGCTGTGATGGGATCCTATCATTATGGGCTTGTCCACCTCTAGGGAACGGGATTCAGTCGCATAGTAAAGAGAGATAGCAAGAGGTTTTGGTGAGTTCGTGGGATGGATCGGATATTTGTCGTAGCACAGGCGGGAGTTTGTTCCAAAGAGTCGATACAGCTATGTCTATGGAGCGATTTGCAAATTTAAGCCATGAGGTGACAGAAGGACGGAGATTACGTAATTAGCTTTGATCCATAATAGTATTGAATGAAAAACAAGAAATGCGTAGCCTGACATGAAAGTACTAATACAGTGTGAGGGTGGAAGGTGAACGGGTTGAACGAAGAGGTTGGACCGTGAACAACTGACGGAGATACGAGGGCTGGGAGGATTGAAGTGTGTTCTAGGTGAGGGAGAGGACTTTATATTCTATTCGTTCAGAAATTTTGAGCCAGTGGAGTGATTTCAGGACAGGGGTCATGTGGTGGTGTTTGGGGTTGGGGGTTGGTGACAGCACGGGTGAGGGCATTCTGAATAGATGGGAGGCGATTAATTTGGGTGGTAGGCCTATCTATGTTGAGGAAAAGAGCATTGCAGTAATCTAATTTGGCGTTAACTATTGATGTGGCGATTGTAGATGCGGTTTTGAAGTCGAATACTTCATCAATTACAAAACAGAAATTGCATAGGCACTTAACTTGCGCCTTAATAAATTCAACTCAAACAATATATGTCAGGCACTACAATCACAGAACTAATACCAGTGGCGTAACAACCATATATAACGAGGGTGGACAAAGTCCAAGGGTTCCCGAGGTCCCAAGGGCCCCAGACGTTTTAACTAAAAAAGTTCATGTACTTTTTCCGTTTGCCTGCATGTGACAATATTAGAAAATGTCACGTGGTGTGAGCATACTGGTCTTCTCAGTTACATGATACAAGTTATAATGCACACTAGCTCTGCATGTAACTTGTCTATAAGCGACAGACTAAACTGGCCAATACATTTCGGTTGTATTGTTGTTCTGCCTTGAACTATTAATCGTAATTGTAATTGTAATCTCGAAACTTCTACAGCGCCAAAAAAGCGAAGTCGCGGGGACCAGCTTATTCACAGGTGCTTAACCAAAACAGAAGCGATAGGCAGTAGGTCAAGATCCAAAGGGTCAGGCGAGCAGACAGTCAGACGGTTACGTTGGGTGGTGTTTAACGTTGAAACGGCGAGGTAGGTGAGGGAAGAGGAGGAATCAGGAGAGGATTTGTGAAAAAGCGGTGTTTTCAATTTTGAGTGAAAGACGTTCCAAATTAAAGACCTGTGGAAAGACAGCGAGAGGTGACGTTTTTGGGAGCACGTAGAACGGATCAGATATTTGTCGTAATACTGTATGGCGGGAGTTTGTTCCAGAGAGGCGGAATAGCCATATTATGGCTATGCGCGATTTGCACATTTTTGTGATGAGGTGACGGAAGGGCAGAGAAATGTTAGGGCAGAAGAGGAGAGGTTTGAGCGAAGTGGCTGGACCTTGAACAACTGACGGAGATAAAACGGCTGGGAGGATTGAAGTTACCACCATGATTTTACCTCAACATGTGCGCCAATGAATCTGCTACAGCTACCTAAAATGTAAAAATTATATTCCATATGGAAAAAAAATTATGCATAAAAACGTAGGGGGTTACCCCTTGGTAGCCCGAGGGTTCAGTCGTGAATCACCGCAGAATGTACTATACACCGAGACTAGCGGAGACGCATAGGTTGAAATCCCACATCACATTGAAATCAAATAATTAGGCTAAGTCATTCAGACAAGTTATCCTCATGTTGGCAAAATACGAATTGGGAAGGCCAACTACTAATAATCACCGTACCTGCCACAATGACGTAGATTCGAATCTGACCCCAAATTTCCTGTTCGTGATGCAAAAATCAATCACGGGACTCGATGATGCTGACATAATTATGTTGCATGGGATTAGTGGTAATGAGCAAGTCAAGCGGAGTGTAAAGAAAGCGAACTAAATGCAACCAGAGACTTTGGTCACACGCGAACAGCACCCGATGAATTCGTGGAAAATGAGCAGAATATAGAGACCCCACGGTCGCTAAATAGCCATTCTCATGATTTATATTCATAATCGTTATCGTAAACTCCAAACATCTATAGCGCCACTCGAAAGCCAAGAGCAGGGCACTAGCCTATTCACAAGCGCTGCGTCGAGTTAGATGGGTTGTCCTAAGGGTAGTCAGAAGGAGGTCAGATCCGGTTGCCACGAGGTCAGAAAGGGCAAATTAGCTGTCATATTGCCAGATTTAATTTAGCCTTTCTCTTTCCCTGTTTCAGAAACGCCTTAAGTCCATTTTATTTGTTAGTGATAGCACTTACTTGGGTCGGAAGCGACGCTGAACCGCTGATCGTTTGCAATTAGTCATATAAAAAATACATTAGCATTATACATTTAGCCCAGGACTGACAGCAAGGGCTTACCTTTGTCCAAGAGGGCGGTTGTGACCAATCCTCCCCTTCATCCTCTTTCCTCTTCGCTCTTCACATAGGAATATGCTTTGTTCAGCCACTTTAATTTCACTCCCAGATAACTAAGCGCATAAACTCTATTTAACAACTGCTAACTATGTTAACGTCCCAGAGATCACGATAGCACAAAGTAACAGTCACGTTGTTTGAACTTCAAACCAAAATGACGCTGTCATGTCGCCAAAAAATAAGCAGAGCCAAAAAGTGGTGGCTACTGTCACCACAGCGTTTGAAAGCGGTGGTGACCGGACACCATCGTCACCATAAGAAGTTACACCTATGACTGACACTGTCACAGCCAGTAGGCCTATCACAATATGGAAACACTCGTATGCGCTAATTTTGTCCAAACGTAAACAGCAAGTAGCTCACGCCTGTATGTTAATATCGCAATTTGGCTACTCACATTATATTATGCATATCGCTACTCAGTTGGTTACATCATCTTACACTAAACATTTCAATATATAATAGCTCATGAGAAAGAAGAAGTTGATGTTGTGCAAGAATAAATTCCGACGAGTGTGTGGACCAAAAACCACAGCTTAACGCATCAGTTAAACGCGCCCTTTAGTGTTGCAATGTGACGGTTCTTGGCTGAATTCAATCTTCGTGTGTGTAGTTATTTCCAAGTTAATTATGTTAACGTTGATGTAATCGCAATGACCTAAGAGGACGATCGTAGCTGGTTATTAGTGGCGTCAAAATATCCCTTTAATACCCAGAAGCATTCGATAATAAACGCGAGAGAGGACAGCAAGTGCTCTTAACTTTAACGATCGAACAAGCGGCAGATGGCTGTGTGTAGAAATAACTGCGAAGACAGGTGCATAGTCCTTCAGGTTTTCAGAAGGTAATCTCCCATTTCGTCTAACCAACAGCCCGTCGATATAGGCCTACCTGTCATTGTATGTCTCTCTGTCTATCTCTGTCTGTCTGTCTGTCTGTCTGTCTGTGTCTCTCTCATGTAGCCGCTGTCGCTAAAGTGGCCGGATTAAAATGATAAAAGCAGCCACGTGTTGCGTGATTGGCAGGTGGGCCACACGTCCTGTGCACCAATCAAAGCCTTGTTTGTTTGAACGTCAAGAGTCAAAACTGAAGTACGCAGTGTACGCATCTATGAGATAGAGGCGGTGGGACAGAAACGTACACAGAGACAGAGAAAGATACAGGAAATGAACGAACGTCTGCTTTGTAAACCTGGACGAACTATTATGACGCGCCCATCGTTAACCTCAGGTAATTCACCTAATGGTCGGTATTTCCCGGCCACTACCTAACTGGCAACGATAAATATGCCCCCACGATGGCAATATCTCTTCCTGAATTGTAGGACTTTTGCCCAACAACTGTAAATGGGGAAATTTCTTAAACTTTACGAAGCCGGACATCCAAACTGTGCCTCGACTTAAAGAAGACCCTATAAAAGGAAGGAAGGTTTGAAATCATCAGTAACTTCATAATTATTAGATAATTAGAAGCTTCGAGAGAGAACTTATTATCAATTGCTGCTTTATTATAAGACTGGGATAATCACAATGCATCTGTCACAGATAACGGTAGGCTACTCAATTTAATCTAAATTTTATACATTACTACAATTATAACGTGTGAACTAATGCTGCTTCGATTTGATAGGCAGTGTAAGATGCGAAGTGCAGCAGAAGCAGAAAAGGAAATGTAAAATGTAAATGTACACTTGTTCATATAGCAACCGTATTATGGCCTCGACCTTGCTCATTTTCAAATGAATTGATCGGATGAGATCCTTCTCTCTCGGTCCGCTTGAATGGGTGCCACCGCATTTAAGGTCCCGTGTACGGACCCTGCTAGCCCGAGGTTCAAACCTATGAAAGTAATTATTGCGCTCTGTAACAGCAACAACATTGTGTGCATTGATGTTGCAACTATGGTTCTTGCACTAGAAGCAGGAATAGGCCTATAATAGGCCTACCTTAAGTCACAGGTCTACGTACTTTTTCAATTAAGCAACATATTACCTACTATGGTGAAGACACGAAAAATACTGTGGCAAGAAGACGAAATCAAAATGCAAGCCGAGATAACGTGTGATAATTGTTCATTAGTCTTGCAGCTTGATTACTGTCTTCAGTCTTTCCGTTATTGCGCTGTCACTTTGCAATCTGAGGTAGCCCATTGTTTGTCACTGGGAGACTGCAAGGGAACGCACTTGGATAATATCTATTGTTTGTTTTGAACAGCTCGCTTTAGTTGTCATGTCTGATGTTATTCTGTTCTACAGGTTACGTCTGTTATGCTCTGCAGCTATCTCGTCGATAGTTTGTCTATCAGTCACAGAGAGGTCAGATCGATTAAATCAATACCTGAGAAGTGTCAGGCGAAAATGAAGGCAGTGTACGCAAAGCATCTCAATGCCAACGCCTTAAATGCTACGCACAATGTCAACGTACACCATAACAGCGACACCGAGGAAGAGTACCCCGTGGATGATGATGAATCACTGCAGGTCTGTCCCTTGGAACCACTGACCGGCCTGAACGACAGGCTTTCGGACAGATCTCTCTGTCCCTGGTACACGATCGTCAACCATGATGAGCTCAGATATCCACAAGACTTATTGGAGGTCAAATGTAGATGCCAGGAATGCATACAAGTCCCTGGTAACGCTTGCGAACGTGTCTACAACAATGTTCCCGTAGTACGCTATGACACCCACAAAAAAGGTAGATGCGAATCTCGATTAAGGAGGTCTTGGCAACGGATAAGCGTAGCCTGTACATGCGCCAGAAAACCCAGCCATTAGTCTAACTACGCCTCAATAGATGTTCATTTGAATCTCCGCCAAAACACTTGAAGGCCTATGTTTATTTTGTAACGTCTTTATTCAACAGAAGAACATAATAATTGAATATCGCATGTTAGAGCTACGAGAACATGGCTTACAATGTAAAATTGCGACTTTCGTGTTGACAGTAAGTGAGTGAGTTTTTTCTCGATTTTGCCGGTGAGCAACGTTAAGCGACTCTGGTGTTTTGTCTTTCGTAGCTATTTTGTTGTGTGAAAATGTCAGTTTTATACAAGCCATTTTTCAAAAGTTTTACACACAGGACATACTCGGATAATTTAGTGCCATGTAGACATTATCGCTTTTGTGAGTCATATCATTTTGAAGACATTAAGATGGCATTATTTATAAGTGTTGATAAGATTTTCATACTAATTTATTATTTATTTGCTGTAGTGTTCAGCTGTATGTATTGTGGTCCATGCTTTGTGACTTTAATTTATTTACAGATATGTATTTATACGATTTGGCTGAACTAAGGCGAAAGATCTTGCACTATACATTATACAATTGTAACTTATAATAAGCTAGTTCAGCATTATCAATGCGCATGCGCAGCCAGCTTACTTTTACTTCCGGGTCATAGGTCACCGTTCGTAAACAAACCGAATGGTGCCGGTAGCGATGTTGCAACAACCGGCAATTATTGTTGATATATCGCAAATGCAACAGCCACGAGTTCATGTTTAACTCGTTGAAGTTGTCGTGTGGCCTCGTTCTGTTATAAATTTCTTCAAATCATCTACCTTTCATCGATTAAAGTAAATCCATCCTGAACGATTCCTCTAACCTATCCGCCATATGTTTGACTTTGTTTATGAACCCGCAAGGCATGACGAGAAAGGTGATAGTTCACCAACTATCACCTTTCCCATCATGCCTTGCGGGAAATATAATACTGAACTAGCTTATTATAGCAGGTCAATTAATGTAACGTGCATACATACATACTGGTTTATTTCACATTTTAATGTTGCTATTTTTGTTATTTTATATTATTAAATTATGTCATTGCTGACTGTGTATTGAGTTAAGTAGTGGGCATTATGCCTTTATCAGAAAGAAAAAATAAAACAATATGGAATTTGTCGTGATCGCTATTATTTATTATTAAATTGCATATTACTTCTGAATCTTTAGACGCCCAACATTTCTCTTAACGTTTTCCATCGGTCTTTTATAAGTGGCAACATATTTTCTCTGAAAGCCACATTTGTTGGGCCCACATTGTGACCCTGCATAGCGGACGTGCAGCCCGCTCTTCTCATCTATCCTAACGCTCGGCGTCACCTTCAACAAGCTGTTATCTTTTTCTGGAGTATTCTTCTGCATTAAGTGAGTCCATTCCAATATTTCCACAAAATTTTGTCATTCAATTGCATTTTCCCAAGTAATTTGTAATTTACAATTCAATTACATTTCACTGTGTAATTTGCGCCCATCCCTGATAAAAACCATATAGAGAAATGGATATATGTAAGCTAATGACCTAAAACTTAGGCCTATAAAATATCAGTTCAGCGTTTCAGCTGTTACCTGAAAGTAACGTTGAATTGACTCACAATTAGAAAGGTCAATGAAATTTCGGGCTAAAATTGGACTTTATAATTTTTTTCTCATACTATTCATCTAAATAATAGGCCTATAATAGAAATTTTTTTTTATAACTAATTCATGCCCTACAATGCATTTAAAAATAAAAAATATATACAATTTTACTCTTTGTGTAAGCCGTCCAAAGGAGAAGACGGACATTTCTCTAATTTGCCTCCTCTTGTGATATATACCCATATATTGCCTGAACTCCGTCGCGAAACATGAATATTACATGTACATATCGAGACAAAATTCTCACAGCTCGATGTCACAAACGCTGCATCGACCAATCAGAGCGAAACTCCCAGACGCATCGGATAGTGTCAACAACCCGATGCCTCATCGGCATAACGTCATGAAAAATCCATTTATCTAAAAAAATAGACGTGTTAGTTTGTTCCATAGATTACTTAATAATGCTCAGTTACAAAGGGTGCGCAGTGGTATCGTGGTTAGCTTTGTTGTGTGTCAATCGAGAGGTCGCGAGTACAAATCCCCGTTAGGGCAGAAATTATTTTGATATTTCTGTTCCACCTGTGCCTCCTAGCCAACTCGACTATGATGAGGAGTACACCGACCGTACGCAGTAGGTAGGAAGTAGGAGAGAGAGAGAGAGAGAGAGAGAGAGAGAGAGAGAGAGAGAGAGAGAGAGAGAGAGAGAGAGAGAGAGAGAGAGAGAGAGAGAGAGAGAGAGACAGAGAGAGAGAGAGAGGCAGAGACAGAGAGAGAGAGACAGAGACAGAGACAGAGACAGAGACAGAGACAGAGACAGAGACAGACAGAGACACAGACACAGACACAGAGACAGAGACACAGAAGACAGAGAGAGACACAGAGAGAGAGACACAGAGAGACACAGAGAGAGACACAGAGAGACAGAGAGATGGAGGCAGGAAGGAGGGAGGGAGGGAGGAGGAGGGAGGGAGGGAGGGAGGGTAGGAATATCTGCAAGCTTAAGAAAATGAAGTCCCTGACACTTCATTACTTGATTTATGTGTTGTGTTTCAATAAACACTGTTTCAAAACTTTCAATGAAAGTGAAGCTAAACTAAAGTTAAACCCAAATAGAATAAATTGATGCACGAGCAGTTGCTTTACAGAGGCCTTTCACCACGTTGTGGACAATTTACTGCGGATCTATCTTCCCCCTCTCAGCATTTCATGGATGCTACATTTCTCAGAGTCGTTACTGGCTAACTATGACAAATAACGATCGAACAAACTTTATTTGCAAAGACATGTTAACCTTAACAGCATCGTTACCATCAGCACTGATTATTTGTCAAATTAGAGTTGCAATTACTTTGTGAATTCACTTACGGAACAGTAAAAAGAGCAGTAACAGAACATCACGTGAAGTCTACCGAAAGAGCAACAAGAAAAACAATGGAATTAAAATCCTTAATTAAACACAAGCATACTTGCATACTCTGTCTCAACAAAACTGAACTAAAAATGTTACAAACAAAAACGTAAAAGAATCGCAGGATCCTCGAATATGTCCAGATCTACTGTACTAAAGCTCTTACTTTGAATAGAAAACTAATAATGTATTCATTCGTGCGTATCGTCATAGATTGAGTCGTTCAGCATTTCCATCTTCATTTGTTTTTCAATAAAGCCAAACATTTCAGTTAATTTCTGGTTGAGACTTTTCTTTCTGTGTAGACTCCAAGATCTCGAAAATATCTGTTACAAACCCAAAACATTTAGGGTACATTCACGTAATTCAGACGAAGTGCATAAAATGTTTCCTCACAGGTTCCGCGACAACTCGTCGAACGACATTTCGTATAACGACACTTCGTCTACGACAATAATATTATTCGTCTAACGACATTTCGTCTACTAGTGTTATCTGTATCCATTACGGCTAATCAACAGAGGCCGCTTTCTTATAGTTTCGCTAAAACGTGCTATATATTCTCAGGAATCCAGCTTCTAATTACTGACAAGATTATTTTCATCAATCCAGCTTCTGTTGAATGAAACCTATTTTCATCCATGCATCCAGGTTGATTTCCAGCTTATTTTAACTACGTTGAAAAATTATTTCGATCAATTCAGCTTCTATTTCAACACAGGAATGTTTTCATCAATCCCACTTCCATTTCGGGAAACAGTTTTTTGGTCATCAATCCAGCTTCCATTTTAAAGTGACAATATCAAATAACTTAGTAGACGAAATGTCGTTCGACGAATTGTCGCTCGACGAAGTGTCGTAGACGAAATGTCGTTCGACGAGTTGTCGTGACACCTTCCTCACATACCTGAAATAATCGCGTGAGAATGGTCTCTGGCATATATGGAATTTGTATGGCTTTCCGAGAGTATGAATTCCAAAATAATATTGAAGACCTTAAACTTTGGAAAACATTTTACAAACTTGAAACAGACACGGAGTGGGTTTTTCCATGCCTTTTTAGACCTGAAACGCGTGAGAACGTTTTCTGACAAACCCAGTATGCGTCCTCGTGTGCCTCTTTAGATAACTTTTCCATTTAGTTTTAAACTCACATGAATCGCAGTGGTATGGTTTCTCTCCGGTATGTGTTTCTGTGCATGACTTTAAGACTAAAAGATCGGGTAAACCGTTTTTGACATGTCTGGCATTGGTATGGTTTTTCTCCAGTATGGGTTCGAACATGATCTCGCAGATGACAAGATTGAGAACAACTTTGTTTACATATATGACATTGGTATGGTCTCTCTCCAGTATGGATTCTAACATGACTGTGTAGCGTTGAAGATGTGGAAAATGTTTTCTTACAAACAATACACAGAAATGGTTTCTCTTCCGAGTGGGTTGTTTCATGACTTTTCAGACCTGAAAGGTTTGAAAATGTTTGTTGACATACCTGGCAAAGGTGTGGTTTCTCTCCAGTGTGTGTTCTCGTATGCTTCTTTAGATTACCTTCATACTTAGTTTTAAACGCACATAAACGGCATTGGTAAGGCATCTCTCCTGTGTGAATTCTTGCATGACTCGTTAGACCGGAGCACCGAGAAAAACGTTTTCGACATATTTGGCATTGGTAAGATTTCTCTCCGGTATGAATTCTTGCATGACGTGTTACAGTTGAAGATTGGGAAAAACGCTTTTTACATACTTGGCATTGATAAGGCCTCTCTCCAGTATGGATTCTTGCATGAACTGTTAGATGGGAATATTGCTTAAAACGTTTTTGACATATTTGGCATTGATAAGGCATCTCTCCAGTATGGATTTTTGCATGGTATGATAGATTTGAAGATTGGGAGAACCATTTTTGACATATTTGACATTGGTAAGATTTCTCTCCGGTATGAATTCTTGCATGAACTATTAGATGTGAAGATTGGGAAAAACGTTTTTGGCACACCTGGCATTGATGAGTCTTCTCTCTAGGAAGGATTCTCGTGTGTGTTTCCAGAATCGAAGAGTCTGCGAATGTTTTTAAACGTACCAGGCAAAGGTGTTCTTTTTCTCCAGAATGGATTCTCATGTGCTTCTTTAGATTATAGGTGTGTTCGAATACTTTTTTGCAAACCCGCATTCGTTTGTCTTTACTTTGGAATGACTTTTCTTGATTTCCTTCGTATGACTATCCAGCACAAATGATTTATGACATGGCTGCATACCATCTATCCTTTGTTGTGTTGCATTTCCGATGGGATTTCCAAAAAGAATGCTTGGAAGAATTACTTTTCGACATCATTAATAATAATTATGAATTGTTGAGTTAGTGCTTCAGGTATGATTTTTGCACAAATCTACAGTTGAAAACACTGAACCTCTTGCAAATTCATGTACATTGAAATTATTCACAAAATTCTCCGGTTATGAAGTTCGATAAGCATTCAGTAAACATTTAAAACATTAGTTCTCTTGCAAATAGTAAATAAAAAGCATCGTAATCGCCATATATCCCCCTCAAAGACCGACCCACACTTCAGTGTGGTGAGGGGTGTTAACAACTCAGTAGGGGATTGCCTGCAGAGGCTATGCCATCAGTGGTGAAGGCCAAGCTGAAATACCACCTAGGGCGCTACGCGAGGTGAAAAGGCTCTGCAGGAACCCTGAAAGGTTGGCTAACGTGGGCGGCAAAGGTCTGGGCAGCAGTAGGTTTTGTGTCATGGTAAGGCGGAAAATGAATTGAGGTATCATTAACGGCTTACACATGAAAAGTTCGGGCAAAACTGGGAACGGCGGTCCCAAATTCAGAAATATGTATTTTCAAATCACAGACGTCCCAAATTATTAAATGAAAGAAGTCTACACGGTCTGTCGTGAATCGTTTACTGTGCACTGTGTGCAGTGAACTACATCTAAAAATACGATTGGCAGGTGCCATAAAATCCCATTCTACTGAGATTTTATGACAGGCAGCATTCGACAGGTCGTAAACGCCACATAGGCATATATGCGTACACGCATGCATACGTATACTACAAACATTCACACATGCATACATAGCGAGCGAGAAGAAATAGCTTAAACTGAACCTGAGCCATTCTACGGGGTTGATTAAGTAGTGGTGTTACACACTCATCATCTTCATCGTCATCATCATCATCATCATCATCATCATCATCATCATCATCGTCATCATCATCATCATCATCATCATCATCATCATCATCATCATCATCATCATCATCATCATCATCATCATCAAATAAATTCAAGCAAGTGAAATATATTGTTACGCTGCAACAGACTGGTCGGGAGACAAAGATCGAAATTAACAAATTTCGAATTTCGCATGTCTGTGTGAATTTATAACCAAAATATTTGTAATTTTTTGCATCAAACTATGGCCTAACATGTTATCTATGCAATGGAAAAGTATTGAATGGTTTCTTTATCAAAAATATCCGAAACCATCAAAAATAATTAACATCGCCCGGTTGTTACAAGTTACCTTAGTAACGGGATAAGTTGTAACATGAGCACGGACATGTTGTTACGATATTGGGAACGAAAGTTACACAATTTTAAATTTTGCTTCTTTGCTAAATTGTAACCTGAAAATGTCTGTAATTACACCTTAAAATAAATCCACCATGTTAGGTACGTCATTGTGCAGCGTTGGTTAGTTAGATCATTATTGTTATTGTTATTGTTATTATTATTATTGTTATTATTCGTGTTTATTATTAATTCAAACTGACACTCCACAGTTTGATTACAAGTCACAGTATGAACGCGTGATTACAAGTTATTAGAGGAGTCGAATTTAAAAGTATGGCAGCCATGCAAGGCGCCCATCTGACCTACTGCTCATTTTACACCACTTAGCGAATGGAAAGGATGAGTCAACCACTGGGAGCGTAGAGGGATCGTTCCCGCGTCCATGCTGATCTTTTGCTCTTCGTGCCGGAGTGTTGCCATTCACCCCCTACTACCTGTATCAGTAGTCTATATGCGTTATGTGCCAAATAGCCACATACAGTGAACCGGATCCACCGTTAAACGCCCTTGCCAAACTTCCATTCAACCCACGTTACTTTCATCCCCAGTCTCCCCTACCCTCCAATTGCCCGACCAAATTTACAGCCCAGTTTAATGTAGCATGTAGTGTAATGTAATTCTGGAGTAAATTTAGAGTAAAGTAGTTTAAAGCAGATGAAAAAGTCAATCTGATTAGGAATGTTCAGTCTCATCCAGTGAAGGTCCCGACGGGGTCGTACCTATCTATCCGTCCGTCCGTCCGTCCGTCCGTCCGTCCGTCCATCCATCCATCCATCCATCCATCCATCCATCCATCCATCCATCCATCCATCCATCCATCCATCCATCCATCTATCCATCCATCATCCATCCATCTATCTATCTATCTATCTATCTATCTATCTGGATGCTCTGATTGTATGCCGAGATCGTAATCATAATCGTAATCTCCAAACTTCTAAAGCGCCACTCGAAAGTCAAGCGCAGGGCACCAGCTTATTCACGAGCGCTGCGTCTAGTCAGAGGGGTTGTCCAAAAGAGTAGTCCGAGGGAGGTCCGAGTCCGGTTTCCAGAGGATCAGAGAGGGCAGAGCAGATGTTAAGGTGGGTGTCTTTTAGGTCGAGGATTTGAAGGTACAGGATCAGATGAGTCAGGATAAGAGTTCTTGAAAAGGAGAGATTTAGTTTCGAGTGGAAAGCCTTGGGGGTGATGATTAGAGGAGCCTGAGGCAGATGATGGTAAGAACTTCTTCTGGGAAGAACAAGAGCTTGACTGGAAGAAGAGAGTCTATGACATCTATGTGCTTTGTTTGAATGTGTATCTCCCTGTGCGTGTATACTTGCATGTATGTATTTATGTATGTATTCATTCATATTCAATTATTCATTCTTTCATAAATCTATATTGCGCCCCTTCATATTACTTTTTAAATCGTGGCGACGCACACTGAGTAAGGGGGCGGGTTGCTTCCAGATTACAGGGGGATAGTAGGCCCTAGATTTAGTAGTAGTGGTAGCACTATAATCATCGTCGTCATCGTCATCGTCGTCGTAATCATCATCATCAACAGCAGCAGAAAGAATGATAAATTCAAAAAGGTTTAATATATATTTTGAATAAAATTGTATTACGCTGCAACCCTCCACTTACAAGTCCAAGTAACACCCCGGTTTAGTGTAGTATGTAGTGTAGTGTAAATCTTTCGTATAGTTAGAGTAAAGGAGCTTAAAGCAGGTGAGAGGGTTAAATCTGATTAGTCTCATCTTGTGGGGTCCCAATGGGGTCGTATCTATCCATGCATCCGTCTGTTTATTTATCTATCTGTCTATCCATCTATCTGTCTATCCATCTATCTGCTATCCATCCATCCATCCATCCATCCATCCATCCATCCATCCATCCATCCATCCATCCATCCATCCATCCATCCATCCATCCATCCATCCATCCATCCATCCATCCATCCATCCATCCATCCATCCATCCATCCATCCATCCATCCATCCATCCATCCATCCATCCATCCATCCATCCATCCATCCATCCATCCATCCATCCATCTATCCATCTACATCCATCTATCCATCCATCTATCCATCCATCCGTCCGTCTGTCTGTCCATCTATCTATCTGTCCATTCATCTATCTATCTATCTATCTATTCATCCATCTATCTATCTACATCTATCCATCCATCCATCCATCCATCTATCCATCTATCTGTCTGTCTGTCTATCTGTCTATCTGTTCATTCATCCATCCGTCCATATCTATCCATCTATCTTATCTATCCATCTATCTATCTATCTGTCTATCTGTCCATCTGTCCATCTGTTCATCTATCTATCTGTCTGTTCATATATCTATCTATCCATCCATCCGTTCATCTGTCTGTCATCCGTCCATCTGTCCATCTGTCTTCATCTGTTCGTCCATCCATCTATCCATCTGTCATACATCCATCTGTTCCGTCTGTCTGTTCGTCTCAGATCGCTCCATCTGCCTCATCTGTCATGGCAGTTCGTCCGTCTGTCTCGTCCGTCTGTCTGTCTGTTCATCTATCCATCTATCTATCTATCTACCCACCCGTCCGTCCGTCTGTCTATCCATCTATCTATCTATTCCTCAATCTATCTATCCATCCATCTATCTGGCTATCTGTCCATCCGTCCATCCATCCATCTGTCTATATATCTATCATCTATCTACCTACCTATCTATCTATCTATTCATCTGTCTGTCTGTCTGTTCATCCATTCATCTGTCTGTCTATCTGTCCATTCATCTGCCCAGTCTGTTCATTCGTTCCGTCTGTCCGTCTGTCTGTCTATCTGTCTGTCTGCTCGTTCGTCTGGTCAGTTCGTCTGTTCGTCTGTCTGTCCATCTCGTCCGTCCGTTCGTCTGTCTGTTCGTCTCTAAGTCAGTTCGTCTGTCTGTCTCCATTCGTCTATCTGGTCTCATCTATCTATCTGCTCTATCCCTATCTATCTATCTACCTACTTACCTTACTTACTCACTCTGTTCGTCTGTCTGTCTGTCTGTCTGTCTGTCTGTCTGTCTGTCTATCTGTCTATCTATCTATCTATCTATCTATCTATCTATCTATCTATCTATCCATTCATCCATCCATCCATCTATCCATCCATCCATCCATCCATCCATCTATCCATCCATCCATCCATCTATCCATCCATCTATCCATCCATCTATCTATCCATCTTCATCCGTCTATCCGTCCATCCGTCCATCCATCCATCCGTCCATCTGTCCATCCATCCATCCACCCAGCCACCCAGCCACCCACCCATCCATCCATCCATCCATCCATCCGTCCGTCCATCCATCCATCTATCCGTCCATACATCCATCCATCCATCCAACCCGCCCGTCCGTCCGTCCGTCCATCCATCCATCCATCCATCCACCTACCCACCTACCTACCTACCTACCTACCTACCTACCTCTCTTTTTGTCAGTGAAGATTTTTTAAGTGACACTTTACAAATTCTCGATTACTTTGATTACGAGTACGATTACATCTGCACTGTTTACGAGGGCAAGTGAGTCCCATAAGCCATCCGCGATCGGTCATGTTCATTCAATCATGCATTCATTCATTACGAGAATTTATATAGCGCCTCTACGAAGGAACTACTCAGAGGCGCTCCCAACCCCAGCGCGGCCAAATAAGACCATCTTAAGATGAGAGATGAATGTCTGAGACAGGGTTCTAGGCAGGGAGCGGAGCGCCAGAGGGAGGCCATTCTAGATCGAGGGGTCAACCACACAAAAGGCACGGCTCTGCCTGGTGGAGGTGCAAGCAAAATGAACAGAGAGTGACATTGTTCAGCCAAACGGAGGAAGCGCGATCCCCGAGCACTGAGGGTGGGCTACAGAGCTCGCAAAGGTAGGCCGAAGCGAGGCCTAGCAGGCTGCAGGCAGCAGGCAGCCCCATACTAGGGCAGCTAATGTATATATACAGGACCCCACAATAACGGTCATAAAAGGGAGACCTCATAAACGACACGCGATTAGTATATATTTAGTAATTGAAACAGCGGATAGGTGGCGCAACGTACTGGGCCCTTAAAATCACAAAGTCCGAGTTATATATAAAAATCGTCTATGGGGACATTTTCCAAAATCACTAAATGAGCACGAATCTAGGCATTTTAAGTCACTTTTGCCAATGGGTTTATGAGGACATTTCGAAGTCCCCATTAAACAAAAATGTCCCCACAGCCCTGGTAAAAAAGCTTATGCTTGTCCCCAGAAACAGCTTTTATAACTGTATATATATATATATATATATATATATATATATATATATATAATAATCAATTTTTATACATATTTAAGGAATCTATTTTTAGATGATAGGAAAAAGAAATAATTAATAAATTAGGCACTGGTCTTCATGCAGTGGGAAAATTCCTGCCGGTCCGCGACACTGAAAAGCCAATTCTGCCAGTCCGGGACACTGAAAAGTTAGGGAAGCACTGATGTATATAACTGATATATATATATATATACATATATATATATATATATCAGTTATATACATCAGTGCTGATGTATATAACTTATTACAGGAGGTGACTTTTGCACTGATATACATCAGTGCTGATGTATATAACTGATATATATATATATGCATATATATATATATCAGTTATTATATACATCAGTGCTTCCCAAACTTTTCAGTGTCCTGGACTGGCAGAATTAACTTTTCAGTGTCGCGGACCGGCAGGAATTTTCCCACTGCATGAGGACCAGTGCCTAATTTATTAATTATTTCTTTTTCCTATCATCTAAAAATAGATTCCTTAAATATGTATAAAAATTGATTTAGATGTATGTTTAGCCAATTCTACGACTCTATTGCCCTTTAAAATGCTAGCCTAATAAGTGTTTTTTGTAATGACTTTTAAAAAATTTGATAGCCATTTATTGATTCCGAGACAATTTGACCAGTTTCTTGACTCGCTCTGTGGACCGGCAACTGAAGGCTCGCGGACCGGCACCGGTCAGCGGACCACAACTTTGGGAAGCACTGATACACTTCATATACATATACATCATATAAGGTATATTCATCATGTATTATACGATGTATCGGAAATCCTTTGACCGGAGATGTCTGAGATTTGACGCGGCAATTATCTTGCCCCACCAGTTATTGTACAACATCTTTCAAAATAGACTTCTGAAGGCGCTCTGGATCTAACAACAACAAAAACACGATCTAAAATAGTGATTTTCAAACGGCTCATGGAAAGCATGCCAAGTATGACTACCCAGACAGACGAGACAGTCATCCCATCGCTCCAGGCAGTGAACCACTTGGGGAAATCGTTGGCTTTCTTGAAGGGGGGGGGGAGGTCGACCTAGTGTTGTCCTTCACCTACTTTGCCACGAACTCAGCGACTGTTGCGCAATTTCATAACCTCACGAAATTGCGCAACTTTTATCTTGCACACGGTGAGCTCACACTTTGCTCCTAGGCATATGGAAGACAAAAGACTGAACGAAATTGAGTCGCGCACGTGCCAGTCACAGTCGGGGTGGAAGGTATGGAGGCAATAGACAGCGGCTAATGTAGTCGAAAAAAACCAGTGAGATCACTTCTGTTCGCGGGGAGGGATGAAGGTCACAGCGCCAGAGGCGACGCTAAACATTTTAAAACCATGGTATAAGCCAGAGCAGTCGTGCAAGTAACCATTGCAGAGGCGATTTATGGCGAGCTTATAAAGGTCACCATATAAGCTCGCACTACCACCCTCGACATTTATAAATCGGCCACAGATGCGCTATTATGGTTGTCTCGCGTATGGTGGCTTGCCCCTTCCCACTAGAACAAAGCCCCTGGTCAGAGGTCAGGTGGGTAGCAGTTGCGTAACAACCATATAACCACGGTGGACAAAGCCCATGAGCCACCGAGGTCCCAAGGGCCTTAAGCTTTTAGCTAAAAAGTTCATAATAATTTATACTTTTCTCTTTTTCCGTGACAATAATTAGAAAAAATGTCACATTATGTCAGTACGTTTTTCAGTCATTCGAAATAGACCTAGATCTGCTGCTGCTGCCAGACAGCTGTCGTAACTGGGTAAAATCTGTATCATAACTGCTACATCTAGAACAATTATTGTAACTTGTTGCGTTCTGACAACAAACTTTGATTGAATAAACGAAAATACATACATACATACATACTTTATGGATCCTGAGTGGCCGAGTGGGTTGGTGCCCGCTTGTCACGCCGGCGCCCCGGGTTCGCTTCCCGGTCGGGTCGGTTTATCAGAGATTAATTTCTCGGATCTTTACTGCGGGTGGCTCGGTCGCATCATAAACGTGGAGTACAATACAACACACAACACAACACAATATACTGGGGCGCGGTGGTTTGGGGTATGTTCGGTGCCTTGCAGCTGGAGGGCTGCGGGTTCGAATCCACCTCAAAGCCGCTGCGTAGGGACCCTGGGCAAGTCCTTCACTCGCAATTGCTCATGCGCTTCGGCGTGAAACTCCGACTACAGCAGTAGTCGGGAGCGCCTCTGAATGATCCAGAAGTAATTTAAATAGTCATGTATTTTTCATGACGTAGACACAGCAATGACACAGCTTAAGAGTTGTTTTGATGGGCAGCGTTTAGTTTCTGCAGCGTTTAGTTTTCCAATCCCAAATCTCTGCTGCAGTTATCCGATGTTGATTGGAATTAGCAGCAACAAAACTGCAACAAACATAACTAATCATATGACATTGGACCAGATAAAATCGGGTCCGATATCAGATTAATTTATAGGACCGTACCTCTGACATAAATTTTTTATGTCAGCCTCTAATTGGTGTGCACTATGAGAAGCGCTTTATAAATCTTTAAATACAATTCATAACAATACAATAAAATACAATATAGGCAACCTTTCCGTTCGCCGTTATTTCCTTGTCTTGTTCTGTGCCATAGGACGATAAATAATTATATCGCATATCGTATTCTAATGGTAAACGTCACTCTAAAATTTTAATCGTTGGCCTAATTTAACCTAATCTAATTGGGTGTTATCACGATGCACAAAATTTGCGTCGCTTGTCATTTCTAATAAAAACAGAATTTCGAAGTAAATATTCAAGGTCATTGATGTCAATCCAATTCACAGGGATCGACTTAGATCAGCCAAGTTGTTATCCATGTCAAAATTCAAAATTCTCGAAGATGAACAGGCAGACAATTAAAACGGAGTTTTACAAATATTGTTTTACTTAATTTTGCATTTATTACGTGAACAAAGTCAGTAGACCTAATTATGAAACTTGTGACAAATATGCCCGCTCTGTTACAGTAGTTTGCAGCAATAGAGCCCTACCGACGAGGACAGTTAGGAGAAAAGAATCGGTTGAGATAAGCGTGGCTAAACTAGCTTAATTAATTTTGCGAGGATCTCGTGCAAAAATAATGTGTCACAGGAAGCCACTGCAGGAGACATTTTTCATTGCATTGTAATTGTAATTTGAGTAGTAACTTCTATGTCGCCGGTGCCTAATGCACAAGGCAACAACTGTTGGCGCACTTAAACCGAACCGTAATCAGGTTAATTTTCTTTGCTTAATCTTCTTTACCGATAGCGATATATCAATGAAATTGGTCGCTCGCATTTTGTTTGCTGAATGTGAACAAACTCTGCAATACTTTCCTCAAAGAAGATGCCAACCATTTCCTGTTGACATTTCCAACCTACAACAGCTGAGAGAAGAACGAAAATCTATTTTCCATTGCTGATACGTCTTTCAAGCGCTACGCACAAACTCTCGCGAAATCAGACGAAGCAGTTGAATTGATCTGTTGTACATTACATGTATGCTACGTTAAAATACATTGCATTACATGGGGCACGGTGGTGTAGGGGTATGTTCGGTGCCTTGCAGCCGGAGGGTTACGGGTTCGAATCCACCTCAAGCTGCCCCGTGGGGACCCTGGGCAAGTCCTTCACTCGCAATTGCTCATGCGCTTCGGCGTAAAACCCCGATTCAGTGTCTGCGCTGTAGTCGGGAGTGCCTCTGAGTAGAAATCTTGAAGGGGCGCTATAACAAGTGCTCATACATACATACATGTAATTGATCACATCTGGTCAATTTACGAATGCAGTATTATAAATCAATAATCTATAGCTTAATAATCGGTGTCGGGAATCGTCATGAATTGCTGTTCCTAATTACGCAACTAGGGTTTTCGTTCTCTTAAGGATCTCTCAATTGTTTCCTGTCCTGATAATTTCACCCAACCTATTATACTAATTGCCTAGTCATTGCTTTTTCGCTGTACTTGTATGCATCAAAAAGAATAATTATTGTGATATGTTGGCCTAATAATAAAGAATTATTTGATTTGATTGATGTGATTTGAATGTGATCTCATTACAATATATTACATAATGGGTTAGTGTACTGTTTTATTGTGTGAAGTGTTGTAGCATTTCTTTGTCTTTTATGGTGCACGTGCTTCTGTAGGACTTCAGCACTTGCGGCGAGTTGGTTGAGAAAATCACGAAACCAGAGCTGTTGAATTTGTTGCGCTGGTGCAGCTCTATTGCATCACAATTATACATTGAACAACTTATCATTGCTCGAATCACAGTTGTGGCTGCTGAACTTCCGATGCTCGCTGTAATTCATTTCGATTCTATCCAGCTGCCTGGGGTCAGCATTAAACTGAAAATTATTTTTATTATTTTTACTTTTTTAGTTTTATTGTTATGTGAAAATATTTTTTTAGACTATTCTTGCTTTTTGTCTAATTTGTTTTGCGCCCAATTGTTGCGTTTTGATGTATGAACCAGAGAGATACTTAAACATGTGGCTGGATAATTATATGAAGTAGTACCTTTGCATCGTGCAACTATGTGAGATTGGTGATCCTGCAAGATTTTTATCTGATGTTGCAACAAATTCTAATCTAATCTAATCTAATCTAATCTGAACATTTGTAAAGCGCTTCTCAAAGCAGAGCTATTCAGAAGCGCTCTCAGCGTGACAGGCCCGAGAAAAGAGAAAGGTCTAGGAGCTGATGTTGCAAAGCAAGATCAAGGAGCTGCTGTTGCCAATTAAAATCTAGGAACATACATGTATGTTGCATGTTAGGCTTAATGAAACGAAAAAATGGAGAGCAGAGGGACGAGATAATTATGGTTCATATTATGTGATGTAATACCTTTGTGAGGTAGGCCTACTTTAAACGTGTTATATTAAGTGTCTTGACACATACGTACTTATGCAGTAGGATTTTGTTGCACTGCTTCGTGGAAACCAACCGACATTGCTATATAGACATTATTTGTTCTTTCTTGTTAAGGAGAAATCTGACGTGGACGTAGTTGGTGTTGTCGGTGTGATAGTCAGAATCTTCAGCCAGGCAACTGTCAATTGGCAAACCATCTGGCTCTCGTTGGATATCACCCATGGAATAACCAAGCTCATTTAATTTGTAATGTATTTTGTCATAATGTGGCAGATTTCTTCCAGCTGGTGAACTTGACTCAAAACTTGAGCCTCATTTGGAATGCCTTGACATCATCAGAACTCAGACAAGCCTGGACTAGAGTAATAAGCAAAATGAAGTAGAGCCGACATTGTCTAAATATGGAACACATGGGAGGTGGTCATTTCTCGCTCTTCGGCCTTTGTGTCGGCAGTGGACAAATCTCAAGGTAAACAGAGGCATAATTATGTGCATGAACAGATGGTCTGGTGACTCTGGTCCATGGTTGTTACACAGAATTCGCTTATATTGAGCGAACGTGCAGTCTTTCAAATACAGACTACGATCACTTAACGAATTGACCACAATGCAGGAACAAGGAAGGTTTTGAAATTTTGAGGACAGTTCGCAATAATACATAAAACTCATACTAACATTGGTTTTGCAATCTATGTTCAGCTGCTGCAGAAAAAGTGAAACTATCTTCATTCCTTTGCAAGTCATTTTAGACTGTTCCTTTATAATTACATTAGATCCATTAAAGTTCAGTAATGGTTCATGTGACGAGTGCCTCGGTAAAATATAGTCATCAGGTATATGTTCATTTCAGCTGCTTTTAAATGTGATAAGAGCAAACACCTTTCTTAGCAGAATAACAAATAGGCCTATGATGACTTCTGTAATGAATAACGCATCAATCAAGCGTTGCTCCAAGTGAACTAAGAGCCAAAAACAGGTTACATTTTATCTTTTTTCTTTTGCATATGTATTTCTCTTTTTTGCAAACCACCAAGTTTGAATATAGCAGCGCATCGAACAAAATAAAATCAAACATTTGATTAAAATGTACCTGATTAATATATCAAGACTTAGAACTAGCTTACAATTGTATTTTCCAATGTTCTCCTCTTGAATATTGACGCACATCAAACAAAGTAAAATCGAACATTTGATTAAAAATACCTGTCAAAATATCAAGCGCTAAAACTAGCTAGCAATTGTATTTTACAATGTTGTCCTCTTGAATATTTCAGCACAATAAGCAAAACAAATCGAACATTTGATTAGATATACACCTGTTAATATATCGAATGCTAAAACTAACTAACATTATTGTATTTTCCAATGTTGTACTCTTGAATATAGAAGCTTATCAAACAAAATAAAATTGAACATTTGATTGAAAATACGCCTGTTAAAATATCAAGCGTTAAAACTATCTGATAATTGCATGGTCCAAATGTTGCCCTATTGAATGGCACCAAACAGGATAGCAGGATATTCCACATACGGACCTTGACAATAACAGTATACCTTCGATTCTTGAATACAATGTAAAATCCACGAACATCTTTGTTTTGATTATGTCATGTTTTGCTTCTTCGTATGTTTTGAGACAGATTTATTTCAGCAGGAGAATTGCTGTTGAATTGCGATTGATCATTTGACCTATTACTGAATTATTTTTGTCAATACAGATAATCTTGTTGGAAAAGGTGCCATAAAGCCTGAGATTTGAAGAACGTCTAATGACCGCACAACTGATCCATTCAATGCCTTTCGCCTCTATCTTAGCCACAATATTCTTGCAGCCCTCCTGCGTATAACCACAATAAACTTCGTCGACGATCTTATAGGCTTCTTCGTATCTGTTGGGAAATGTGTGTGGTTCACCTTTCTCTCGGTAGAAGACAATTCCACACTTTCCGTTCCGATGTAGGCTCTCAACGCTGTCTCCCTTAAAACAACACTGGTCAGATCCCTGCCAATCGGTGTAGACTAGACAGAAGTTTTCCAACCAGTCGTATTTGTCGCGCATGAAAGCGCTTATCTCGATGACGAGACAACCATGTGATCGACCAGTATCAAGCAATGCATTCAGGTCATTGATCATGTTCCCTTTGAAATTTTCCACGCATTTGCCGAGTACGGACTGGATTTTAGCGTCGACTTCCTTCAATCGACTTTGGTACTTCTCTGTCACCTCTACAGCTCCTTCCTTCCCACGCATCACCGTCTCGTACGTTGCAATAACCATTACTGCACCACCAACCAGCTGCTGCAGCCGAGTTGCAAGAGCTGCAATTTTCGGTCGTTCACCTTTTGTCTCATTGTATAAATGGTCTAGTATGCTCTTCCGGAAAAGTCCCTTTCCAGCCATTCCGTCCAAGATGGCATTAAGAGCGAGGGTGAAACTTTCGTTGGCACAGAGTTCCTTCAGTCTATCCTGATACCTCATCTCAGCCTTTCCGCTTCCTTTTCCAATTTCAACGCAATACTGCATTCCTAAGTTGATGCGCTCCACAACATCTCCGTATTGCAGCTCCGTAATTTCCCATTTGATCATCTTTTCTAAATCCTTTATGTCATCTCTCACCTGGTCAATCTGATTGCTCAATTGGTGAAAGCCACTTAAAATTTCTTCGTGCTTGTCATCTTCACTTAGCAATTTTTTAAATGTATCCACGCCTTTCAGAACAGTCACTGCTGTTGTAATAGGATCAGTCATTTCCCAAATGTTAGACAGCTGATTCTTTCATTCGCAAGAGTTACTGCAAAACCAAAAAATGCTCTATAATTTTTGAGCTATATGTTGGTGCTTAAAATCTGTGGCACTTTAATTCGCGGAACTGTCAGAACTGCAGCATTCATTTCTATTTTATTTGTAGGAAACTACATGTTGAGGTCATTTTCAAGCTAACAGTATCCTCATACAAGATTTCTGGTTATTTTACAATAGTCACACAAGTTCAAAAAAATTAAAGTGCAGCACAATATCACAAATTATAAATACAAATTTCGCAGTAGCATCTAAACATTGCTGTAAGCTTGGTTGAAAGTTTACACCAAGAAGACATTGGCCATTGTGCTTTGCGAAGCGAGTGCAATGTGACTCGCGCATTACGGTATGCTCAAAATTTGTGCAATTTGTTGGGTTTTTTTAAAATTACAATCGCAGCTCTCCAAATGTTCCTTAGGCCGAAATGGTTTTCACTGCGCAGAGTCCCTGAGTTTTTATTCTGGAACCGATTTTGGACTTGTGCACAAATATTGACCCCTAAAGCTGTGCCCTTTACAGCTTTACACTGTGCGCTATGAAGGTGAAATGTTTCAGATTATTATAGGAATAAGACTATTTAGTAATAAAATGTAAAATTTTGTCAGGTTTTGGCTCGTCAAAACTTGTTAACTATCCGTACTATCAATACTACCATATTCAAATGACAAGTACATTCAAGTGTCATTAATTTGTAACAAATGCTTTTTTACTTTGTGCCTCTCATGACTGCTGTCACTGGTTACAATACGTATAGGCCTACGTTCCCTGAGAATGCTAAAGGATCGTGATCTATCTTCTCGGGCCTTCCACTCGGCCGCTGGAGCTTCTACTGTTGCTATGCATCTGAATGCGGATCCGGCGTGAAGTGGATTCTCTACTGCCGATGACCGGACCCGCGAGGAGAGATTCCTGGCTCTAATGCGTAGATCGGTTTATCTTCCGGTCGATTTCAAGGGGGCTGCGGCGATGGTAGGCGACACCGAGGACGGACTGATACGATCTGTTGTGCGATGCAGGACTCGTGTGCTCTGTCCGATCATCCTCCAACTATTGTCCGCCACCATGACCTTCGACCGAAACCACTTTGTCTTGCCGCTTAAAGATGACAAATATCACATCTCAAGGATCTTATTTAAGAGCTTACTGTTGAACAAGTCGCTAATTGCTTGAACACTGATTTAAAAAACATTAATTATTTTTCTATGGTTCTTTTTCACTGGCACAGTGCCCGCGCCAAGATTTCAGGTTTGGGGGCTAAAGCTCCGAAACCTTCCTTTTTGTCCCCTCTTCCTTGTGATTTGCAGTGATTTCCCACTTTTGGGGGCCGAGCCGCAGTTAGGGGGCCTAGCCCCCACTGGCGCCGCCCCTGTACTGGCAGCGCTACTTTATGTAATGGGTTGAGGTGTGTCAACCCAGAGATTCAACAATAAACGAATATATTTTACGAATAGTAATTTCAAGTTCTACAGATACACTGCTACAAAAATATCATTACTGAATTATTCAAAAGAAACTAAGTTTGAAATTATAAATAGCCTACTATGGTAATTTTCAGGATGAAAGTATCGTCACTGAAGAGGTTTTATTATTTTCAATGTCAAACTTTTATGTAAAATCATAAGATCAATTCAATGTTCTAGTAAGTTTCCTTAGTTAGGCATTTGAGTCTCAGTTTAGGTTGAAAGGCAACATAAAGAATGCAGTTGACATTCTGTCTAATGCAAAGAGTGCAGAGCTACAGAAATTTTCTGTTTATTTGTTCACGTATTCTGCTCGAAAGTTGGGCTTTTGTTTTTAGCTTAGTCAGCATTCAGTTGTCCAAATTCTATTTAATTATTGTTGCTGTAGGCTACTGTGCAGAGTCTATACCTACTGATTTGTTTTCTGTCTGCAGAACTTCCTAGTCTGTTTGTGGAACCTGTTATAGGCATATACATTTTCCAAAAATGAGACTTCGTGGCCTGTGATTATAAATATAGGAAATATTGGATTAGATTATTTATTGCACTCGTTTAATTCACAACTCGAGCGCCCTTGTTGCAGACCTATAATATAATTATGTGCATTCTCTCTCTCTCTCTGAAAGATTAAATCTATCATAGTCACAAAAGAGCGTTTTAACACGTAGGCATTACAGGATAAACTGGAGCGCCTCTGAGTAGGCTTCTTGAAGAGGCGCTATATAAATCTCCAGAATGATTGAATGAATGAATCAATCTGCAGGTCTATTTCTGTTCATAATATGCCTGCAAATGCTAATTATTATTAGGTCAATTTTACAATCACTATCGAAGGAATTCTTGGCAACTTTTGCTTAGGTCTAAATCGAGTTTACTCAATATTGTTTTATACACCGTGTCCTGGAAAAAAGGAACCCCTTCTGGTATCATGAAAATAAACTAGCACAATATTCATCGATTTTTAACATTCCAAAACCGTTTAAATCTTGACATAATTAGCTAACATCGTATAAAAAAAGTTCCTGTTATCCAATAATGACGTCATAATGACGTCATTTGCATCAAAACTCAAGTGTTAAGGACGGTGTCGCATAACAGAGTCTCCCCCTAAAAGTCTCCCCCGGAGACTCTATTTCGAAACAGATTCTCCCCGGCGGATCTGTTTCAGAATAAATTCGCCCCCCGGAGACTATATTCTGAAACAAAGTCTCCGGAGGGAGAGATTGCAACCATTTCTGACAATGGCTCAAATTTTGTGAAAGCATTCAAAGAGTTTAGTGTTGCTATCGGTCATTCCAGAGATAGCCTACTATAGTGATGGTGATCAAGATAAGGAAAAGATGCTTTCAAAACTGCTCTGGTTGTGGAGTCTCTCTGGTTGTGGAGACTCTGGATATAGTTTTCTTTTAAAAGTAGGCCTAATAATGATTTTACAGATGTAATTTGAAATTACAAATTACATGAAAAAATGTAATTCAATTACAAATTACAAATTACATTGATCCAGAGCAACAAATTACAAATTACCAATTACAATTGTAATTCAAATTACGTAATTTCAATTACATCAATTAAATTACTGCCCATCCCTGCAGGTATAGTTATTCTAATGGATTGTTTCAGACTCCTTGTAATGTAATGTAACAAAACATTTATAAAACGCCACTTAAGAGTCTCAACACGTGGCCATCAAACAGCTGAAAAAATGCGTCTTTAAGAGTTTAGAGAAGACCATAATTATAGCTGCGTGCAGCACGCACAGGCGGCGAAACAGCGTTCCAGATCCGTGGCGCCGCAATCGAGAAGTCCCGACGAGCACAGGTGGTGGTTCTGGTATATATGGTGGTTCTTGTATAGCTGGCCTCATATTATATCTGACGCTAATAATATTGAACGACCAATATTCAACACAGTTTCAGTAGTAGATCTAAGTCATCTAACCCTAAAAGAATCAGCGGGAAGCTAATTAGCGTAAGCTGGCAAAAGGACTGCAGCATTAATTATTGAATGGGATAGGGATTACTGATCACAGAATCGTTTCAGAAACTAGCACCAGTAAAATGCCTACTTGAGGGCAGAGCCATTTCCTTAATTAGGCTATAACAAACAATGTGTGTAATCGAGGCCTATCCATTGCGTTTTATTGACATAAGGTCATAAGCGTCCGACATCCTAGTGGTGTTGTACATTTACTCTTATAAAACATTTATTTCATAATTTTCTGATTTCATTTCATGTTTTTCATGTCCAATTCAAATATTAAACACATCAGAATTTTTTACGAAAATGTACATATTAAATCACATTAAAAATTATATAGGAAAGCAACTGAAATATAGAGGGGCGATTTTTTAGTAGGGGGAGACTTTGTATCGTAGACGGGGAGATTCTATTTCAGTGGGGGAGACTTTCTTTTGATACAGAGTCTCCGGGGGAGACATTATTTCAGCCAGAGGGAGACTCTGTTTCGGGGAGACTTTATATCATGACAGGACGGCACATCAATCATCTAAAACTTTCAATATTATTTTTAGATGTCATTTATCAATTATATAAAGTTTAGTTTAATTTGATTTTATATTTGAATAATATCAGACTGCAAGGTGAGTTCAAGGTGTCCGCCTTTGGCCTCAGCACAAGCTTCAAGTCGTGCGCGCCATTGGGCAATAGCAGTATCAATAAACAGCTGATAAAATTAATTCCAGGCATTAACGATTCGCTCACAGGGTCCTTCACTGTCTCTGCTCTTTGTCCTGAAAACCTTCTCTTGAATTAGTCCCCGTATCTTGTAATCAGCCGGATTTTAGACAGGGCTGTTTGACGGTCAATGATTAGCAGGTATTACATCCAGAGTCCAAGATGGCCGCTTGTCTTAAATTTCTAAGATAAACTTTTACATAATTTCAAGTTTTGTTTGTTTTTAAACCTCCAGGTCCCAATTTATTTTGAATTTGGCTCTGTACCGGTTGCCAGTCGTGTGTATTCCAGCTATGTAAACACGTTATATTTCGTTTGTTTTTTATTTAATTCTGCCGAAGAGTTTGAACAGCTAGTTGATGAAAAGGATGTAGCAGTTAAACACCTCTTCTGCTTGATCACACGCCAAAAAACTTGGAAAAAGGGTGAACTCTTGAGTCTTTGCAGTCGAAAAACCCATCACAGTCCAATGGAGCGAAACATCATCTCACGCAAGGTTGGTCCTTTCTACCGCATTAGTCGAAATAAGTTGTACGCCGTTCGTCGTTCTTTGATACACCTTAATACGAGTGAACAATACAAGACAACTCTGAACACTCTTAACGAACTTGCCCTGCTCCGATACAGAGGCTCGCGCGCCAGCAGCCAGGCCATATTGAAGTTCTGCGCCGCCAGCTTCCAAGACCTGGTGTTCGGAGGCTCGACGGCCTACCAACCCGAGACAGGTGCTTAGTTAGTAGTTATCATACCGCTGCTTAATCTTTGGACATCCAACATATCGAAGCCAGTTCCTCTCCAACCAGAAGAAGTTCCCAGCATCTATATCATCAACGCCTGGTCGCTTGCAAAGCCGTAGGCTATTGAACAACTGCAAGCTGAACTCATCGGCTATGACTTACATCTAGCAATAATAACTGAGACTCATTTTAAATCTCATCATCAAGCAGGCGTCTATCAGGTAGAAGGATACAACCTCTTCCTGCGGGACCGAATTGGAAGGAGGGCTGGCGGTGTATCAGTATTGGTAAAAGCAATCTACCAAGCATCCGAACACGTGATTGACTGTGATACTAGGACCCTCGAGCTGTTATGGATTAAAATCACTCTACCATTGCGCTTGATGTATGTGGGAGCATTATATCACCCGCCTAAACCGATCTATGGCAATGAAATCTTGCTGGACAGGCTCGAGCGCTCGGTTGAAGAAATAGTCGGCGAAGACCACACCGCCATTGTGGTTCTGGGAGGAGACTTTAATCGACTGGATGAGAGCAAGGTCATTGAGAGAACTGGTCTTATCCCTCTAGTTAAAAAACCAACAAGGGGTCTGAACACCCTTGACCGTCTCTTTGTCTCCGAACCTTGCTATCCGATCGTCAAAGTACTTGCCTCAGCCTTAAAAACTGACCACAAAGCCATTGTTGCAACCTCTCAAAAGACGCTGATCGGAAAGAACAAGCGCCTTCAGAGGGTGGAGTTTAGAAGAAGATCACCTCAGCAACATGGTGCCTTCCTCCGACATCTAGCCACTGCTGATCTCACAACTGCAAGCGACCCACATTTGGCATGGGATTGTTGTTACCGAGTTGCCCAAGGACACTTGGATCTCTTCTACCCCATCCGAAAGATCACAATGACCACGGCTGATCCATATTTTCTAACGCCGACAACTAAACAATTACTGAGCAGAAAGAATCGTCGTATGAGAGCTGGCCGCCTAGAAGAAGCCACAGCACTTGCGTGTAGGATCGGTCGTAGCATTCAACTCGCCACCAGATCACATTTGAAGGACGTCGATCCCAGGAGGGACCTACAGGACATGTGGAAACAAGTTGGTGAGTTGACTGGTCGTCGAAGGTGCCAGGACCCACCTACTGACATTACTGTAGCTCAGCTAAGCGATCACTATGCCAGAATTTCCACAGACTACCAATATGTTCTTCAATCAAGACGAGCAACGTCCTGTAGCAACCGACCATTTACAACGGAAATGGGAACTTTCTATCTTCTAGACCGTCTGCATCATACTGCTGATGGTGCTGATGGAATACCATCCTGGTTCTTGAAGATTTCAGCTCCAGTTTATGAATCTGTACTGGCTGACATCATCAACCTATCAATCGCCAATTCCCATGAACTTGTATATTTTAAAAAGTGTTAACTAATTATGTCAGAATCAAAATGGTTTGGGAATTTTAAAACTCGATGAATATCTACTAGTTTATTTTCATATTAGGCCTACCATAATGGGTCCCTTTTTCCAGGACACAGTAGGCCTACACTTGTAACCAAATGCCAACCTGCAACTTAAGTAGGGGAGAGCGGGGATAAAAGTAACACGGGTTGGTTGTTACAGGAGCTATATCAAAGAAATTAAAAGGCAACGAACCAGTCTAAGTAGATTAGCAAATGCGTCGTATCGTTTACGATTCTATTTACGTCGTTGGAGCCAGTGTGACCACTCCTTGGGATTTTTTCCAAGATCTTGATATTTTGGGGTCCGACTTCGGATCTGGGGATTTTGCATAGCAATCTTGGCATTTTTTAAGGTCTACAGACTAGTTTTTACCGTACTTTTCAACAGTGGCGGCGAATCAGATTTAAAAAAAACTCGCTCAGTGGGTCTGTGTGAAAGACATTTGTTACTATTGCTACTTGTTAACATTGTAATTTGTTAATTCAATGGTATGCTCCGGTATTTCTTTTCCAGTTCTTAGCTAGACACATTTTTGTGAGATTGTTAAATCGCATTTCATATTTCATAACAAATGTTTTCTTTCTGTAACTTGGGATTTTTTTACACTTTTGGCCAATCGTGGAAATTTTCTGCCAAGAGCTTGGGATTTCAGAAAATCGAGAGTGGTCGCATTGGTTGGAGCAAATCTAATGTAACTTTTGTGATCTTTTGACGAAAGTTTGATTTTCGACACGAAAAGTAAGTTTTTTTTTATATTTTACTCTTTTCGGCATAGTAGGCTATTGCTTGGGTGCAAGATATTGGCAGTTGCCGTAGTTCATTTAACAGCGTTTCTATTCTTGATTACGAGTAATGTAAATGGGTTTGCATTATCTAATCATAGCTACTGGTGTTTTTCAAATATCTTAAATTCATGGTGCTGGTGCTGGTTGTAACTTACGGCACGTAGGCAGATTGTAACAGTGTTTAAACTTGCCCAATTGCGGTAATAACTGAAATAACGGTTCTATGTTTTAAGATACACAATGATACTTAAATTTTGACTAGCTAGATACAATACTTACTTAACTAAATTGCAACATATTCCACTAGATGTAGAAAGTTACACTGAGCCCATCTAGTGTTACACTCTGGCAGTGCTGTGTCACAACTTGGGTATAAGATATTGGCAGTTGTAGTTCATTTAACAGCGTTCAGATCATTGAGATTGACAGGAACTTTTCAGAATTCACATTTATAATTTTTAGTACTCAACCCACGCACAGAGAATTAACAAGTTTTAGATTAAATACAGCTTTTTGTAAACGTATCGTATCTATAGATTTACATAGCGCCTCTCTAAGACAAACTATTCAGAGGCGCTCTCAGCAGTCAGCACGAAAACCCCGGGAAAAATGTCTTTAAAGAGCGAGAGACCGATGAGGAGAAACTAGTAATTAGTTTAGCCCTTAGTGAGGGGAAGGTCATTCCAAGTAGAGGGACCAACAACAGCAAATGCCCGGCGTTGAGCCAAGGCAGTCCTAGTAAGTGTGATGCTCGTTAACGACAACGTAACGAAAATGTTCGTTAACGAAAATAAAATAATTTCGTTTGTAAAGACTTGTTTCAAAGTCACGTATAATCAGAAGAAAATGCAAAAGACTGTGATCCACGAGAGCGCCAAAGTGAGAATTTTGTACTATTTACAATATAAATGAAATTCGATTATGCCCGTCACAATAGCTTGAAATCCCACGTTGAAGCGAGGCAAAAGGTAACATGATGACCCATGTTACAAGCTCAGAACAAAAGGTAGACTGGGTAAGACGTTCTCTTCATTCAATTCATCGAGTTGTTTGTTGAGATAAGCTTGTGTGAAGCCATAATGTCCTTGTCAAATCCAGGTTGGAACTCATGTATGGGGAATACTCTATTTCGTGACACCGGTCGAGAAATAAGCTATTGCACTTTCGAGTTGTGTGAACTGCTGGAGGAATACGTCCGCACTATTCCGTGTCGAAATTCGGGCTGCGGAAATAGACAGAGGGAGATATAGCTAGTCAGGGTTCCAAGGCGAAGACTACGAGGGTCCCAGCAAAAACAAAGATTAAACCAGACTAAGAGAGTAGATTAAGCGAAACAGTAGCTGATCGAGCGTTGTGTCGTTGAACGTCAAATTTTCTCGTCTTTTCACCGGTTTCCCGTCTATTTCAACATTCTACGCAGTCTATCTAAATCTGGATATCAGGTGAGATCGTTCCTATCTCATCTAAAATAACTTCAACCCTCTGCAACCCACTCAGATTAAATTTGAATTTCCCGCATGCCGCGTACATGGCCATTTCACCCTTCCGCCATCTTTGACCTCCATCTTGGACCTATATGTCAACAATGCCTTCGCTAGTCTCAATTCTTTTGCCGTTTCTGCTCCTCCTATCCCTATCTACAACTAACATCGGACCCTCACCTCTCTCTTGCCCCATTTCCACACTACCGACGGCAACTGCACAATATTCGCACTTCAACTCCATCCCATCTGCTTCATTCCTGCTCACCCGTCGTCACATGTTTCACTCATCTGCCACAACATTCAGACAAATCTTGTTCACCCTGCTTTTATCTGGCGACATCGAAACAAATCCCGGTCCTATCACAGGCTCCTTGCACCACGCTACCAGGCACTCCACCAAGAAATTTCTTCTGTTTTCCATCAACATCCGATCTCTGCTTAACCCCAGAAACTCCATTGCTCTAAGTGACCTTGCCTCCTGCTCTCGTCCACCTGATCTTATTGCCCTCCAAGAAACCTGGTTATCCACTTTATCTTCTAACCCCCATATTTCTGACTGCATACCTCGTGGCTACTCCTTGCAAAACTTTCCTCGTACCACCTCCTCCGCAAAGTCAGCAAAAATCTCTGGTGGCGGCACTGCCTTCCTGGTTCGTGAACCAGCTGTCGTCCTCAATTCCTCTCATCACAGTTTCCGTTCTTTCGAATGCTCCTCCACAACACTCCGACTTGCCTCAGACCTACTAACAGTCTTCAATATCTACCGTCCTCCTACCTCGTCTGCCTATTCCTCAAAGCCCTCTGTCTTTCTAGATGAATTTGGCTCTCTCCTCTCACTCGCTGCCACTACTCCCAATGAATTCCTGCTCACCGGCGATTTCAACATCCATGTTGACAATCCCTCTGACTCTCTTGCATCCGACTTTCTGAACCTCCTCTCATCAGCAAATCTCATTCAACATGTCAACTTCCCAACTCACATCAAAAACCACACACTCGACCTTGTTATCACTTCTGCCTCCTCCCTCTTATCTCCCAAGCTATCACACTCTGTTCTCAACATTACTGACCATTATCTAATCATGGCCGACCTCGAAATTAAGCCTTTTCCTCGGCCCCCTCCTTCCACTCACTCATTCCGTCTCACCGGGTCCATTGACTACCAGGCCTTCACCAAAGACATCCTCCACTCTCGACTGGTTCTTAACCCTCCGTCTTCTCTTGACGACCTCCTGTCTTGCTACAATTTCACTCTTTCTGACCTCCTCGACATCCACGCACCCCTCATAACCAAGCACAGCTCACATACCAGTAACCCTTGGTTCACCTCCTACCTCCAAGCTTTTAAAACCTTCCGCAGGCACCTTGAGCACACCTACAAGAACACCACTGACTCAGCTTCTAGAGCAAAAGCCCTCACTACCCTCAAATCTGTCACCAATAGATACCACAAACTGATCGCCGCTGCCAAAAAGAGGTACTACTCCTCACTAATCCATTCCAGCTCCTCCAATCCAAGACATCTCTGGAGAGCTGTAAATGCTCTTCTCCACCGCAAATCTCCCTCTCCACTACCCAGCTCCATTCCCTCCCCCTCTATCGCTGATACCTTCTGTTCATTCTTCTCGGACAAAATCTCATCCCTTCGCTTCACACTACAATCTCTTCTAGCCTCCAACTCCTCCAGCACTGATTCACTCCCCTTTCCAAACCCTATTCCTCCTGCCTCTCAATCATCTCTCCCAATTTTCTCTCCTGCCACTGAAACAGAAGTGTCACTCCTCCTAAACTCTCTTCCCAACAAGCAATGCGAACTTGATCCTATCCCCACCTCTCTCCTAAAAGACTGTGCTTCTGTCCTCGTTACTGTAATCACCAAAATCATCAATCTCTCACTCTCCACTGGTAACTTCCCTATGGTTTTCAAGCACTCTCTCGTCTCTCCCCTTCTCAAAAAAGCAAATCTTGACAAGGAAAACCTATCTCTACAATAAACTGGTCTCTGCCGTCAGCCATCAGCAAGTCTCCTGCCTCTGTCTCCTCGACATCTCCGACTCTTCATCTCAAGTCTCCTGCCTCTGTCTCCTCGACATCTCCGCCGCATTCGACACCATTGACCACAGCCTCCTTCTTCATCGACTGTCATCTTGGCTTGGCGTCTCTGGCACTGCTCTACAATGGTTCCAGTCCTACTTGTCTTCCAGATCCTTCTCTGTTAAAGCCTCCAGCCACTGTTCGCAACCCCTCAATACACCTATCCACTGACTCTTCATCTCAAGTCTCCTGCCTCTGTCTCCTCGACATCTCCGCCGCATTCGACACCATTGACCACAGCCTCCTTCTTCATCGACTGTCATCTTGGCTTGGCGTCTCTGGCACTGCTCTACAATGGTTCCAGTCCTACTTGTCTTCCAGATCCTTCTCTGTTAAAGCCTCCAGTCACTGTTCGCAACCCCTCCCACTTTCTTGTGGTGTCCCTCAAGGCTCCGTCCTGGGTCCACTGCTCTTCATTCTGTATACTACACCATTAAGCCATCTCATAAAATCCTCCTCTGTTGACCACCATCTCTACGCAGACGACACTCAACTCTACATATCCTTCTCCCAAGCTCTTTTTCCACCTCCATTGCCAAACTACTCAATGTGGTTAACCTAGTCTCTCAATGGATGTCGTCCAACCTCCTCTGCCTCAACCCTTCCAAAACAGAATTCATCATCCTAGGCCTTCCTGACCAAATCAAGAAAATCCCTGACCCTTCAATACACCTATCCACTGACTCTTCATCTCTTACCTTCACCTCCGACGCCCCTGTCCGCAATCTTGGTGTAACCCTTGATCCACATCTCTCCTTCTCTAACCACATATCTAACCTCTCGCGCTCCTGCTTCATGCACATTCGTGACCTCCGCCGCATCCGACCCATGCTCGACTTCAAAACTGCCTCCACCATTGCTACCTCCATTGTCCACTCAAAGCTCGACTATTGCAATTCCCTCTTTCTCAACCTTGAATCTACCCAACTAAAGCGTCTGCAGCTAATCCAAAACTCATTAGCCAGAGCCAGAGGCGTAGCTAGGGGGGCAGGGGGTACATGTGTCCCCGGGCGCCAGAGGAAGGGGGCGCCAAAATGAGGGTTAGAATTAATAATTGTATTCTTGGTTTTGATGCTATTTTAACTTTTTAATTCATTTATCACAAATAAATGTATAAGACTTAATTTTGGCGCCCCCAAAATATCCAGTTATATTCTCATTAGTTGCACTTGCAAACTAGTTATCAGACATTATTTTGGCGCCCCATTGAGCACTAAGGGGCACCATATAGCCTACTCATTACAAATGATAAACCTACAGTGCACGATTGTTAGGCTAGTCAGAATCAGAAAAGCCGTTTTCTTATAAAATCATGGATCAGTTCCAGCTCAAGTATATCCTTAATGTACTAAACGTGGCATATGGTTTTAATATAATATAAACAAATTAAGACTTAGGTATAATAATTTTAAACTTTCCTGTATGGGACACTTTTAACCGACTGAAATGAATAGCTGCATTCATAGCCAACGAGAGGGAGGGTGGGGTTGCAGTATGCCAACCGTGGTAGGAGAATCATCTGTCTGAGGGATAAGCTAGCTGGGCACACCTTGACTCTTGACGCCGATGCTATCTATTTGAAACGAATGCTCGATATACCTCGTCGGTTCATGGATGCAGCATCCATGATCCCCAGTAGGAAATTTTAAACTAGGCATCATGGACACAGGGCGACCGTTGTTTCGGGCTGCTGCATCCCAGTGATTTGTATATTTATTGGGCCAAGAGGTCAAAATTACAAGCTAGCTTTCAATAAGAGGCAGACTGACTGTATCAGTCAGCACTCAGCAGTTCAGCTATCTTGGATTTCAATTCTGCTGCTGTAATTTAGTTTGAATGCAAATACTTAATTACTATTTCATTAAAATAAGGCCTAAGTCTGTTAGTTAAGCGATACTTAACATAGTAAAAATCAACAACGTACATGTAGCTTTTATAATTTTTTTATCAACAGCAAATAGATGTGTTATGATATTTATTTGATAAAAAAATTCATGTATAATTTGAGTTTATTGACTTTCAAAAACACAATGAAATTAATATTTTATTTTATTAAAATTTAAATTGCCATTCCGTGTATCTGGAAAATGTGAAATAAATAAAACGGGGAGGGACGAGGAGGGGTGGGGCGAGGGGGCACCAATTTCATAGTTTGTCCCCGGGCGACAAATATCCTAGCTACGCCTCTGGCCAGAGCCGTCACCAGAACGCCCAAGCATCATCACATCACTCCCATCCTCAAATCACTCCATTGGTTAAAAATCCCAGAGCGAATTCACTTCAAAGTCTTATCACTAACCTACAACTCTCTACAACACTCCCAGCCCAGATATCTTCGCGACCTCTTCACCATCCAGCCAACCCGCTCTACCAGATCTTCCTCCATTCTCACTCTCTCTCGACCTCCTGTCACTACTCATCTGAAGTTCTCCAACCGAGCAATATCCAACACTGCACCACGTCTCTGGAACGACCTACCTCCTGAATTCCGCACTTTTTCGGTTCCTCAACCATCATCTCCAATCACCCACCCTCATCTGCATCAGGCTCCTCTATCCATCACCGCCAAGGCTTTCCACTCGAAACTAAAGTCTCTCCTCTTCAAGAACTCTTACCCCGACTCAACTGATCGTCTACCTTCAAACTCTCGACCTAAACGACACCCACCTTAGCAGCTACTCTGACCCCTCTGATCCTCTGGAAACCGGACTCGGACCTCCTCGGACTACTCTTTTGGACAACCCTTCTGACTAGACGCAGCGCTCGTGAATAAGCTGGTGCCCTGCGCTTGGCTTTCGAGTGGCGCTTTAGAAGTTTGGAGATTACGATTACGATTTCTGTCATACTGCCCGACTGACTCACAAAGCGTAGTAGACTATTATAGTTTCAGTTTAACGACCCGTGCGACAACAAAGATCAATAGATTTGCATTCCTCCTTCATCCAGGCTTGGGACTGGTTCCGAAGCGAGTGGGATATGTTTAAAAAGTGCAGAACGTGCGTTAGCTGGCATCTAAGGAAAGAATCTGATTACTTAGAGACTGTCGGTCCAGCCAGTGTCAATTAGACCTATATATGTTTATGCATATACATGTACATTGTGTGTATATAGATATTTAATACATAATTATGTACGAGTATATATACATATATACAGGGTGGCGCAACGAAAGTGGGACCCCCTCGTGAAATCTTGTGCAAAATTATGTTTTGAGCGGTTTTTAAACTGTAAAATCATGGGAAGGTAGGCGAATGATTACCTAGTTTCTAAATAAATCCTGGAGTAAAACAAGACTAAATCGACTTTGTAAAAAAATTATGCCGATGGTAGGTCTACGACAGCGCGTAAATCATGAAGCGGCCGCCCGAAATTAGTTAGTACAGCACGGACACGGAATATTCGGCGTGTGAGTGAGCTGATTTGCAGCCAGGATGATGATCCTCACAGCCACAAGAATCCAAGGGAATTGAAAGAGAAACTGGCATATCACGAAGAAGAGTGCAACGCATTATAAAGCAAGATTTGCAACTTCAACCGTACAAACGCGTAATAGGGCAGGTTATAAACGAACACTGCAAATTAAAACAGTTACTTGGCAGATGTCCAAACGAGAGAAGTGTAGGGGCTTACGATGCATTTGGTTTACAGATGAAAAGAAATTGACCCTCGCCACAACGGTTAATTCTCAAAATGATCGTGTTTATTCTGATGCAATAAAGAAAAATAAGTTCCCAGCAAAGAGACTCGTACGCGAACGTGACCATTTCAGTCACGTGGTTTCGGTCGGTGTATCTCGGATAGGAAAAACCAGTTTGATGTTTGTTGAATCTGGAGCTAAAGTGAACAGTGATTATTATTGTGATCACGTCTCAATACAAGGGTTGCTGCCGGATATTCGAGCGATATGTAATCGTCAAAGCTGGACACTGCAACAGGACGTTGAAGAGTGGCAACAATTTTCTGACCGGTTTATGAACAGAAGCATTGACCAGTGGCGCAGACGTTTAAAAAAACTATTGAGAACCGAGGAGGACACATTGAATCTGATTTCTGATTTGGTATAAATTAGTATTTGGCAACAATTTACTTGTTTTTCTCAGAAGTAAATGTGACAAAAAAATTTATTATTTGAAATTATACTACTTTCTTTGCGCCACCCTGTATATAAAAGTTCTGACTACGCGGCTTACTGTTATCTCGAAAGCGATCGGCTAAAAATAACAGAAAATAATACGATACCAATTTGCCGATACGACTGAGAGCATTTCGCCGTCTCGGGTTGACAATGTGAATATATTCCCAAAAGAGAACTCTATACGGTAAATTTTAAAAATCCGCCGAAACAAAGATAATAGGTCCAACTTGTAGAACGTAGGCCTACCGCATTTTAACGGTCGGTACACTATAGTACCTTACGCTTCCTGCTGTGTTAATTTTAAATAATTACCTAAAGAAGTTAGTGTTTTTTTCCCGACAATCACGTTGAAAATCGTGTTTAATAATCACAATAACCAAATAATTAAAAAATCTCTGCAAATATGCGCAAAATCCAGGGGCGCACATGCGCCCCCCTCTCGCCCCCCTTCTGCGGACGCCCATGGCCACAAATCTTAATAATATTAACACAACTCTCAATTTTTCATAAGGTTTTGCACGGCGACTCAAATCTTAATTATAGGACAAGTATTACTTTAGTAACCTTTCTGAAAATAATTCGGATAATATTTCTAATGAAATGCAACCAGCTACCATTCCCGTGGCGAATGGATGATGAAGTTTACGATTCCGATCACGAATAGACGTACTCGATTACGTTTACGATTACGAAAAAATATACCTCGGTCAATTTGTGATATAACAGTCAGCCACGGTCTTTGGGCCCGGTATAAGAGCTCTTTGATTGGACCTATAATTTCAACGCGTGCAGCTCCGCCAAGCGGTTGACATAAATTTTATTTGATATTGACTGTGAACATTGCGAAGCAACAAGTCGTATAATGGGGCCTACTCTAATATTGACGTTTTTATGTTTTATATTTATCATATTGTTGACTTTGGTAACAATGGTAGGCCTATACATTTGCCACACAAAGTGGTAGTGACCAATCCCCAGCTCACTCCCCTCTCCATTTTGAGTTTTTATACAAACTTGGTATCCCGCTGTAAGTTTCAACAAGATGGAACAAGTCTGAAATTTATGTAACATTAAACAGTAATCGTAATCGTTATCGTAATCGTAAATTTATATAGCGCCACTTCAAGAAATACTCCTCAGAGGCGCTCCCGACGTAAGCTTACGTAAGTAAGCTAGCAATCATAAAGGCATCTATCAGCATTGTGATAGTTAAGTATGTGACAATACACAACCGTTATTATCGTTGCTTGCAATTTGAGTAAGTCTCACATAGGCTACGATCGAATGGATCAGTTATTCCGAAACATTTCACTTTGCCCGTCTAGTCCATATTGTCCTTCAGTCAATCACGTTCTACGGACTGCCTTGCCGTTTGACGATATTTCCGTGTCTCATCTGCGGAATAAATTGTATCCTAATCGCGAACTTCACTGTCAAATCGAAGTCGTTGTCCCATCTAACCCAGTTTAATATACTCTGGAAATTTCCATAGCAATAGCGCCGTAATAGTAGCCATAGACACCTCAGTCGATGGCAATTTCTAAGCATTTTCTTCTGATTGTACGTAACCTTGAACAAAGTCCTTACAAAACTGGTTAGCAAGAATAGACTGCAATGGAGCTAAACTACAGCACAGGATCGATTCACTTAAGTAAATTTTTTTTAGATATTTATTATGCGGCACAGTAGGCCTGCAATAGCTATTTATTATAGGAATAATACGTCGCACAATTGTCATAAACTAATAGATTTTCAGGATTATGCAGCATATCAAACATTGCGTGATCCCGAACTTCACTTGATTACTGTAGTAATCGTTATCGTAAACTCAAAATTTCTAAAATGCTACTCTAAAGCTAAGCGCAAAGAACTAGTTTATTCACGACAGCTACGTTGTGTCAGAAGGGGTTGTCCAAAGATCGATGTCCAGTGGAGGTCCGAGTCTAATTGCCAGAGAAACCAGAGAGAGGAGAAGACAGAGCAGCTGGTGCGACGGGTTCCGTTGAGGACGAGAAAGCTTGGAAGGATTGTAATAAAGTTTTACGTACTTAAACTTTCTTAAATTTGCATTAACATACTCAGACTCAGGACCTACTTGAACTGACACAAACTTCTTTAAGCACCATAATCTTCGCCATCTTATGTTCACAAAAAGGCATATGTAGCAGACCAACTTTTATGGTAAATTATTCTGCACAGCTTTTCTGATTTAGAAGGAGGACTAGAAGCTTGGAAGGATGGTAATAAAGCTTAAACTTATTCAAACTTTCTAAAATTTGCATAAACTTACTGAAACTTATGACTTCCTTAAACTTACATGAACTTATAAATGTACCATAATCTTCGTCATTTTATGTTCACAATGAGGCAAATTTAGCAGACCAAAATGTTTAAATATTATCTTGTACATCTTTTCTGGCTTACATTAAAAGAGATCTAAAAATTATTTTATCGACGTGTAAGCTTTAGCAACCGCTTAGAAGTTTTTGTTAAACATTTTATAGTTATGTCAAGTTAAAGTTTAGGCCTGCTCGATGTAAGTATAAACCTCGGTCAATGTCTGATATAATATTCAGCCCGCTCATTGATCCCATTATACGACCCCTTTGACTGGACCAATAATCTTGACGCTTAAAGCTCCGCCAAGTAGTTGATATTTATTTGGTAATGACTTTGAACATTACAAAGCAATAGTCTCATGCCTTAGCTTACTCTGAGATTAATGTCTTTATGTTATTATTTGCTGTATTTGTTGCACGTGCTATAGACAATGTTGTAAATTTGCTCCCGCAAGTGGTTGTACCTAAGCAACCCCCTCACGCCTCTATCCCTCCTGACATTTTGAACAAATTTAACATGCTCTAATTGCAAAATATCATGAAGACGTTTCTAAGAGAATAAACGGTCGACGAAGACCTGGGTATAAACAGAAATGTTTTAACTGCGGAGGTTCGTAACCTCCTGAAAGTGGAAACAGTTCAATCCTGCGCAGCAAGACACAATAACTTTCTTAATAAAATCCATTGTTCGGGATCTTGCACAAAAAATACACAAAAACCGCACTGGCAAGTGAAAGAACATTTCCTTCAAATGCGTAGGAAGCGGCGAGTCCCATCCACGCAATGCACACCAAAGGTGGTGTTAAGGAAAGCTGGGAGCAGTGGCGTAGCAATAGGTTGTGCAGGTTGTGCAAAGCACAAGGGCCCCCGGTGGCACAGGGGCCCCCAGCGACCGTCAGGTGGTCTTTAAGAATGTAATCAAACCAACTTAACCAAGCCCAGTTAGCTGCGTCGGTAAGAGCGTATAGGCTACGTGTAATGCCCCTGTGTGCAAGAGATATGCGGATCGCGGTTCGCTTCCCGAAGGTGGCATAGGCCTATTTCAAAATCTAAAAATCTCGGCCTAGAACGGTCCGTGAACCTTAAATGGCGTGGAACCTATTCGAAACGAGCAAGTGCTTCTAAATCGTTGCTTCGAGTAATCGACTGCCCATGATATACGGCACTCAAATCCAGTATTGGAATTGTCAAAAAATAACTCGGGGTTAGACGTTGATTTATGTGCAGTTTGGGTGTGAAATCTAGGCTACACTTTACCATGGGATCCTAAAAAAGACTAGGGGTTGAACCCCCAACCCCGGCAATTCTCACCCTGTTCAAATCTCTACTATTTAAATCTACATGAACAGCGTACGCACTCCATAGTGGAAGAATCAAACACCGATTTCTCAGCCTTAGTTCGATGGCTGCAATGTCCAGTGCTCTGTTGCCTTCAACACTGTTGGATGCCTCTGACGACAAAACGGTAGGCCCTATGCAGCGGATGAATTGTTAGCTAACCATGATACCAAAATTTCGCTTGCTTTTCCAGCTCAGCTGTTATAATTTTTCCTCAAGCTTTCGTTCGAAGCTGTCAACGAGGTCAATAATCTTCGAAATTGCCTAACTGTTACTCATAGACTATTTGTTATGTCGTCGACATTCAGTGATGTAGGCCTACGTCCGCATTGCCTACATGTTGTGGCTGACTTTGCCTGTGACTTTTGCGACATATTATGAACGGTCATTTTCGAAACTGAATCTCATCAAAAACTATCTACAAAGTAGGCTACCATGTCAGAAGAGCGCCTGAGCGACCTGGCAATGTTGTCAATAGCAAATGAACATGCCAAAAAACTTGACACTTTGAAAGTGGTGGATGTTTTTGCCCAAGGGAGAGCACGTAAACGAACGTTTTAATTTTTAGGATTCTTCTTCTTAGACTACCTTAGACTTGACACTCGCAACTTGTCCTATTATTTTGATCATCTGACCTTATTTATGGTGCAAGAAACAGCGCTCTTTGCACAGCGTTTTTTTTTAAATCGAAGATGTTCAAGGGGAGGGCCCACCACCAAAGCTCTGCACAAGGGCCCCAAAAACCTTGCTACGCCACTGGCTGGGAGACGTGGAAGGAAGAGAGTTTTGTGCTCGTAGCCTATGTCTTCAAGCAATAGCGCATGTGAACGGATGTCTCCAGTAATAATTGATTCTGTAGCTGCAGTCGTTACATTGGTCAACCTGTCTCCACTGAGGCAACTAAACCTGCAAGCACGCAACTAGCAGTAAACTATTATGAGACAAATAAAGCCCTGCATTTGAAAGACCGCAATTACGACATAGTGAGAATCTTCTGTGCGTTGGTTCTCCATAAGAGATGCAGTTGGTTTTACTTCGTTTCTCACAATTGTTCAGTGTAATCGGTAAGCTGAAGAATTAACACACTGAGCATCATCGACAAAGTTGCAGCACCCGTCACACAGAAGGCAGGCTCTATTTCGTTCCACATGAGACAAAAAGCGATGCTGAACTCGAGAGACTGCTTAAAGAAGACGTCTCAGAGTCAACAACCGAACCTATACCTTGGATACCTTCGGTCGTGATTGCCATGAAGCTGAAGAATCCCGATAAGATTCGAACGTCATCCGATGTCAGGAAGTGACGACATCCTCTTCACAGTGAATCGGTCAACAACCTTCAGCGAATTGGATCTTCGCTCAGGATACCATCAAGTGGAACTGAATCTAGAATGACTTTGCATCACTACAATTGCAACTCATCGAGGTCTGCCCCGCAACAAGCGCCTTTAGCCTACTTTGAACTTTAAGCAACAAGCCAAATCTTCCAGAACATTGTCAGACAACTCATTGGGGAGGGGGGAGTGAAGAAGCCTTGAAATATAAACGATGATATCCTAATGTACGCAAGATCGCGAGAAGAAAATAGCATGTTTCTTATTAGTAACGAGTTAGACTCTTAACCCAGGGGTTGGGCTTCAAAACTCCCCCATGGCAGAAAGACGTATTGCAACAAGTAATAATCTTGCCTTTCCTATTGTAATCGCAACTAATCAAAAATTGGGACAAAAGCTTTTAAAACAGGTACATCAGAGGCGCTCCGGATCTAACAATAACAAACCACAATCAAAGATAATGATTTTTCAAGCCCTCTTGTATAAGATGAAAAGTAAGAGTAAACAGTTATAAATTTATTGACAGCATCTTGTCTATCCAACTGAACGGTTATCATACTCTGACCATTCACGGGCAGTTATCATTTCTTTCGTTGCGTGTTTCCACACCTGTTTGGGCAGCAATACAGTTTCCAACACAAATTCATAGTGCAGCCCTCATTAGTTCGTGCAACAATGTTTTCTCTGTATTGCATTAATAAGCCTAATAATTATTAATTATGCGAGGATCTCGTGCAGAATGTATCACAGGAAGCGCCAATGGACACATGTTAAATTCCATTGCTATTATAATAATAATTGTAAGTTGTAGCTTAAATGGCGGCGGTGCGAAAATAGCTACCTGGGCCAGCGCCATACACATGCCATATGCCACATGTAAAACATGTATAAAAAATACATTAATGAATCTTGATGGCTGAAATACACTAAACAACAGATTTTAGGTTTGGCTCAACTCCACGATCTAAGCTAGGACTAAGGACTCTCTTCGAAAGTTACACACCAGAAATAAGATGCAGACAATTCCGACAAAATCAACGAATTCAACCTTCGTAGGCCAAAGTGGGGTAGATTTCTACCCCCTGGATGTTGATTGCGGAGTAACTGTAGGTAGTCATAACATGACGTTCCACATGTTCACAAGTTAAGACTCCCGACATATTCTCACACCAAAACCATCATCATGTAATGTTGTCTGAGAAAGTTATTTCAGTCCAAAGTGTCATGGCGTAGAAGTCTACCCCACTTCGGCCTCGACGTCACTACTTTTTCGTTCATAATGAAGATGTATTTATAGAATATATTAGCTCAAAATTATGCTGCAGTTAGAAATGAAGTGCCGATTCTACCATGGAATTGAGTTTTAATACTTGCCTAATTGTGGAGAGGTCACTTTCCAAGATGGCGGCCAATATGTATTACTCAGCCTATTGGTGGGCTAAAATAACAAATAAAGTGTCGAATATAATATTTTATTTACAGGGTCAACGAATCGAAATAACCCAGTAGCAATAGTGTGCGAATAGTACTATTCAAGATGGCGGCCAATATGGCCACCGAAACACAAAAATGTATATCTCAGCTTATTGGGAGGTTAAAATAACAAATTAAGTGTCGAATGTAATATTTTCAGGGTCAACGAATCGAACTATCGGAGTGGCAAAAGTGTGAAAATGTTACTTTCCAAGATGGCGGCCAATATGGCCGTCAACCCTAATCCATGGGCTCAGATGTAGCCATTTTTGTGTTTTGTCGGCCATATTGGCCACCAGCTTTGATAGTAACATTCCCGCACTATTACCACTACGAGAAATCGATTCCTTGACCCTTAAAATATGAAATTCGGCACTTCATTTGTCATTGCATCTTATCTATGAGGTGAGTTATACATATTTTTGGCCGCCATCTTAAAAAGCAACATTTAACACTATTGCCACTGCGATAGTTCGATTCTTTGACCCTGAAAATATAAAATTCGGTGGCGCGTTGGATAAGAGCTGGCGAAGAGTGCGAGAGGTACTGAGTTCGAGCCCCGTAGGGCGGATATGCTTTGTAGGCTGCTATTAGCGCCGTGTATTGCAGGCTGTCTGTTCTGTTAGTAGTTAAGAATTGTTTCAATTGCATAATTGTACACTGTGATCATTCTGCGTTGTGTCAGTTTGAAATTAAACGAAGATTATTATTATTATTATTATTATTATTCATCTGTCATTGTAGCCTACCAATGAGCTCAGATATACATATTTCTCTTTTAGCGGCCATATAGGCCTTCATCTTAAATAGTACTATTCCCACACTATTGCCAGTGCGATTGTTCGATTCCTTGGCCTTGAAAGTATTTCAATCGACACTTCATTTGTCATTGTAGCTTATCTATGAACTTAGATGTACACATTTTTGTGTTTCGGCGGCCATATTGGCGGCCCTCTTGAATAGTACTATTTCCACACTATTCCCAATGCGATAATTCGATTCCTTGACCTTGGAAGTATTATAATCGACACCTAATTTGTCATTGTAGCTTACCTGTGAGCTGAGATATTACAAATTTCTTTGGGGGTAGAAAACTACCTCACTTCGGCCTCCGTTTCTCGAAACGGAGCTTCGGCCTACGAAGGTTAAGCTCACCCAAGATACGCAAACCAAACTCAATTCCGATATAAAACGACAGGCATGAACGCCTTCTATTTATGGACTCCGTCTTATCTCATGAGATCAAATCGAGGTGATGTTATCTGCGACTTTGAGCTTTCAGTCTCTTTAGCAACGATCACTCAGGGACCGTCGCAAGAGACAGGCAACTGACATAATTGCGATTTGTCAGATGATAATTATATGGCCACTCAAGAGTATACGATGCATGTTTCAACACACTTCACTTGATTAAATGAACATATATTATATGTAGTGTATTTATATGTATATATATGTATATATATGTATATATATATATAGGTGTTGACTTCTCGGGGAGGGATCACAAGTGCACCCACACGCAGACTAATACAGATCACAAGTGCACCCACACGCAGACTGACACCCCTCATCATATTTGTCTTTCTCCGATTTTATCTCATAGAAGAATTTTTGTAAATAGCTGCGTTATGACAGCTAGAGTTTACTGATAAAAGAATATGCGATCAATCCGAGCCCATTAAACAATGACCGAATGATCAGGTTGTCATGTGAACAGAGAGACATAAGCAGACAGGGAAAGATATAGGCGTTTATAGCGAGGGACAGAGAGAGGGATTAAATAAGGCGGCGATGTTAGTAAGCCAGTATTGCTGACTGCCTTACCAAACTCGGCCTTGAACCTGAATCAATAACCTATAGCCCAGCTAAGCCGAACCGGCTGAATTCTTGAGACATACATAATTATGGTCGCTAATCTTAACACAATACACAATACAATACAGCTGTAATTTGATAACGTCCTCCTTTCAAAGTTCAGAAGTGCACACTGAAGCCGGGCAACCATTAAGAGCCATAAATAGACTGAAAGAGGTTGAGTTTTTAGTTTAGTGCGAAACACAGTCTCGTTAAGAGAGTTGCGAACATGAGAAGGTAGAGAGCTCCATGTGGAGCGACCGACAACTGTGTATGAAAGCCGGCCAAAGACAAGACGTGTACCAGGAACAACATACTATCCAGCAGATGCTGATCGAAGAGAGGAGCGACCTTCAGCAGAGTTGCAAGGTGTGCCCATGGAAGATAAACAGGAAGGCAGATGATCTGCGCGTGCTCTGTACATGAGGGTGCCAGCTTAAAGCGGATACGCTCACAGACAGGAATCCCGTGTAGAAAACGAAAAGCAGGTGTGATAAATATGGTCTCGGCAAAAGAGTCCAAGGCACAGTCTTGCAGTCTGATGCAGTATTCTAGTTAGAGGATGCAGTGTGCATTCAGGGAGACCTTACTCTAACTTAGAGTACCGAGTTGCAGTAGTCAAGTCGCGTCAGAATAAGGCAGAGTATCAGTGTTTTTAGTGATGCTGAGTCAAGAGTAAAGCGAAGCTGTCGGATTCTCCTGAGATGGAACAAGCACGCCCGAGAGATGGCAGCTAGTTGAGGTTTGAGGGAAATTGTTGAGTCAAGGATGACTCCAAGATCCCGAACAGTAGACGAGTAGAGAGGAGGAAGTAGAGAGTGAGAGTTGAGCGCACTGTAGGAGCTTACAGGAACGGTCAAACCAGATGAGCTCAGATTTGCCAGGGTTAAGTTTCACGCGCATAGACAGACTCCATAGCATGATTTCGTCAATTCAGGCACGAAGTCTCTTTGTAGCATTTGCAACCTCATTTAGTCGCATATGTCATAGAGCCTGATAGAGGTGAATTTCTATGCCGTGACGACAGGCGATGGCTGACAGTGCAGAGCTATAGAGGATGAACAGGGGCCCAAGACGGAACCTTTAGAGGGACATCAAAGAGCACAGAAGCTATGCATGAAATGAGCAGGTTGATGCGAGCATACTGAGTTCGGTTAGAGAGGTAGAATAGAAAGCAGTGGAGGATAGTGCTGGAGATTCCAAAAGAATCTTGCAAGAATTTTAGTAGGATGCAGTGATCTACACAGTCAAAAGCAACAGAGAAGTCTAGAAGTATTAAGGCAGTCACATATCCCTTGTCACAGCAAGGATAAGGTCGTTATATACTTTCAGGATGGCTGTTTCCGTGAAGTGGAATTGCCTGATCCCGGCTGAAGAGGCGGAAGCTGATTGTTTGCGGAGAGGTAAGAGTAGAGCTGAGTGTGGACTACTCTCTCTGTCTCTCTCTGTCTCTCTCTGTCTCTCTTTCTCTCTCTGTCTGTCTGTCTGTTTCTGTCTCTGTTTCTGTTTCTGTTTCTGTCTCTGTCTCTGTCTGTCTCTGTCTGTCTCTGTCGCTGTCTCTGTCTCTCTGTCTCTCTGTCTGTCTCTCTCTTTCTCTCTCTCTCTCTAATCTTAGACAGGAAGGAGACATTAAAGACAGGCCTATAATTAGAGCAGAGAGTGAGATCAAGATCACTCTTCATGAGTGGAAAGAGAAAGGTTAATTAGGAAAGCTAGGATAATGGCAAAGAAGTGAGGTTGAGATTTTAGAAGCCACTTAGGCACAGGGTCAAGTTCACAGTGTTTGGAGGTAGATTGAGTCAGTAGGTCAGCAATGTAGTGAGGATTGACAGGGTCAAAGGTTGATAGTGAGGTTGTAGTAAGGACAGGTACCTTAGTGGAGGAGAGTTTGCAGTGCTATCTCTAACATTGTTAATTTATGCAGGAAGGAATTTAACAACTCATCTGGTGTGCCGGCTTGGCAGTCTGGAGGAGCTGGATGAAGAAGAGAATACAGGAGATTCCAGGTGTGCATCTTTCGAGTCGCCTAGTTACCCTCATTGACTCACAGCATTCCCCGTCAAACCACGGGCATCCTGCTCTTGGTCGTATGCTGATGGTGCGCAGAGGAGCGTGACGATCCAGTGGGTCTTGCAGTGTGGAGTCGAAGAGTAAAAAGGTTTGCTGAGGATCAGGTGAAGTTTGAGGTGTAGAGGCTATTTGGAGAGTTCAGCGGCAAGAAGGTCCTGGGTGAATGCATCTAGATCGAAGTTTGTGAAGCATCTACTGGTACCCGGATCGAATAGCACTACAAGAACTCGTGAACTAGAACATATTGCGCGTTGGGCTGAAAAGAGCAATCTAAAGCTTAACCATAATAAGTGAGCAGAAAAATTCAATGGTGACCCGCAAGCCAAGGTGAAAACAAACTGGAAATACCGAGCAACGCGACAAATCTACCCAGGGTCGCAATCATGGTTATACTTGGAGTAACTGTAACCGATGCATTCAGTTTTGCGACCCATATGAAGAACATAATAACATGTACGTTGTCAGGCTCCACGGTCACTTTACGCATTGCGTACCCTCGTAGTGCATAGCCTTCGAGAATCCAGTTTGTACGATGTGATATGTGCTACAACTCTAGCAAAAATGCCAGGCTATATAGGGGCTTACTTCACAAGCATGGTGGGATTTACTTCCCAGAAAGAGCGTGAGGCGCTAGAAGTGGTGCTGTGACGTCTAATCAGAGGACAATACCTCCCCTCAAACATTCTAACAATAGAGCAGCAATGCCAAGACGCGGACTATCGCCTATTCTCAGTTGTGCAGAGAAACGAAGGATATGTCTTACCTGACATGCTCCCGCCCAAAAGATATACTGAACATGGTCTACGCCCTCGCGCTCATGATCGAGAAATACTCTCAGCAGATTGTCTCATCATGAAACCTATATGATTAGGATGATCTATCAAAGATAAATAACATTCATGATTCTTCAAATATAAATAACTAGTGAGCACACAGTATGCCATAGGGCCTGAAAGACCATGCGCCACGAGACCAAATTCTGTAATTAAAGCATCGACATGTTGTATTTTACATGCCATTTTCCACCCAATGATATTTTCTCTTTTATAAAGAAGTGATAAATCTGGGATCAAAAGTGGTGAATTTTTTTTTCGGATCTCTTAAGGTATTAGCTTATGAAAAACGCTAACAAGTCCGACTGATGCCATGAAATTAAGACATCGCCATTTTAGTGAATGGGTCAACTGTCCTCAACAAATTGGATCTTATCTCTGGATACCACCAAGTGGAACTGCATCTAGAACTACATTACACCACTACATTCGCAACTCATCGAGGTCTGTTCCATCTTGATCTCATAATTTTATCATCAAGGGATGTTTACCGAACATTGTCAGACAACTTGGCGTCACAGGGTCAGATGATAATTATATTGCCTTTACTTAATCAGCAACAAGAGCGCACTTGTTGTAGACCTTTGTGTGCGACATTCTCTCTAAATATCTATCACACCACAACAGAGTAGGTAAAAACGTAGGAGTCAGAGTGTCAGATGATATATTGCCTTCGCTTAATCAAAAACTCGGGCGTACTTGTTTTAGACCTTTAGGTGACATGCTCTCGATGTATCTATCACAGCCACATAAAAAACGCACCTGCAAAAGTAAGCGTTAGCGGGTCAGATGATAGGCCTATACTGCCTTCGCTTAATCAAGAACTTGAGCGCACTTATTGTAGAGCTTTGTGTGTGACATTCTCTCTCATTGGAGTTCCAACTTGGTTATCAGATACAATGTAGATTCGTCGGAGTCGGTAAGGTTAATATTTCACATAAGCTTGTCACAAGACACAGCTCGGAGAATTAATCTTTATAAGCACATATTAATAGAGCCTATAAGCATCCTAAAATTTTGCATTGGCCTGAAGTATAAAGACTAATCCTAAATGCACTGACTCAAAATGTTACTGCCGGTGTCCCGTGATATTTTTCCGAGCTAAAGCTATACGGGGGGATGAATAAATCTATCCTACCGGATGGTATATACCATATTATACCGGTATAGAATATCCGGGGGATAAACTTTCTATCCCCATCGTGTGAAATCATCCCCGAGGGATAAAAATTCACAGGTATAAGGTATTATTTTTTTTAATCGTGTAATTCATAAATCTATGCTCTAATCAAAATCCAAACCGGAAATAGGTAAAGCAAGTGACTCTATGTGTTCTAGGTGTTCTGAACAATCAATCATTCAAGTTCGTTTATTTGTGGAAATTAGGCTGACACAGACCATAGTTGTTAAAAACGGTAAATCAAAATAAAAAACGGAAAAAAACGTCGTTTTATTGAAAATAATAAAAAACAGAAAAAACGAGAAAAAAAACGGAAACGAAAATAATTTGACTTTGCTACATCTTTTACTGCATTTAAAAATTAAAAGCCGTGTTTACACAATTTAATTTTAATCAGCAAATAACATAACTTTATTAGTAAACACCAATTAGCCTAACTTTAGGCCTAATCTACAACAATTATTATTTTTTCCATAAGTACTGACGTTTAGTGACGTATATTAGATGAATAGGCCTACTTGAAAGGACGGAGACAACGTAAGGGATATCAGACAAAATTAAATTAAACAAATAGTAACAGACAGTAAATAAAGTTACCTACAAAATATAAAAAAACGGAAAAAAACGTGATGAGAAATAAAAAACGAAAAAAACCACGTTTTTTGGAGGAGAATAAAAACGAAAAAAAGGTTTTTTACAACTATGACACAGACGCATTCTAAAACATGCAGTATTGTTCAGGACATTCTAGAGACATCGACAGAGCAAAGATCAAATATGTTAGTAGACTGCTTATAAAGAATACGTGAAATGAAGTTGTGCCGATCTTTAATAGGTAATGAGATGTCAATGTTCAGAGCAAATCAGACCAAAGTTAGATTTGGAAGAATAACATAGGGAGTGGTTTTCTTTCTCTTCTCTTGAGACGGATTTTGGGAAAAGGCAGCATGACGACAAACTTTGAGGCATTGTTTAATTTATTTGAGATTACAACATCACACAGAACACAAAAGCGTCCTTGAAGCTAGCTCTTTGCCTTAAATTGCTTCGATGGCTTTGCTGGTGTGCCTATTGATGCGAAACGACCGATATCAAGAGCAGAAGTTAGCGACATAAACAAGACCTAAGTTAAGACCTAAACGATATCATCGAGTCTCACCTTTAGACTTAAATGACACTAACCGGTGACTAAAGAGAGACTTCATGCGTGTGTGTTTTTTCTGTTTAACGACTAGCTGTGTGGTAACAAAGACCATTAGCGTCGTCCTCCTCCTTTATCCAGGCTTGGGACTGGCACTGTCAGAAAGCGAACAGTGGCGGAGTTCGAGACTTCATGCAGAATAACTCACGTATTTATACAACTCAGATAACTCCATTCACCTATTCACAACAACATAACATTAGATCCATAGGGCAATAATAAGTCTTAAGTCTACGCCTTTACGACATTAACAAGCTGGCACACGAGCAAAGACTAGACAATCAAGGTTTATCAATTAAATGCAAGAATGAGCTAATTTCACAGAGGCACTGTTTAATTTGCGTGAGATTACACCGAGCACAGGAGCTCTTTGGCTCGTTGTCTTACATGGCTTCAATGGCTCGCTTATCTTTTCAAATTGCGTTTTACACTATTCAACCGACGACCTCTAGAATATTTATCTGATTCCCTTGATTTTGGTACGCCGTTGGTTATTGACTTGAACATCAGACACCGGCGCTATAGAAGTTACTAAATAATATTGTGTCCGATCAATGAACGCTGTGCTGCAAATGCGTTTTACTTTGTGGTTCTCCTGTTTGCTATCCCATAATTATGAGGAACATAGATCTGAACACTCTAGCCTATAATTATGTGAAGCAACTAATACAAGGTTTTCTAACTTGCGTTATCAAAAGAAACTAAGCTTGCAAATTAATCATTTCACTGAACAAATAAAACACCTGTCATAATCAGTCGAACATCTAATAAATCCATCTCATTAAAATATCAAGCATTAGGCCGAAAAATGACTCTCAATTGCATAGTCGAGCGCTGTTTTCTAAAAAATAACAGCAAATCGAACAAAATCAAATCGACCATTTGCAAATATACAATTGGTTAAAATATCAAACGTAAAAATTGGCTAACAGTTGCATGCAGGGCCGGCCCTAGCCCAAATGACGCTCCAGGCAAAACATACATTTGGCGCCCTCTGATTACCACTTCACGGTCCACCCCACGCCACAACCCAGTGATGAACCAGCTAGAACATTACGTTCAACTATTATTATTTCCAATTTACCCGGATAATTAGAATTTTTGGGGAATTGTAAAAAGCAAAAACATTTCGAATAACAGATTAATACGAACTAGGCTACCGAAAAAGAAAAAAATATTTATTAAAAAATATTTTTTGAAGTAATCATACATCATATCTGCCTGGTGCTTTTCGCCATCAGGTTTCAGTTTATCAAACACAATAAAGCTGAAAGCAATTTAAGCAAATACCTGCAATATTAGGAAGTATGCCTACTAGTTCATCCCTGGGCACTAACACTAACAGCAAAAGTATTTTCAGTTTTGTTGAAATATTTTGAAAACCATCCCATTTCTGTTTCTTGTTTTTCTAATAGTTCTGAGCACCCGATAACTTTTGACGCTTCGTAGGGTTTGACATAATTTTAAAATTAAAATTTCAAGTTAATAAGATCAAACCTCTAAAGTGATTGGTAAAACGTACCGGGTTTTAGCGTCGGAAATTATTCACCCGTTAGCAGTCGTTAGCAGTTAGCAGTTGGCCGAATCTCATCCAACTTCTATTGTTCTGTTATTCATTGTCGACCAACTTCCATTGCGCCAGTTGTCGCCCAACTTCTATTGCGGTGTTATTAATTTTCATCCAACTTCTACTGCTATGTAATTTATGTCATATGCTCAATAAACGTGTTCATATGTAGGCCTATTCCTACGTAAGTCATTATTGTGTAAAAGAAATGTAAACATAATTTCCGACGCTAAAACCCAGTCGAAAGCTGTCACTGTGTAGTCTATGTCAGTATCAGATTTAGGCCTACGGACGGTCAGGTCTGTTACAGACACAAACTACTGTAACAGAGTAGCCTACAGACACGCGTAAAATAATTGAAATATTTTTAATAGCTAAATTAAAATGTGTGTGGTGTCTGAAATTGAAGTAGGCCTACTTGAAAAATGTGAAATGAAATCAATAATTACTTTAAAATTGCTCCATAAGCAGAAGTTTTTATTTAATCTGAAAACAATAATTTCTATTGTAAAAATTGCTTAAAAAGTGATAAACATAAGACTGATAAAACACATTTTTTGGAAAATTTCGCCCCTAGATTGTAGCGGCCCAGGGAACTGCCTGCTTTACATGTGCCTAAAGCCGGGCCTGGTTGCATGGTCCAAGTAGTCCGGAAGTAGAGGAGATGGTGGGTGCAGCTGAAGAGCGACTGCTGTATGCAGTAATAAGAAATGAATGCCATGTCTGACAAGGGTTATTTCCGCTAATTGTGCAACGACGATATGAACTCCGCCCAAGACGTCATGACTTTGAATTGCCTGCTAAGGACGTGAAGAACTTTATCTCAAGTGTACCTTACAAACGCTTGCCCTAGGTCTCACCTGACTGTAAACCAGATTGTTTTTGCCCTCTACTGGTTTAATTATTTAAAACGTCTTTCTATTGTCACTGGTTGCAGTCTGTCAACCTGTCAGTAAAATTAAACGAATATCTGTAGTAACATTTTATTTAAAAGAAACCTGTTAGTATATTAAGCGTCAAAACTAGCTAACAGTTGTGTTTTTATGATGTCCTCTGGAATATGCAAGCATATTCAACATATAGGATCTCAAGCACAACAGAAATAGCAACAAATCCTGAATATGAAAAACAAATATACGGACATCTTTTTCCGATGCTTCATTCTTTCGCCTCTCTGTTTGGTGTTGCGATTTAGTTCAGCAGAATAATTGCTGTGGCATTATGCCCAGTGACAGTGGCATTCTTGGTGGAAAAAGTGCCTCCAAAGCACAGGTCGTAGCCAACTCTAATGACCGCACAACCCGTCCATCCAATGCCTCTATCATCTAACTTAGCTACAATATTGTTGTAGCCCTCTCGTGCATCACCACACGAAACATCATAGTTGATCTTATAGGCTTCTTCGTTGATCTCAAGGGATTCGTCGTATCTGTGACAAAACCTCGGGGTTTCACCTTTCGTTCGGTAGAAGACAATTCCACACTTTCCGTTGCGATGTAGGCTATGAACGCGGTACCCGTTAAAACAATGCCGTTCAAAATGGCGCATATCGTTGTAGACCAGACAGAAGTTTTCCAGCCAGTCGTATTTATTGCTCATGAAATCTCTTATCTCATTTAGAAGAACCTGGTTTGATCGACCAGTATCAAGAAACGCATTGAGGTCGTTGAGCATGTTTTCTTCAAATTTGTTCACGCATTTGTCGAGTACGGATTGAACCTTTACGTAGACTTCCTTGAACCTACTGTCATACCGCTCTGTCTCCTCTTTGGCTCCTTCTTTCCCACGCATCACCGTCTCGTAAGTTGCAATAACGATCATCCCACCACATACCAGCTGCAGTAACCGAGATGCCAGAGCTGATATCTTCGGTCGGTCACCTTTCGTCTTCTCGTGGAACTCATCAAGTATGCTCTTCTGGAAAAGCCTTTGTCCGGCCATTCCGTCCAAGAGGGCATTCAGAGCTAGGGTGAAATTTTGGTTGGCACAAACCTCTTTCAGTCTCTCTTGATATCTCATCTTCTCATCCTTTCCAGTCACCCTTCCAATTTTAACACAAAAATCCATTCCTAACTTAATGCGACCAACAACATCTCCATACTGCAGCTGCGTAATTTCCCATTTGATCATCCTCTCTAATTCTTTTATGTCATCTCTCACCTGGTCAATCTTATTATTCAATTTCTAAAAGTATCTGAGAATTTCATTGTGTTTGCTATCTGGAAGAAGGGATTGGATGAGAACCAATACAGCTCCGACAAATGGAAATGCTGAGGTTAGCTTCCCAGCAATTCCAAGAATTTTGGCAACAGCAGTGAACTTGGACCCCAGTTCAGTAGCTTCGCTCAGAATGTCTAGAGAATATTTTGCTATTTCAACTTCATCGGCCATTTTCAAGAGATTAGACGACTGATTCCTCGATTCCAAAAGTTACTGTAACAATAACAGATTTTCTCAAATTATGATAAATTTATGTTTGTCCTTAACGTATGTTTTATTTCAAATTAATTTTTATCGAGTTTAAATCTGTTCATTTTGGTGTGATCCGAACTCTGCCTGAACTGCAACATTTATTTTGATTTAAGTTAGAAGTTCAGACGAAGCAAATATTGAGGTCGTATTCAAGATAAAAGTATCGCCATAGAAGAGTTTGTTATTTTCAAATAGTAACACAATGTTAAACTGGTTTGAGGTTATTTCGGGTGGTTCGCCCCTGCAGGAAGATTCGTCCCGGAACTATAGAAATGAAGCATCACACATTTTGAATTGTAAAAGAAGATATTATTTTCATGAATCCAACTTCTATTTAAACGTGAATTCTTTTCATCAATCCAACTTCTATTTTAGCAATCACCTTGTCACCTTGTGCTGTCAGTTCTTTGAACTTTAGCGACCGTCCTTGTCAAGCCTCTCCATTTCCTTCTGTCCGCCGTCGCATCTCTCAGTTCTGCCAAATTCATTCCAGTTGTTTCATGTATCTCATCCATCCACTTTTTCCTTGGTCGTCCTTGTTTTCTCCTTCCCTCTCCATAGTTATGCTAACATCATTTTCTTTTCCAATCCATCTGATCGCATGACATGTCCAAAGAACCTCAACTTTGCTCTTAGCACTGTTTGTTGTAGTGTCTCTTCCTTCTCAATTCCGATATCCCTGCGTACCGAATCATTAGTCCTTTTCTCCATCCATGATATTCGTTGCATCTTCCTCCATATCCACATTTCACATGCGTTAATCTTTTTTTGCATTTTCTTGGTCATTGTCCATGTTTCACTGCAGTATGTTACTGTTGGTATGACCAGAGCCTTCACCAATCTCTTTTTTGTATCTATACTCACATGCTTGTCTTTCCATATTTTTTCCAGACCATTCATTGCAGCTTTTCCTATCGCCACTCTACGATTTATTTCCATATCACACTTTCCCTCTTTTTCTATTACTGATCCCAAAAACGTAAAGCTAGTTACCGTTTCTATTTCCTCTCCATCTATTTCAAACTTTTCCTCCTCCTCTGTTGACATGATCTTTGTCTTCTTTATATTGAAATAAAGTCCAGCTTTCTCACTTTCACTCTTGAGCCTTCTTATCAGTTCTACCAAATCGGTTTTTTTACCCGCCAATAGTGTTGTATCATCAGCGTATCTCAGATTGTTCATTATTCTTCCCGCTATCTTTAGCAATAATTCCTTTAATCAATCCAACTTTATTTAGATCTAAGCAAGAATCATTTTCATCAATCCAACTTCTGCTTAAGCAATGATTCTTTTAATCAATCCAGATTCTATTTAAGCAATAATTCTCTTCATCAATCCAACTTCTATTCAAGCAAGAATTCTTCTCATCAATTTCTATTTTTACAAAACTTCTATTTAAACTAAATTATTTTCATCAGTCCAACTTCCATTTAAACTAAATTATTTTCATCAATCCAACTTGCCAGTGGAAATTCTGAAAGGTAAAGTACTTGTAATCGTACTTTATACTTGATCCTGCTTTCATTCTGTTTTCATTCAGAGGTTTATATTTAGAAGCGTTCCCAGCCCAACACCAGGGTAACAAAAGGTATTGCTTAAGCATTGCTTAAGTTCGAGCATTAATTTTTTATTGCCTAATTGAAAAAGGACTATTTAATAGTTTCCTTTTCTATTAACAATTAAACTATGGTTAGAATAGCGTAACTATGGTCTCGCAACTGTGAGGTTGGGGCCTGAATCCAAAAAAGATGACGCCGCACAGACTCATATAAAATACGAGTAGGGTCAGAGTGACTACGGGGACAATTGGTTATTACAAAAATTGGTGGCAAAAGATTATTTTGATAAATATCATACAAAATGAACAGGGCCAACGCTTTGCAGTCCGATATGTTATATAATTGTAATATAATTGAACACTTATTATTATATAGCACCCCTTCAAGATATCTACTCACAGGCGCTCTCTGCGCTAGCCTATAATAATAATGCTAAATGTCATTAAGAACGAATATATATTACATCAGTTAGCAAAACAATGCACAGTAAGCTGAAAGAGTCACCAATGGCGGGTCTACGAACACACGCTCGTCACATAGGCCCACGATCCGTTCTGAAATGACTCAGAGGTCGATCATATATGGACATAGCTTTCCAGTTATTAGACCGACTGACCCTTTCCTTCCCTCCCATCCTCTGCACCATAAAAACAATGTTGGTCTTTTTGTGTTCTCATTGGCTGGCCCTGAGTTATTGTGGGAGAATACATGACTGATCAGAGCTCGAGGAAGGACCCGGTGGTTCGTGTTACAGTACGTACGTAGGCCTACATACGTTCGAATCGGAAGCCTATAGGCAATGAAGTAAGAGCCCGCGTTATCTACTTGCTATATTGGTTACGACTCTAGCCACAGCTCTGAAACCTTTGGAGCCCTGAAAATTAACTTAGTGATATCAGTAAGAAGCGAGTTACAGTTATCCAGGCGGATTGAGATCTTCGGCAAACGCCAGAGATATCATAGCAGACTCATGCAGTTTTAGACGCCTAATTTCGCGTCAAATAATTTTACCGAGATCACCTTTCACTCTAAGACCAAAACGTATGTCATCGTGTTTCCTTTTGCCTAACTTCAACGTGGCACTTCGAGCTATTGTAATTAAAAAATGCAAATTTATATAGCGCCACGTCAGAGAGAGATTTTGGGCGGTAATAGAATTTTAGTTACAATGTAGACTATTGTATTATAAATAGCGCAAAACTCTCACTTCGGTGGTCTCGTGCCTAAGTTTTTCCTATTGTCTTCTGATTATATGTTACCTTGAAAAAAGTCCTGACAAAACTGATTAGCAAGATGATCTTGGAGAAAAACAGTAGGCTACAGGGTCGAGGATCTTCTGTAAATTTTTAATTTTTATTTTGGTTATTTATTATGTAGGCTCTACAATTATATAGCTATATATTATAGGCTTAATAATTGTCGCATAATTGTTGTAGCCTATAACATGATTACACTGCATATCAAACATTGTGTAACCCAGAAAATCACAGCGTAGCGTACCAAGCAAACAGGATCTACAGACTACCATAATTTAGAAGATTCATTACGAAGATTTATATAACGCCCCTTCAATACTACCACCCAGAAGCGGTTGTAAACAGTGGCGTAGCAAGGTTTTTGGGGCCCTTGTGCAGAGCTTTGGTGGTGGGCCCTCCCCTTGAACATCTTCGATTTAAAAAAAAACGCTGTGCAAAGAGCGCTGTTTCTTGCACCATAAATAAGGTCAGATGATCAAAATAATAGGACAAGTTGCGAGTGTCAAGTCTAAGGTAGTCTAAGAAGAAGAATCCTAAAAATTAAAACGTTCGTTTACGTGCTCTCCCTTGGGCAAAAACATCCACCACTTTCAAAGTGTCAAGTTTTTTGGCATGTTCATTTGCTATTGACAACATTGCCAGGTCGCTCAGGCGCTCTTCTGACATGGTAGCCTACTTTGTAGATAGTTTTTGATGAGATTCAGTTTCGAAAATGACCGTTCATAATATGTCGCAAAAGTCACAGGCAAAGTCAGCCACAACATGTAGGCAATGCGGACGTAGGCCTACATCACTGAATGTCGACGACATAACAAATAGTCTATGAGTAACAGTTAGGCAATTTCGAAGATTATTGACCTCGTTGACAGCTTCGAACGAAAGCTTGAGGAAAAATTATAACAGCTGAGCTGGAAAAGCAAGCGAAATTTTGGTATCATGGTTAGCTAACAATTCATCCGCTGCATAGGGCCTACCGTTTTGTCGTCAGAGGCATCCAACAGTGTTGAAGGCAACAGAGCACTGGACATTGCAGCCATCGAACTAAGGCTGAGAAATCGGTGTTTGATTCTTCCACTATGGAGTGCGTACGCTGTTCATGTAGATTTAAATAGTAGAGATTTGAACAGGGTGAGAATTGCCGGGGTTGGGGGTTCAACCCCTAGTCTTTTTTAGGATCCCATGGTAAAGTGTAGCCTAGATTTCACACCCAAACTGCACATAAATCAACGTCTAACCCCGAGTTATTTTTTGACAATTCCAATACTGGATTTGAGTGCCGTATATCATGGGCAGTCGATTACTCGAAGCAACGATTTAGAAGCACTTGCTCGTTTCGAATAGGTTCCACGCCATTTAAGGTTCACGGACCGTTCTAGGCCGAGATTTTTAGATTTTGAAATAGGCCTATGCCACCTTCGGGAAGCGAACCGCGATCCGCATATCTCTTGCACACAGGGGCATTACACGTAGCCTATACGCTCTTACCGACGCAGCTAACTGGGCTTGGTTAAGTTGGTTTGATTACATTCTTAAAGACCACCTGACGGTCGCTGGGGGCCCCTGTGCCACCGGGGGCCCTTGTGCTTTGCACAACCTGCACAACCTATTGCTACGCCACTGGTTGTAATAATACATTTATCACTCTAACAACGAACTGCATTGGTTTCCCACTCGCCTTTAGTACAGTCTTGTTGATAAAATGTTAAAATTACTTAAAATTTCTAAAATTAACATAAACGTCTTCAAACTTACTTAAACTTAAGTTGCATAAACTCATATACGCCCTATAATCTTTGTCAACTTTTGTTCGCAAAAAGGCATATGTAGCAGACCAAGATTTAAATAGTGCAGCATCAGCCATTGTCATTATGTATGTTTTTATGAGATAAAAGAAACCATTCGATGGCCATTTCGAGGCGGAAGTAAAACACAGGGATAGAAAGAAGAAGACGACCAAAAGTCACTGTTGTAATATGACACAGCAGTAGAACTTGGGCTGCCATAGTTCTCGACGAATCTTCTGTGCCTATGTTCAGCGCCAGAGGTGCAGTTGGTTATATTTCTAACACCTGGAAAGGCATACAGGTGTAGCGTCGGTTCTAGGACGATTGGTCATACAACGATTGGTCATAGGGCCTACCGGTCATAGGTCCTATCAGCGATGGGTCTATCGAAGGCTATCGAAGGCTAAAACAAAGAAGTTTTTAAAACATGAAAACTATTTACTAGATCATTTTACTGTGAAATACGTAATACAAAATACGAACAACACGTTAAACAATACTTGAGTTACATACGGGTAAAACGTGTATCATTTCGACCAAACGTTAAGTTCATTGAAGTGAGTTGATCCCTGTAAGTATTACCCTAATAAGTATCTTGATTGGCACTGATTGTAGGCCTATTTGTCTAAAAACGATGTATGCTCCGGTGCGTTAAGCTTAAAACTAAGAATGTCCATAACTAACGACTACAACGAATTATGTCGGTTTATTAGCGGCATATGACCAATCGTCCTATGACCAATCGTCCTATGACCAATCGTCCGGATACCGTAGCGTTGACGTATTGGGCGATGGGACTCGGCAAAGACAACAAACAGCGGTGAAACTCCAGAGGGAATCGGCGAAAGTATGATAGGTTGTAGGTTGTTGCAGCTCCGATAGATTGATTCCCTTTAAATCATCATCTCCTAGAAACTGTGATGTTCTTGCTATCTTCCCATGAAGCTGGTCCGACGAATTGAAATTATTTTACTCCAGATATTCGCAAATATCTTACTGAACCCTAAGCTCAAAACTTACGTCAACGAGTTTCCTATTGCCAGGCTTCAATGTGCAACTCTGAGGTTTTGTTACAGGACATTTCTAAATTTGAGTTTCAAAGTAGACTAGCCTATTGTATAGAAAATAATGCAAAATTCTCACCTTGGCAGACTAATGCATTCAATTCTTTTGCAATATCTTCTGACTAGGAGTCACCCGGAAGAAAGTCTGTATGAAACTGGATAGCAGGTAGACACCGAGGTTAAGTAAAGGATCGAGAGACTTAGGTGGGCTTTATTACGATAACCTAATCTGTAGATCCTGTTTGCTTTTATTGGACATTTCCACATGACGCTTTCAATGTATTGATATAATATATAAGCCAGTTAATTTATTGGTTTTTATCACAATTGTGCGGCATATTGCAATGAAAATTCCATATTGTCCTGTCACTTTTTTGTTGTGTTAATTAGCAGCAAACTGTGAAAATCGATCAAGTGAAAGCTTATGCGTATCATTTTGTTTAACCGTAGCTTTGAGAAGTATTTATATTGAGAAAGTCATTAAAACTGTTTGCAAAAAGACCTCGGGGTAAAATATAGTTCAAAAATCAAGATGGTATTAGACTATAAGCATACTGTGATCCATATATCCTAGTTGCTTTTCATGTGACGCTTTCACGTGATATTCAGGTCACGATCCTGAAACTAACAATGTCCTTTGTTAGGTAGAATCATTTACTAAATTCGAAAGCTGCCAGTCACATGATCTGGTGGGTGTGAGTAAGCCTGGTGGCTCTAGCTGACTATTGATTTATCATGAATCTACGGTTTTACTTTTAACCTGCGCTTATTTGATAAAAAGTCCGATTGATCCATAGAATAGTCTCACGTATATTCAGTAACATGGATTTCGAACGGAATGGTCAAGTGATGAAAATATGTAAGTAAGTAAGTATATTCTTTATTATCCAATTGAGAGCAGCACTTCGGTGTGCAGGCATCTGAAATATGATCAAAATAATACGGTGTGGGATCCGTATGGGATTCATATATAGGACACTTGAATAGCAAATGCGGCCATATTGTCATGCTAACCATTGCCTCACTCTCTCTGTTAGTATGTCCTTGGATGCTTAATTGTCTCACTCACTATCACTGTCGAACGCGAAGTTCTTAACAGATCAGAAGTTGGTGCGATTGCAGTAAGCGAAAGTGAAAAAAGGAAGCGGGTGCAGAATATGATGTGTTGTATGAAGCTAACTATACCGCAGGTCAACACTATAGGCACTATCAGGTCCAACAGTGCCTCACTCACCTACATACTTCATCTGTGTAGCTCTATCTCTCAATGTGTCTTCATATCGCCAACTGTTTATGAATTAGGACTACACGCCTGAAAAAGTAGTGTCATTGTGAAACGTTACTATTATATGGCCTCAACCGAAACCGAACAAATTATCGCTTGCTAGATGAACCAGAAAGAGAACTTTAACATAAATAAGATCATGAATAATGATGTTGGCGTCTGATGCTTTTGTGATTTCGTTCTCAGCTTTAAACTTATATTTTCAAATTGATTTTCGAACTATTTAACTGGCGACCTCTTGAATATTAATCTGATTTCAGCCTGACTTTGGTACGTTATCGGTTGATGGCGTGCGCATTAAACAACGGCGCTATATAAGTAATGAAATAAAATTGCGTCCGATCAATGAAAGCTGTGCTGCAAATTCGTATTGCTGTGCGCTTCTCCTGATTACAATACCATAATATTTTATGAAGAACACTAGAATTCTGAATATGTAAAGCGACTCATAGAGCCTACAAGGTTTTCTAACTTGCATTATTTAAAGACAATAAGTTCTCAAATGACTCATTTTACTAAACAAATTAAACACCTGCTATAATCAGTCGAACATCTAAAAAAAGTCCATCTGATTTAAATATCAAGCGTCAGAGCTAGTTCACAATTGCATGGTTGCTTTCATAAAAAAAGAAGCATATCGAAGAAAACCAAAACGAGGATTTGACTAAATAAGCCTGGCTAAAACTTTTTTGGAACAACCACCCAACCGATGCTTTAAATTTGTTATAACCACCCAAATTATTAGCTATTATTATAAATAGAACTAATAAGAAACCACATTTCTATAATACCCACATTCTCGCTATGACTAAACGCGACGAGCAAATATTACCAACCTTGTCCCACCTACGCGCCGCCTACCCGCCACTAACTCTCATCAATAGGATACTATCGGAAAATCCCCCAAGGTTTCGAAAGATCGAACGCGCTGCCCACCGTTGAGTCATAGGCGTAATCGTTAGGGACATTCCCGCGGTATCGATCGTATGAGTTAATAAAGCGTGGGCGTTGAGAGGCAATCCTCGAATAACATCGCGCGCCGTTGTGTCATCGCGTAATATCCTGTAGTATTGTACGTCGTTGCCTTAAGGCGATTTACGATCACACGCCTGTGAGTCATTAGCGTAATCGTTGGGAACTTCCGCAGGTCTCAATCATAAGCCTATATAAGCCCAAGTGAAAAACAAATTCCGCATATAACGCAGACTACGCAAACATGAATACGAAATTTGAATTCTCGAAAGAGCTTAAAGAAAAATCTTCTGTATATAAAATGGATTGCACAACGAAAACAGTAAAACAATTACGAAATATTGCTAAAGAGAGTGGTATAGTCGGTTATTCAAAACTGCGAAAAGCGGATCTCATAGCATACGTATCGTCGAGGCTTGAGCACTGTGTTAAGACCGGATGTGAAAGCAACCCTCTAGACGCTCCTGTTCCAGACATTAAAGTTCCAACGCTTGTTCCGGATAAGTATACGCCTCCTTGGAAATCTCGTTTTAATGATGTTTTAACTCAAGCGAAGAACAAGGTAAGGTCGAAAATTAATTCTTTTGCGGATTGGTTGGTTAATTACGTAGCTCCTCGAGAAAAGAAACCCGTGAATGAAAAATTGGAATCGTTGAAGTCAAAGATTTCGAGTATTTTTAGTAAAATCAATAAAAATAAGTTTGAGATTCGAGAGACTGCGTCGGCTATTAAGGGATTTGCTAAACAACACACGATCGATGGAATTGATGGAATTGACGCGGAGTCTTTTCTTAGTGCTGTGGAGTCGCGGGTAGTTGACCTACTCTCTCAAAATAGGCAAACAAAGATTAATTTAGTTCTCACTTGTACTATGGGGCGTGTAAATATTAAAACCGGAGAAGAAGATTCCGATGATATACCATTTCGTTCGTTGACGGAGGTCGTTCTAGAATCTACCGACGTGAATGAAATATATAACAAAGCCAAAGATAAACTCATGGAGTCGATGGCTAGTTTTCAAATGCGTGGGAGTAATTGGAGATTTAGGGCCGTAGTCAAATTAGATATCAATACGGTAATATACAAACCGCTGAAAGGTAGTTCTTTCATTCCATTACCCGCAGAACTTGCTAGTAAAAAGGCAATTATAAACCTGAAAAATAACGACGAAGAATGTTTTAAATGGTGCGTCACTAGAGCGCTGAATCCAACGGAAGACAACCCGCATAGAATTACAAGAGAATTAATTGATCAATCGAAGAAACTCGATTGGAGTGGTATTGAATTCCCAGTTGCAACCGATGGAAACATAATAAGTAAATTTGAGAGAAATAATAATGTCAGCGTTAACGTATTCGGTTACGAAGAAATAATATTCCCAATTTACATGTCGAAGCAGCAAGACGTTAAAGCGTCAGTTGTTGATCTATTGATTATTTCTGACGGAGATAAGAAGAAACATTATTGCCTGATCAAGAATTTTAACAGATTGATGGTATCACGAAGTGAAAAATCAAAGCATTCAAAACATTCAATGCATTATTGTAAAAGATGTTTAAATGGCTACACACGTGTAGAAGCGCTTACTAAGCATATTGAGTACTGTTCGCAGGAAAACGCCCAACGAATAGTTCTTCCAGAACCAGGAACCATGCTAAATTTTAAACATTATTTCAAATCCATGAGAGTTCCCTTTATCGTCTACGCCGATTTCGAATCGTTCATTAAACCCATAGACTCGTGTCAACCGAATCCGGCAGTATCATACACCAAACAATATCAGAAGCACATTCCTAGTTCGTTTTGTTATTATATAAAGTGTTTCGACGACGACGTATATTCGCAAGACCCTGTAACGTACACGGCTGAAAACGAAGACGACGATGTAGCTCAGATATTCGTAGATACTCTAGAGGCAAATATAAAACAAATATATAACCAGTTTAAATTTCCCAAACGAATGATATTCGGCGTAACTGAGAAGAAATGTTTCGATGAAGCTACTAGTTGCCATATCTGCGGAGACGAGTTAGGGACAGATCGTGTTAGAGATCACTGCCATCTTACTGGAAAATTTAGAGGCGCGGCTCATAACAGTTGTAATTTAAGCTATAAAATCCCCAAGTTTTTCCCAGTCGTGTTCCATAACTTATCCTGTTACGATAGTCATTTATTCATTAAAAGACTGCGAGGTGAGAATGGTGAAAGAATTAATTGCATTCCTTGTAACGAAGAAAAATATATATCGTTTAGCAGAGAGGTCGTTGTCGACAAGTTTGTAAAAGAGGGAAAAGAGATAACGGTCAAACGCGAACTACGCTTTATAGATAGTTTTAGATTCATGCCCTCGAGTCTCGACGCGTTATCGAAGAACCTTAGTAAAGAGCAGTGTAAGAATCTAGGTGAATTTTATAAAGGTAGGAAGTTAGATCTTTTACTAAGAAAAGGCGTCTACCCATACGAATTCACCGAGTCCGTCGAAAGATTGAACGCAACCGAACTGCCTCCCAAATCCGCATTCTATTCTAAACTAAACGACTCTGATATTAGCGACGAAGATTACACCCATGCTAAAACGGTATGGACAGAATTTCGTTGTAAGACATTAAGAGAATACCATGAATTGTATAATATTTCAGACGTGTTGTTATTAGCCGATGTATTCGAAAACTTTAGAGACGTTTGCACGAGCAACTACGGACTAGATCCGGCGTGGTATTACACTTCTCCCGGTCTAGCATGGGACGCGGCGTTGAAAATAACTAAAGTAGAGTTGGAGCTGATGAGCGATTACGACATGCTACTCATGATTAAGCGTGGAATCAGAGGAGGGGTTAGTACGATTTCGAATCGTTACGCGAGAGCGAATAACAAGTACATGCCCTCGTTTGATGATAGCGAGCCTTCATCATTTATAGCATATTTAGACGCTAATAATCTATACGGGTGGTCGATGAGTAAACCGTTACCAACCCGTGGGTTTGAATGGATGAGCGGCGCCGAGCTTAATAATTGGAGGGGAGTGCCGTGTATCTTAGAAGTCGATTTAGAATATCCTAAAGAGTTGCATGACCTACATAACGATTATCCCCTAGCTCCGGAGAGTATGAAACCTACAGGATCGGATGTACTAAAACTAATTCCAAACCTAAATGATAAAGAGAAGTATGTATTACACTATAACAATTTGAAGCTTTACGAAAGTCTAGGATTGAAGATAACGAAAATTCATAGAGGGATACGATTCGAAGAAAGCGCTTGGTTGAAAGAGTATATCGATCTCAACACCGACTTGCGAACGAAGGCTACTAACGATTTCGAGAAGGACTTTTTCAAACTTATGAATAATAGTGTCTTTGGTAAGACTATGGAACGAATCGAGAACCGCGTAGATATAAGGTTAGTATGCGATGAGAAGGAAGCTATAAAACTAGCCGCGAGAGTAAGTTTCGATAGGCTAACGATATTTGACGAGAATCTAATAGCTATTCATAATAAAAGAACAAAGTTGCTCTTTAACAAGCCTATATATTTAGGCATGAGTATCTTAGACTTGAGTAAAACGCTCATGTACGATTTTCACTATAATTACATCAAAAGTAAGTATGGTGATAGAGCTAAACTGTTATTTACGGATACGGATTCTCTAGCTTATGAAATTAAAACCGACGATTTCTACGCTGATATCGCTCCAGACATTAGAAGCCGATTCGATACAAGCGATTACCCGAAAGACCATTCGTCTGGGATAGAAACTGGCATTGAATAAAAAGGTTATTGGTATGTTTAAAGATGAAGCAGCTGGCAAACAGATCGAAGAATTCGTCGGATTAAGGTCGAAACTTTATTCGTACAAGATGGCTGGAGTGGATCATAAGAAGTGCAAGGGCATCAAGAAGTCTGTAGTTAAGAACGCGATAACTCACGAAGATTATAAAGACTGCCTGTTTACGAGAAGAGATCAATCGAGACGAATGAATGTTATAAGATCGCATCTTCACGAAATCTACACTGAAGAAGTGAATAAAGTTGCGCTTTCTGCTGACGATGACAAGCGAGTTATAACAGAAGATGGTATTCATACTTTATCATATGGGCATTATTCTCTAAAATAAAATGAGTGCTACAACTGTAAAAAACATAGACGTCGAAGGCGTTGTTCTTCCGAATAAACCGTTAACGAATTTCGAGTTATTAGATGCCGCGAAGAAGCTGAATATCCCGAATTTCAGAGGATTTTTTATGCGAGACGCTCTACCGAAAAAACCAAGACGGAACGAGTGCGGAATATTGAACCTAGATGATTCTAATGGGAAGGGGACCCACTACTGCAGCTTTTTTAAGAACGGTAACGATAAGTTTTATTTCGACAGCTACGGTTTACCACCACCTACCGAACTGTTAAAGTATTTAGGCGACTCGGTGTACTACAACAGCGAACGAATACAGCCGGACAACGAAGTCTTCTGTGGTCATTTGTGTCTATACGTACTGAAGAAAACGATGCAACGATGGTTGTAAATTTCAAGAAGTTATAAACGATCTATATTAATAAATTAATATCGTATATTTTAAAAACAATGCCTGTTGACAAATTTGGTCATACGGACTCTGGTAATATGCAACGAGTTGTAGCCGGAGGCGTTACGTTAACGCAAGTAAACAATACTTTTGTAAGGCGAGATGGTACTAACGCCTTCGTAGGAAATTTAGACCTAGGCGGCAAGACAATCGAGGGCCTATCGACGACGTATACACCGTCCGAAGATAATCATCTGACTAATAAGAAATACGTCGACCTACGCGTTGCTTCGAACGCCATTAGAGATTACGTTTCAGGAATGAAGGTATCTCCGGGTAATCTAGTTAGAAATACTACGAGCGGAATTATATACAGATTCGAAGGAACAGCTGAACCTATAACAGATACAGCGCCCGCGATTAGGTCGGGTATAAGGCCGAACTGGAGACCTATACCTACACCCGGAGCGGCTATACCTATAACGGCTGCGCCCGCGTTATCACCTAACTGGAGACCTACAACTGGAGTGGCTATTTGTGCGTTAAGAGAAGGGTCGGAGCCTTGTCGAATAACTACAGAGGGTGGTAATGTAATGCATAATAAATTAACTACCGTCGTTATAAATACGGATTCGGCGTATACAACGGCGAACGGTTTAATAACTATTCCTCGTACGGGTATTTATCGATTAGGCGGATTCGTGAGTATTGGTACGAATTCTCGCGCACGAAGTTGGGAACTAGTTGTTATGTACTCTCTTGCTGGGAATAATCAAAACAAACTTATGGTTTATAGGGCGCAGAACATCACCACCAATGTTAATATTACACCTGACTTAACTACTATATTACCTTGCCCCATCGTTTCTTTAGTCGCTGGTGATCGGTTCGGTATACGAATCGAAAGCAATATCTCCTGCTTTACATCAAGATATACTAATGGCAGTCTAGGTGGATGTGGATTGCAGGTTGAGTTTCTGTACTAAATATATCGTAGAATATAGAAACATATCGCGCGTATACAAACGATATGTTTCTAAATAATGTAATTAAGACTCATCGCACACAGTTTTTCCCTCTAGCGTACGATTTATACTAAGAAATAATATAGCATTTATTAAAAACACAATGCCTGTTGATAAATTTGGTCATACAGACTCTGGTAATATGCAACGAGTTGTAGCCGGAGGCGTTACGCTAACTCAGATAAATAATACTTTTCTAAGGCTAGACGGAAGCAACGACATTACCGGTGATATAGATATTGGAGGCCATCTTCTCGTAGGTTTACCGATTGATTATCCCTCAGCTGGTAACGGTGATGAAGCCATTAGCTTTAGCCAGGCTACTGCTCTAGTCGCCGATAAAATCACTGATTGATATAAGCAATCCCACAGAGTAGCACCAAGCGGGGCAAAGAACCTCACTCTGCATTTAACTCACATTCAAGTGTATTTTCGGCAACAGTTACATTAGGTAATCAAAACATTTTATGCTAAGAATCTTTTAACGTCGCATTATTGTTAGTTACTTATTTAAGTTTCATTGCTACTGAGTAGGAGCAGCAACTGGTGCAAACATCAAAATGACTTTCTTTGGTCTCATATGCCATTAGACCACTGGCAATTGATCGAGCAATGCAACTGCATATGCAACATCACCCATTTTCGGATAGGTCTACGTACAGTGCATCATGAAAAGCCATCCAGATTGGACTACTAGAGTTCCAGAAGCAGCAGTAGACACTTAAAATGGCCGCGGGTTAAGGCATGCTACCAACTTTGCAAAGAAGCGTTTGATGCAACATAAGCGGATAAACTTAAAATGTGGAACAGGAGGCGTGGGGCGCGGTGGTGTGGTTCCCGGACAATTCGCCCCCGGACAATTCGCCTCCGGAAGATTCGCCCCGGAAGATTCGCCCCCGGGAAGATTCGCCCCCGGGATGATTCGCCCCCGGATGATTCGCCCCCGGAAGATTGGCCCCCGGCTTAATAGACATGAAAACACATTTGTTGAATTGTAAAAGAAGTTTAATTTGAAGGTTATTGTCTAGTTTAGAACGTTTAATTAGATGTTTATTGTCTAGAAGTTTATTGTCTAGAAGTGTATTGTCTAGTCTATAATGTTTAATTTGAAGTTTATTATCTAGAAGTTTATTGTCTAGTCTATAATGTTTAATTTGAAGTTTATTGTCTAGAATGCCATGTCATTTCAATTGTATAGAATTAAGCTGTAAGCAATCATTGGTTCGGTTGTTTGTTCTATATAATGCAAGAGAGCCTTTGTTTGAAGAATGTGTGGGTTGTGAATGCTTGAGAAGACAACAAGGATTGCACAATTATGATGTTGTGCAATTGATTGCAGGAGGTAAGATAGCTGCAAAGAATAAGAAGTATGAGGCTATTTCGAAGAGACTAAAAATCATTGCGGATGATGCCGACAACCGCACCAATATTGAGTATTTACAAGGGATTGCTTACAACTTTGAATTCTAGGCAATTGAAATGCCTTGGCATTCTAGACAGTAAACTTCTAGACTATACAATAGACAATAAACTAGACATTAAACTTCAAAATAAATGTTCTAGACTAGACATTAAACTTCAAAATAAACGTTCTAGACTAGACAATAAACTTCAAATTAAACGTTCTAGACAATAACCTTCAAATTAAACTTCTTTTACAATTCAACAAATGTGTTTTCATGTCTATTAAGCCGTAGGCGAATCTTCCGGGGGCGAATCATCCGGGGGCGAATCTTCCGGGGTCGAATTGTCCGTATCCCGATGGTGTAGGGGTATGTTCGGTGCCTTGCAACCGGAGGGTTGCGGGTTCGAATCCACCTCAAGGGGTATGTTTGGTGTCTTGCAGCCGGAGGGTTGCGGGTTCGAATCCACCTCATACCGCCGCGTAGGGATCCTGGGCAAGTCCTTCACTCGCAATTGCTCATGCGCTTCGGCGTGAAACTCTGATTCAGTGTCCGCGCTGTAGTCGGGAGCGCCTCTGAGTAGAAATCTTGAAGGGGCGCTATATAAATATCTTAAATGAAATGATACAAGTATTAGCATTATGTTTTAAACAGTTGAGTATAGTTACCATTAAATGTGTCTTTTTATAGGAGCCTATTCGCCACTAAATTCGCAAAACAGTCGAAGGTCACACGATCTGGTTGGTGTGAATGTGTCTATACTGATGCTGTCTGACTCTTTATATAGTTTTAACTTGTCCTTTCGATATCAGTCCACGCCACTTTTATAACGACCTTTAGAACTGATCTAAACAATAGTCTGAGTTAATGCATGCATATTTTAAAACCATGGTCATATGGCAAAAATCAAGTTCAAGCTAGAGTCCAAGACGCCCCTTTTAGTTTTTAAGTCCTGCTATTTGTATAATTCTTGCCAAATTTCAACTTTCTGCTCCAACTGGAATACGGAACCTTTCCCTTTCTGAGATAGAACTAACAGTGTGATCGGTAAGAAATATTCTTAACGTCTTGTACTCTTAATATTTGATAAGATTACCCCTTTATCAATATAGAAGAACAATAGTTATATCATGTCAGCAACATTATTTGCTGCAAGGAAAGCGTCCAAGCAGTCAACCACTGCCAAATGTGTCCCACGAAGTATGTGTCGCAGAAATTCATTTTTTCAGTACTGCGTCAATAGCAGAATTCTTCGTAGTATCAGTGGGAACAGCCGTTCTGTTTGCCCAAACTTGTAGGAGAAACCGTTTCTCTAACTCATCATTTGTGAGGAGACTGTTGAGTATTGAATTCTTCATGAACTGCATGACTGACAAGAAAACCTTTATGGAACTTCTATGCTCATTAGACTATATAATTTGTAAGAGCTGTTTCATTTATGACACTCAGTATCCTGATCCATTCCTTTCCATGTTGATAGTCAACGTTCTCACTTCACTCGACTGGTGAAAGGATGAGAAATTATATATTCAGGCACTCCTATCTCAGGGGCTGGAATAGCTGTGTTGTTCTCTTTGTAGCAAAATCTCTTAGCTTGCTCCCACCTGGAGTCTGTTTGCACTGCCTCTCACATTTCGTCCACTCGGCTCATTAGTCATACCTTGCACAATGCACATTCTTCATATTCTCCTCTGCAGAACTACTATCTGAAAATAAAACCAGTCTCCCTGTTGTCACGCGTCACATTTTCCGAAGCAGTCTTAAATCTCTTGAAGATTGGAATGTATGAGGTACATGTACTTGAAGGACCTCACCACAAAGTGAAATCCCTGGCTAAGATCACCATGCTACAAGGCAACCACAGGCGATATCAATGTATCATATTGTTTAGAAGAACACATGCTCCATTCAAGCGACCGGTGCTCACAGAAGCAGTGTCAAGGCTCATGGCTTACACTTTTTCGGTTAACTTTCATGCTTCCAGATAAATAACCTTGGTTTCATTACGTCCTGTTCCAGAGGCCAACTTTAGAATGCTTAGCAGCTTATCTTTGTCACCTCCAGAAAACAATTGCGCTGGTAGGCGGTCCATGTCTTCGATGTCAAAATGAAGGAATCACTAAGAAACAGTGCAGCATAAATTAAGCTATAACTGACTCAGTATGTTTCTTTCTAGCGTTCTATTTATTTGTGCATGTATGTATGCATGTATGTATGTATGCATAAATGTATGTATGTATGCATAAATGTATGTATGTATGTTTGTATATGCATGCCTGTATGTGTAAATGTGTGAAGTGCTGCAGAATGCTGATGAAATTCAATGAAAAAAATGAATTCTGGAATGTTGTGTTGCATAATCAGAACTTTTTGTACAAAATTCAAAAAAAAATACATTAAAAAAGTCTGTTAATGAACAAGAAGTAGGTAACAAGATCTCCAACATGAAATGTGCGCTGAGTTCTCAGTAATAAAATAATAAGCAAGCTAAAGAACATAACTTTGCGTGTATCGATGTGAGTGTGCCTGCATGTATGTATTGGCATATAGAAAATTACCCAGGTAATCACAATTTGTAACACATTTTGCTTGTACATAACGACTGCTATGTTGTAAGTTTATGTCATTGTCCAGTTTTGAGTAGGAAGTTTAACTTTTGCCAGAATAATACAAATGACAAGCCTAAAACATTTAGGGGTGGCCTGGTATCTGGCTTGACTTTCATTGTTAGACCACCTAACATTGCACAGTCTAATTGAGGTATGATCCTACTTTAAAGACTTTTCGTAATCTTAAGTAACATATGTTCACAACGACATCGTCATGCTTTGAAGAAATGGTGGACATATCAAGCAGTTGTTTGGGTGTAACGTCTTACATTTATGGTATCAACTTAGATGACGTTCGTTCCATTTTCGCTTTAATCTACCAAATTTCTCCGTGCGGAGGTTTACTTTTACAGTGGAGGAGACATGTTGATTGCAGTTTAAAGTGTAGTTATATCCGTATATTAGTCTCTGATAAATTTATTTACAGTTGCTAAAGCAGCTGTCTCACTTGCGCCTAATGTATTTGGCTTTTAGCATATGTGCCTTCGAATTAGCGGCTACCCATGACTTAGCTTGTTAGAGGTGTGGAGGGGGGCTGAAGATATCCGAAGATTAGGACATAATGGTGAATCGTCATTTATGGACTAAACAGATTTATGTGAATAATTTACGTGCTATAATTCAGCCATCTGAATGAATGAATGAATGAATGAATGAATACATGGAAAGAACTGTTAATGGAGCCTCAGATACGAACAGTTGCGTTCATAATGGATATTAACATCCATAACTAGGCCTACATGTTTGATCAACACCATCTTGCATTCAATCATGTGCCATATAGAGAACTTTGCTGTTTGCCGGTATTTTTCCGGTCTCGTTTTGTGGAATAGGACAATAAATATATCGTATCCTAAATTTAACTATAAAGTCCAAGTGGTTGATCTAACCTAATCCAAACTAATATATTTTGGCGTTACATGATGACAAACCTTGAGTCGCTGGTCATTTCTATGAAAAATAGGATTCCGCAGTGACTAATCGAGGTCAATTACCTTTTACAAGAATCTGAAAACTGCTCATCGCCGGAGTTGGGCTGGGAGCGCATTTGAATAGGTCGATTGGAAGTGCGCTATATAAGCCATCTGAATGAATGAATGAATGAATGATGTCAATCTCATTCACAGAGCTGAACTTCGATCAGGCAAGTTGCTCTCCAAGTCAAAATCTAAAAAAATGGGGAAGTCAACATGGAGATAATTAAAACTCAATTTTGCATTTATTATGCGGACAGTCAGTAAATCAAATCTGATTGCTCGTGACAAATATGCGCTAACAGTTACCCACATTCGTTACAGCAGAATTGAACACGCTATTGTTCGCGCCACCGACGAGGACAATTATTATTAGTAAGAGAAAATAGTGGGATTAGCTCAGCGTGACTAGATTAGCCCTAATTAACTATGCGAGTATCTCGTATAGAATGTGTCGTAGTACAGCAACAGGACACATTTTAAATTCCACTGTAGGCTAATTCTGATTGTTAGTAGAAGCTGTATGGCGCCAGTGCCAATTTCGCTGACTGTGTCAACACCATACACACATGTAAACATGCTACATTAGGGTGATCCAGAAACCATGCAGAAAAGTTTAAGTTTTTTTAAATCATTTCTCCACAAGGCTTATTTTCCACTCGGGATAGATAGTTTGCCTGTTAAATTTCAGCCTGACTGTGCAACATTTAGAGGTCAATCCCAGTGTTATTTTAGTTCCAAGATTAATTCCTATTCCTATTCTTATTCTATTCCACTGTCTTCATTTTAGTTCTAGTTTTAGTTCCTCTTTATAAATAAATTTTATTCTTATTCTAGTTCCACTTCCTGTTTAGAAATAATTTTAGTTCCAGTTCCAGAAAATTTATAGGCTATTTGTAGTTCCACTTCCACTTCTCACAGAAATGTCTATCATGAACGGTTAATGTCTATCAGACTGTCACACAAAACAGTATCTTGACCTACTTATGAGATTAGTATAGTATGGACAATGTGAATGCGACTGTTAATAAAACAGTTTCTGGGCAGACACATTAAAAAGTTACCAGTCCGCATAGCTATTAAAAATAAAGAAATAATTTCTATTCTATTCCGTTCTCGTCCGAGAAAAATTACGAAATTTTTATTCCTATTCTATTCTCGTTCCAGACTTAATTTTTATTCCAGTTTTCGTTCCGTGGAACTAATTTAAAATAATTATTATTCCTATTCTATTCTCAGGAACTAAAATAACACTGGTCAATCCATTCTCAACATTTTACTTGTGTGCTGATGTGTCTTTATGTCATTATTACAAGCATTATTACACAAATATGGCTTCATCTAGTCTGAGATCCGACCCAGAGCACTGGCTTTTGGGAAAGTCAATCTCTCAGTTATCAACAGCAAGATACCACGTAGCCTGTATATTGCAAACTGGTGAATATATGTTTCGTTATAAACAAGGCTTATTACCTAACACCTTTACTGACTATTTTAAAACCGGCTTCGGTACTCATTCTTACAATACTAGAACAGCCTCCACTTTCATACCGATTTTTGAATACACCAACACTCGCTAATTCTCTGTTCCCACTGTTTGGAACAATCTTCCTGCCGACATCCTTAGCGTGTCTCATCTCCTCCTATTTTAAAAAACTCCTGCGTGCCCACCTACTAACTTTAAATATATGACTGCTTTTAATCTTCTGTTTGTTTATTAAAGAACTTTTCAGTATTAGACAATGCTAATTATGTTATCATTTCAGTTATAGCTTAATAATTATTGACTTCCACTCCTGAACATTATGTTATCGGCCTTCATCTAACAGCACTGGTACATAAGTGGCCCTGCTTAGCGGGACTCTGGTCCCTTTAGGTCCTCCTTTTGTATCCCAATTTAGTATATTTGAGATATGTTGATGTATTACTGTACTTTTTGGGAGCAATAAAAAAACCTAATGTTATGTTATGTTGTGTATATAATCACGAATAAATCAACCTAATAATAAATGTTATGCGTGCCAGACTGTCTGCAATAGGTAGGCCTATAATTCTGCCATGTTTACGTGGACGTAGTGCATATATACTAGAGTTTTAATTGGGGTCAGTAGGAGAGAGGACAGGATCGAGAATGAATCCAAGATCACGGACAGAGGAAGAGAAATGTACATTATGCCAAAATGCCCGTAAACGCCATAGTTGACTAAGATCTTCTCTAACACGTGGGCAAACATAGGGCTTCAGGCTATGCATAGGCAGACGCGTAGTGTATGCACTTCGGAAAGTTCAAGTTCTGCATTCAGTAATAATGGCGCATTTGACTGTTAATCTCTCTCTCTCTCTCTCTCTCTCTCTGTCTCTCTCTCTCTCTCTCTCTCTCTCATTCTCTCTCTCTCATTCTCTCTCTCTCCCCCTCTCTCTTCGTCTCTCTCCCTCTCTTTCTCTCTCTCTTCGTCTCTCTCTGTCTCTCTCTCTGTCTCTCTGTCTCTCTATGTCTCCCTCTGTCTGTATGTATGTATGTATGTATGTATGTATGTCTGTATGTCTGTATGTATCTATCTCTCTCCTCCTAATGAAGGAGTATAAGAAGTTGGAGGGAAGAAAATAATGATGAAAGAGTAGGCTGAAAAAAGAGAAGAGAAAAGGAACTTTAAGAAAGGCTATGCAAGAAAGTTTATTTGTTCATTTAAATTTACTGTACAAAACTTCTGGACTAAGTCTGATGTATGTCATGCTGTACATGAGCTTTCCCATCATAGAGTATCTCATAAGCACGTTTTAAAATCACCTGCATCAACAATCATGAGATATTAACAAGCTGAGCAACTCAATGAAAACATTTGATAAATCTTTGCTAGGTACATACTTTATTGGTTTCGCCAAGACACCTGATTAAACCACTGAGGTAAAAATTGAGATGGCAGACTGCTTAATGCTTACCGTAGACTAGTCTGTACTCCATAGGGCAACTATTTATAATTAAGTTGGAAGCACAACATAAGTCAAAATCTAAAAAAATGGGGAAGTCAACATGGAGATAATTAAAACTCAATTTTGCATTTATTATGCGGACGGTCAGTAAATGAAATCTTATTGCTCGTGACAAATATGCGCTAACAGTTACCCACATTCGTTACAGCAGAATTGAACACGCTATTGTTCGCGCTACCTACGAGGACAATTATTATTAGTAAGAGAAAATAGTGGGATTAGCTCAGCGTGACTAGATTAGCCCTAATTAACTATGCGAGTATCTCGTTTAGAATGTGTCGTAGTACAGCAACAGGACACATTTTAAATTCCACTGTAGGCTAATTCTGATTGTTAGTAGAAGCTGTATGGCGCCAGTGCCAATTTCGCTGACTGTGTCAACACCATACACACATGCACACATACACCATACACACATGCAAACATGCTACATTAGGGTGGTCCAGAAACCATGCAGAAAAGTTTAAGTTTTTTTTAATCATTTCTCCACAAGGCTTATTTTCCACTCGGGATAGATAGTTTGCCTGTTAAATTTCAGCCTGACTGTGCAACATTTAGAGGTCAATCCATTCTCAACATTTTACTTGTGTGCTGATGTGTCTTTATGTCATTATTACAAGGATTATTACACAAATATGGCTTCATCTAGTCTGATATCCGACCCAGAGCACTGGCTTTTGGGAAAGTCAATCTCTCAGTTATCAACAGCAAGATACCACGTAGCTTGTATGTTCTGCAACTACTTGAGTTTCATCATATCACGGAAGGAAGAACGCTTCCGGAAAGTTGCAAAATGGCCCGTGACGGAATTATTTGTATTTGGATGCGAGCCAGATAGTCCGTAGGCTTATGTAAGGAAACAAAAATTTTCGGTAGAATCTTGGCAATGATGCTTATAAATTATTAATTGATACATTTAGACCAGTGTTTCCCAACCTGTGGGTCGCGACCCCCAAGGGGGTCGCCAAGTGTTTTCTGGGGGTCGTGGCCGTCATGTAACACTTTCCAACTTTCCTATTTCAATTTCTTAGACACAGAACTTTCAGTAATTTTTAAAACATATACAGTACCTTCATTTTCACTGTCTGTGTTTGTGTATTATTCTACTTTTTTTAAATTAAATAATCCATTTGTTACTCATTGCTTACTTATTTTACGGGAACAGTACTGCCGATAGTCGTGGCGCTCTGTGTTATCAAATTTGGGGCATTTACTGCATTATTTACCGATATGCTCCTGCCATTAAGACTCTTCCAGCCCTTCTGCAAGAGGTACTTGATTCGCCGATCAAAAATGTAAATTACATCAAATCTGGAGCCCTCTATTTAAAGAACTCTGTAAAGACACGAATTCTGATCACGAGGTTCTGCTTTTCTAGTGCTCTGTGCTAATTGTCGAAAGGAAATACGGTCAACCGTGTCTTTGAGTTGAAAGATGAATTCTTGGATGTGCGAAACGATTGCTCGACACGTGTGTTTTATGAAACATTGCTGACACAGTTCTGGTGGGCTGTCTTATCTAAATGTCACCACGCTTGCCTTTTCGAGTTTTACTTCCATTTGCCTCTAAATATCGCTGGTAGAGTCGATTTTCAACACTTCTTCATATCAAAACAAAGGAAAGAAACAGACTGCATGTTGAGGATGACATGAGGTTGGCTTTAACAAACACTCAGTTGCGGTTTTTGAAGCTGGTTGTCCAGATGCAAGAACAACCATAGCATTGAAATAATAATTTACACCTTATAGTACCGTTCAAGTAGATCGTTGGAATTAAATTATCCTGAGAAATCGAATTTTAATACGTTTTCTTTACCCCAGGGGCCTATTATAGGCCCGTGTTTCCTAACGTGTAACTTAGGCTACTTACTTATTGCCCTATTATAAAAGCCCTCTTATGTAACCTGCGACCCACGGTCGCAGGTTACCTGGCGGTTATAAAAGGGGTGCCCGGTCGCGACTCGAAAAAGGTTGGGAAACACTGATTTAGACATTTGAATGAATGCTGTTTACTGTTATGGGTGTTTAGTTAAGTTCTATTAGTAAAGTTATCCTAATTCTTTTAGTTAAGTTATCCTAATTTTTTTGTTTAATTCCTTTCTCCGAAAGCAAGCTTGCTGCCATATGTTATCGGAACTTTTTATTTCATTACCTGGGTGGCCCTATTTAGCGGGATTATCCATCCATTCAGGGTCCTCCACTTGGTAACCGGAACGTCATTAAATGTACACTGCCATAATTGTTAAATATGTTGTCGGTTACAGGAAAAAATAAATTGAATTGAATTGAAAATTGAATTGAATTGAATTAAAGATATGATTGTTCTGAAGCAGAAAAACGTTGCTGCCAATTTTTCTTTTGTGGTTTACGCCCCTAGCGGACGTTTTTAGTATGACGGCATTTCTTCACCTTAAAACTGTCAATTAACTAAACAGGTTGATGATAGAGGCATGAACTTTGGTACATGGTAACAACATACCATAAGGACAAATTTTAGCTATAGGGCCATCTTAGATTTGCACTGTGGCCTCAATGGCAGCCATTTTCCAAAATGGCCGACCGATATAGACACTTTTCAATATATCAGCCTGCAGTTATCTTAGAATTGTGATCTTGGTGTCTAAACATACATATTTAGGGACAAGGAGGATTCCAATGCAACTAATTACAAACATTCACCAGAACGAGATTGGCAGCCATTTTCCAAAATGGTCGACCAAAAGATATTTTTCGATAATCCCAGCTTGTAGTTTGCTTAGAATCGTGATTTTGGTTTCTAAACATACATATTTAAGGGCAAGGATTCCAGAAGAGCTAAATGCAAACAATTATCTACGCGAGATTGGTAGCCATTTTCCAATATGGCCGACCAAAAGACATTTTTCAATAACCCCAGCTTCCAGTTCGTTTAGAATCGTGATTTTGATGTCTAAACACACATATTTAAGGGCAAGGATTCCAATAGAACTAAATGCAAACACTTATCTATACGAGATTTGCAGGCAGGGACGTCACTTGGGGCTGCAAGGTAGCCACGCAGTTACAATATGTATTTTGTGCAGAATTTAGCCAGGAATGTATTATAATAGCAGTCAAAAAATCGTTAGTACTTCTGGCAGTTTAAAAGTATAATTTCGATTAGCAAAATAAGCAAAATAATGTTATGAAATTTCAACCATTATTCAATTCTCATCATCAGTGTAATCATCACCCATATTCGACTGTATATTGACACTTGCGTTTTCTTCTCCTCCACACTTACACAGTTCTGTGCAGACAAGATTGTTCTGTTTGCATGAATATCTACTGGCGCACTTTGTTGATCTGATTTTGACGGCATCGCAGTTACATCTGAAAAGCTGTAGGACGTAATCCGGAGCAGGATGCTCTAATGACAGCCGAGGCATAAAACTTCCACCATCTTCTTTCCAACCAAGCTTCAGAGGGTTAGGTTCAATTGGATATTGGGTGATGTTCTCGGGCCAAATGCGAGCAAGGCATCACAGATAGGCTGCAACAATACTCTTCGGCGATTTTCTACAGTAACCGTGATCAGTGCAGCATTTCTGCCAAGCTGGGTGTCGGCTTCTTCCTGAGTACCGTACTCGGTCCAGGAGCAACATGGCAGTCAAAGATTGCCATAACGCTCTTATGCGCTACTGTAACAAGGTTGATTGTACTGTTCTGAATAAGTTTCTTTCTGAGCCATGTATACAGAGTCAGAGAGTCAGGAACATTGCTTTGTCTCTTATCTGAGTTGAATCCTCAACTGTGTAGGACTGGATTGACTTCAATTTACCTCGCCGCCCCTGTCGAGTACTTTCTTTCAATCTATTGGATTATGCGCAGAACATACCTGAGTACATAGCCAGGTTGCGAGAACAAAAACTGCAGACCCAACAACATGGACAGAAAGAGGCCGACACCCTCTTAATACTCCATGCCACTAATTCCGGAGGCACCGTTCATATATACACGCACGACACCGATGTCCTTCTTTTAGCTCTATGACGATTTCCGCAGATCGGTAGAAATGCTGCAATGATCACGGGCACTGCAGAAAATCGCCGAAGAGTACTGTTGCAGCCTATCTGTGATGCCTTGGGCTCAGAGAAAGCAGCTGCTTTGATCAACTGGCATGCTCTAAGGGGTTGTGATACGACTGGGCATATCAGAGGTAAAGGAAAGAAAACTTGTTTGGGAAGCTTCCTTGCATCGGGTCCTAGTCCTATTGATGCCCTTGGTATTGGTAATGAACCAGAGCGCAAAGTATTGATTGGTTGTGTGCTCTGTTCTGTCCAAAAAATATTGAAATCTTGCGAGCCAAAGAGTTAAGATGGCAAGTGTTTAAGCGGTTCAAAAATAACCAAGGAGTGGAAAGTCTTCCACCGACTCCAGGTGCATGGATTGAACACGTTCGTCGAGCTCATGTGCAAGCTCGCATTTGGGTCGAGGACATCAGCCAATATCCAATTGAACCTAACCCTCTCAAGCTCGGTTGGAAAGAAGATGGTGGAAGTTTTATGCCTCTGCTGTCATTAGAGCATCCTGCTCCGGATTGCGTCCTACAGCTTGTCAGATGTAACTGCGATGCCGTCAAAATCAGATCAACAAAGTGCGCCAGTAGATATTCATGCAACCAGAACAATCTTGTCTGCAAAGAACTGTGTAAGTGTGTAGGATCACGATTCTAAGCAAGCTACAAGCTGGGATTATCGAAAAATATCTTTTGGTCGGCCATTTTGGAGAATGGCTGCCAATCTCGTTCTGATGAGTGTTTGGAATTAGTTCCTTGCCCCTAAATATGTATGTTTAGACACCAAGATCACAATTCTAAGTGAGCTACAAGCTACAGGCTGATATATTGAAAAGTGTCTATATCGGTCGGCCATTTTGGAAATGGCTGCAATTGAGGCCTGAGTGCAAATCTAAGATGGCCCTATAGCTAAAATTTGTCCTTATGGTATGTTGTTACCATGTACCAAATTCATGCTTCTATCATCATGTGAGCAATATTTACACCAACCTGTTTAGTTAATTGGCAGTTTTAAGGAGAAGAAATGACGTCATACTAAAAACGTCCGCTAGGGGCGTAATCCACAAAAGAAAAATTGGCAACAACGTTTTTCTGCTTCAGAACAATCATATCTTTAATTTAAGCATCATTGCCAAGATTCTACCCAAAATTTTCACAACCCTTGTTTTTGTGACATAAGCCGACGGACTAAGAATACCAACACAGCGGGTTGACTCGTGTGTCAGAACACTGTTAAAGTTGTATTAGAACCTCTTCAGTCGGTCTTAAATGCTGCCGCCAGATTAGTAGCACGCCTACCACGGTACTCTCACATTTCTACTTTCATGTTTGAACAACTGCACTGGCTTCCTCTCTCTGCTCGCATTAAATTCAAAATCCTCATTTTAGTCTTCAAGGCACAAAGGGGACTTGCCCCAAAATATTTAGCTGATGTTTTACTCCGGCCTCTTTCAGCCTCCTCCCATCGACCATTACGCTCATCAAACAGACTTGAGCTTCTAGTACCTCATTCTAGAACAGCTATGGCTCAGTCCCGGTCCTTTACCTCAATTGGTCCCTCTCTTTGGAATGCACTGTCTCCATCTACTCGCTCTCAAATTCTAGTTAGTAACCTCTCTTCCACCTTTGCTTTTCTCAAAACCTATTTCTTCTCTTTGGCCTTGCGCACTGGGAGCGCCTCTGAATGGTTCACCCTATGAGAGGCGCTTTATAAATGTTTGAATACAATACAATACAATACCTGGCTCTGAAGGTTCACAGTCTCACAGAACATGACAGCGAGAAAGTGACAGAATGAAAGAAGACATGTTCAAAAGTGATCTTCAAGAATTGTTTGATATTGCCACAAAGGACGTTATGGCAGAAATCCTGCAGGAAGAAGATTGGGAATTCCTTCGAAAGCAAAGAGAAGACGTACTTTCCAGCAGTATGAGTGGAGCCGACATGAAGACAGCAGCAAAAGAAAGCAGGAAGAGGCAACGACTGAAAAATTAGAGAACGGTGAAGGTGATATAAGAGGAACGCAAGACAAAGGACATTAGTGAAACAGAAGGACAAAGGACATTAGTGAAACAGAAGGTGAACTTTCTGCGTTAACATCGAGTCAGGAGTCAGAAGGAGAGGATGCGTATCTGCCAATTCAGTCATGTACGTCTACAATGTCTACATCAACAGCTGCAACTGCTGCTTCGTCATCAAAAAAGAGATCCAAGAACATCTTCCAGTCCCCTGAAGTTACTGGTGCTTTGGATCTTGTTGGCCTTCCAGATCGTGGTGCTGTGTTTGTAGCTGGAGCTGTTGTATAGGAGCTTGACCATAACATTTCAGAAATCACATTATCTCGAAGTTCAATCAGACGATGTAGAATAAAAGGTAGACAAGAGACAACTGCAATGAAAGAAAAAGAGTGTTCACTGGCAGGACCGTTATTACTGCACGGTGACGGCAAAATGTTGCCCGACTTTGATGAATCGAAGGAATGTGTGGACCGCATAGCTGTTATTGTCACTGGAAATGGTCAGGAAACTGTTGGCAAGTCCAAAAATGGAGAGAGGTACAGGTGACTCTCAGGCCAAGGCCTGTGTTGAAGTAATTGAGAAATGGAATCTGGGTTCATAGATCAAAGGCCTCGTATTTGACACAACAACCAGCACAGTGTGATTCTCGTTAACGATAACGATAACGAAAATGTTCGTTAACGAAAATAAAATAATTTCATTAACGATAACTATAGCTATAACTAAAAAATATCATTAACCGTAGCTATAACTAAAACGAAAATAACAATAACGAAAAGTCATCTTTATTTCGTTAATACAAAAAATAAAAATAGGAAGTGTAATATGGACGATTCGAAATAAATGAGAACGAAAAATGCGATATTTTTATTGTGCAATTTGTCAGTTACTTTTGATACTCGTGTATTCATGAAGCTAAAAGCACCCATGCTTCAAAGGCTTTCGAAGACCTGAGCAAATTGTGAAACAGCGTGTTGATACGCACAATTTTGTTTATAGCCATTAATTATTGTAACTAAGTAGTAACTAAAATTAACTAAAATAAAAATTATTAACTACAACTATAACTATAACTAAAAATAATAGTAACTATAACTATGACTAAGATAAAAAAAAGATTAACTATAACTGTAAGTATAACTAAAATAAAATCTGTAAGGAGAATCACACTGAACCAGCAATACAGGGCTTCATAAGACGCAGAACAATTTATCTATTTTTTAGATAAAATAAAAACTGTCAAATGGGTTGACCTCTAAAGTTTATTTGTTTTCGTTAAAATTTTGCATAATTGTTGTGATCACGATAAAGAACAAAACTAGCCTTGTGGACAACTGAAATCTGTTACACGATTTTTGTGAACCACCCTAATGCTACATATACAGACATTATACTAGTATGCTTACATCAAATACTTTGATGAATCTTGATGGTTGAAGTACACTAAACAGCAGAATTTGTCTTTGTTTCAACTCATAGGGGAGGGTGCTCCAAGATGCCCACGCTAAGGAAAATTGCGAGTTTCTTCTGCGTGGATTGCAAGAGAAGTACATATTTGTACCCAATGCAAAGACTGATTCTTAATAAAGCAACTACAGCAACACTGTGTCCACGATAAAGTAGACCCCTAGACTTTGTTAAATATCTTGGTCAATTGTACTACTATAGGTACTAAATTTGGTGCACATGAACATCAGTCTATTCTATCTAAACCCTGCAAATTTTATTACAATTGATGCAACGGTTACGATGATATACCCTTATGAAATTGGGTGGTTCAGGAACCAAGTTACCAACACGTAAAACGCATCGACAGATGCGTGCGCGGCTGATCATCCTGACTCAGCACCAGTTCTCCGACAGCATTGATATTTGTTTGCGTCCATGGTTTTGTTTGCGTCTCGTGGTTTCCTTGCAACTGATCCGGTTGTGGCAATCTTTTTAACAGCTTGCTGACACCAGCTAGGGACCAATTTTTCATTGGAAATTCTGTAATGAGTCTCCTACGCCATACCCCTTCGTCTCTCTCAACTCCTTGATTAAAATCTTGTCCTCTGCACTGAAAACCATTTCTTTACAACCAACTACTGTTACTGTTACTGTTACTGTTACGTAAAACAGGTCTCGTAGTCTAATTGTTTCCGAAAATGACGCTTATAAACAACAGCCTATCCGTAACCGTTGCATCAATTGTAATAAAATTTGCAGGGTTTAGATAGAATAGACTGAAGTTCATGTGCACCAAATTTAGTACCTATAGTAGTACAATTGACCAAGATATTTAACAAAGTCTAGGGGTCTACTTTATCGTGGACACAGTGTAGAAGTTAATTCAATAGGATCATATCAGATTCTATAAATTAAAAAAAGTAGATGTCTTCAAACTGGGCATCTTAGGAACCCCGTACTACAAGACGCCCATAGGATGGGCATCTTGGAACAATGGAAAATGACTTTAGCAAGTGGTATGGCAATCATGCATTTCTTAGACTAAAGAAGTAAACTGTATGTGAACTATACAAACTGAGCCATAAATTAAAATACCCTAAAGCTACTAAGCAAATTAGTTGTCTTTTTGGGTGGTGTTCCAGGACATCACTTCTTGCTTATCTTCCCCTTGGTTTGTCTTGTCTGCATGTAAGTTTGTTTTTATTCTTTAATTCCTCCACTTTGTTTTTGCTGCAACTGTCTCTGAAAATACAATGTCCTTACAGCTTACCACAGATTTAGTCTGTTTTTGCAGTGTTTTCATCTTTGTCTTTCCTGCGTGTTCTAGTAACTTCTTTTCTATGGCAAACTCACTGGACTGGTAAAGACCTCAGACGTCTGTTTTCTTTTTTGTACTCTCAATCTCTTGGATTTTGGCAATGGTGAAATAGAGTCAATAACCACTGATAAATGTGCAAGTACATGTACCTATTCTTACCCACCATTATGACTAGGCACCTTGTAATCTCTATGAGTCCTATAGATTCAAGACGCCCATGGGCTTCTTGTAATCTCTATGAGTCCTATAATACATTCAAGACGCCCATGGGCTTCTTGTAATTTTCAAGTCCTTCTCTACTGACGCCATTTTATTTAACTATGTCAATGTTTACAAGTTTGATAAAACCTTAAAAAGAACTAAAAATGGATCCAAAATTAGTCATAGTCATAAATGTGTACTTACCCAGAAGTGGTAAAAATTTAGAAAATTGATTAATTACACCAATATCTCGAATATTGAAACTTTATCGCTAAGGAAGGTTCGCACGATGTCGCTGCATGCAAACACACAACTAAAATACGAATCTGTATAGTTCTATACGTTTTAGAGGGGGTGGGCGTCTTATTCACCCTGGGCATCTTGTAGCACTCTCCCCTATGATCTAAGCTAGGGCTCACTCCATTTTACACACCAGAAATAAAAAGCGGACTAAAATGATTTCAACTCCGACAAAATTAACGAATTTAAACTTACCCAGACTCAATTAAAAAGATAGGTTGAACTCTAGGCCTACTCTACTATTCACGAACTCCGACTTAGCGCAGGAGCTCAAACCAACTGAGTATTGTTATCTGTATAATATGTAACAGAAGTGTAAATGTGAATCTTCAAAATTTCTCAGCGCCAGACAGAATGATTTCCCAATAATGATTTCTTCTAATTTTGTGATTTATGTGATTTGTTATTTAACACTATTAGATTGTTCTTAACCGATGTTTCCGCAGCGCGTTTGCAGGCGGTTCAATAAAGCACGTACTTGCTTACTTACTTACTTAGAAGCCGCGTCAGGGAGACCAGCTTATTCATCGGCGCTATATCAAATCAAGTCCACAATATATCCAGGGGTTGTTTTGTCCGTTCCGGTGTCAGACAAGAATCCGGGGAGTCAAGCCGAGGAGACTGTGTGATGCTACGGTGGTAATCGACGATGATGTAGGACGTTTGGTGGCGCAGAAGTAGAATCAGGAAAGGTTAGCCTGAAGAGTTCGGTTTTCAGTTGTGAGTAGAGAACTGCAGAGAAAATGCAAGCTGAGAACAGGTGAAATTAGCAGACGGGATAAATAGTTTGAATGCGCGTATGGTCCGTGAATTTGAGTTTTAGGTCACTCCGTCATCGTAAACTGAAGGAAGAGAGTATTGCAGTAGTCTAATTTTACGTGAACTATAGATTTGGCGACTGTGTTTTGAATCGTATGTGTAGGCCTATGTTTGCATGTATGTATGTATGAATCGGTTGGAGCTACATGCTTGGTCGAAGCATGTACTTGTAGAGTGGCTACACGTAGTGTTTTTGGCGCTTATGTAACATAGTCTGATGCGATTCGTTATAAGCGCTGGCAAAGACCAAGGCCGAAATAAAGATCCCCCAGGCCGCGGCCATGACCCGGCCACGGTTCCAGATGCTGTTGACGACCGAATACGCCTAGTAAAGGTCAGTCGTTTATTGCAAAATCACAATACATCAACGTTGAAAACGAACTTTGCCCATTACACAGTTCTGTCGTACTGCTGGTCTCCACAGATCTTCTGTTTAAGATCAAACACTATATTTCTAAATAAAGATACATACATGTACGTGTATTATTCATTTATTGAACAAACGCGTGTGACAAAACGCAACCCGGTACAAAAAATAACAATGAGACATAACTCAACCTGTGCTGAGCTGGGCCATGATAGGTCACCGATTCAGTCACAAGGCCGAGTTTGGTAAGGTAATGAGCAATACGGACCACCCCACCCCCTCTCAGTCTCTCTCAGTATCTGTGCATGTCTGCTTCTGTCCCTCTGTTCACGTCAGGGTGCACTTGTGATCTTTCTCAGTCTGCGTCTGCGTCTGGGTGCACTTATGCTCTGTTTCAATTTTCGCCTGGGTCCACTTTGTGATCTGTCTCAGACTGTTCCTGGGTGCACTCATTATCTGTCTCAGGCTGCGTCTGGGTGCACTTATTACTTTTCTCAGCCTGTTTCTGGATGCACTTGTGATCTGTCTCAGTCTGCGTCTGGGTGCACTTGTGATCTTTCTCAGACGAGTTTGTAAAAACAGTAGTAACCGGAGGAGAACATGGAGTCTTATTCGCTCATTAATTGGAGTAGAGAATTATGACTACAATGTTACTTTTTTTACACTTTAGCCGCCCGAAGCCTGACAGTAATGAAATTTATTAATGACTACATTAATGGTTAGTGCTCTGCACTGCTCTGGACTGTCAACGAGAAGTCGGGGCGTTCAAATCCCCGCCAAACGCAGAAAATTTAATTTGATTTGAGATTTCTGCTCCACCTGCATTCTCTAGCCAGCTCAGCTATAAAGAGTACACCGACCGTATACTGTCGGTGGGAAGATGAGACAATGAGGGAGAGGATTAGCCACCTGCCCTCATATGCCGAGGCTAAGAAAATGAAGTCGCTAACACTTCATACCCATGGCTGCCTCAGGTCATCAGCTTTAAAGGACTGTTGTTCTTCGTCTTCTCCTGCATGTTGCGTGTTCCTGTGTATGCAGTGTGTAGCAGTTCATTTGAACGGACTAATGTGACGGTCATGCCACAAGGCTTAAATGCAGATTTTATTAAATAATAGATGTTTGCCCGTCCTAAGACGGTTAAAAATAATTTGAAAATGTCAAGATGCGTCTTCTCGTGCAATGACTGACATAAGTCTTCTCCCTCTCCCCTGTCTCCCTCCCTCCCTCCCTCCCACATCCCTTCATATCTCCCTCTCTCTCTGAGAAGGACACAGAGGTTCGTGATCGATAAGTTAGTAAAACAGGTTTGTGGAAACTAAGGGGAAACGATGAGTAAGCTTAGACCCGTACCTACCTCAAAGATAATGTCCGAGAAACAAATCGGTCTCTGATCTGTGCGCTTCCGAGATAGTCAGCTTGGCAAAAGACGCGCTGAATAAAGCTTTATAAGAAACAGGAGTATACCGCTGCGGAGCTTACCCGGCTTGTCTCTGACGACAAATAAGCCAGCGCACATCCAAGTTAGGTGAACTCCGGGAGGTATACGTCCGCACTATTCTTTGACAAAAATCAGGCGATGGAAATAAACATAGGGAGATGCAGCGATTCAGTGTTCCAAGGTGAAGTCTATCCCCAGGTAAAACAGGGCTTAAACCAGACTAAGAGAGTAGACTAAGCGAAACAGTAGAGTTCGAACCTGGAGTTCACAAGGATATTTTGACTTCACACAAGCTACTCTCAACAAACAGCTCGATGAACTCACTGAAGATAACGTATTACCGAGCCTACCTTTCGCTCAAAGCTTTAAACTCAGGTCGTCATGTTACCTTTTGCCTTCGATCGACGTGGAACTATTGTTGCGGGCATAATCGAATTTCAGTTACAAAGTAGACAATTAAGTTGTAAATAGTGCAAAACTTGGGGCGTCTCATGCATTACAGTCTTTCGCATTTTATTGTGATTATACTTTACCTTGAAACAAGTCTTTACAAACTGTATAGCAAGATGACCTTGGAGTTAAAGTACTGTACCGGATTGATGCATTAAGTACATTTATTATAATTATTTATTACGCGGCACGGTATAGGCCCTATAATTGCTATATGTTATAGGCGTATAAAGCCGCAATTGCCGCATAATTGCCATACAATCAATACACTTTCAGGACCATACAGCATATCAAACAAATGCGCGACCCAGAACATCACTTGAAAACGTCAAATGCAAAGCAAACAGGATCTATAGACTACAATAATTACGAAGATTCATTAGGAAGATGCATATAGTGCGCCTTCAATGCAACTACTCAGAAGCGGTTGTAATGGCTTACTGTAATAATCGTAATCGTAACCCCCAAATTTCTAAAATGCAACTCTAAAGCTAAGCATAAGGCACCAGCTTATTCACGACTGCTACGTCGTGTCAGAGGGGTTGTCCAAAGATCGATGTCCAGTGGAGGTCCGAGTCCGGTTTCCAGAGAGACCAGAGAGAGAAGTCAGAGCAACTGGTGCGACGGGTTCCGCTGAGAACGAGAAAGCCTGGAAGGATAATTATAAATCTCAAACGTAGTTAAACGTTCTTATATTTACATAAACATACTCAAACTTAGGACCTGCTTGAACTTATATAAACTTCTTTAAGCAACATAATCATCGCCATCTTATGTTCACAAAAGGGCATATGCAGCTGACCAAAATTTATGGTAAATTATTCTGCACAGCTGTTCTAACTTAGAAGGAAGACGAGAAGCTTGGAAGGATGGTAATAAAGCTTAAAATAATTCAAACTTTCTCAAATTTGCATACACTTACTGAAACTTAGTACCTACCTAAACTTACATAAACTTATATATATATATATATATATCTTCGTTATTTTGTGTTCACAAACAGGCATATATAGCAGACCAATTTTTTTTATTATTCTGTACAGCTTTTCTGACACACAATAAATTATTTATAATAATTATTTTGTCGACGTTTAAACTTTAGCAATCGCTTAGAAGTTCTTGATAAACATTTTTACTTATGACAAGTTAAATTTTAGGCCTACCCGTTATAGGCTGTATACGCCACAGATCTTAATAATATTAACACAACTCTCGATTTTTCATAGGTTCTTGCGCCGCGACTCATATATTCTGGGAAATATAACTTTTAAACTTTCTGACAATAATTCTGACAATATTTCTGATGAAATGCAAATAGCCACCATGCTCGTGGCGAATGGATGATAAAGTTTACGATTCCGATTACGAATACTCGATTACGTTTACGATTACGAAAGAATAAACCTCGGTCAATGTCTGATATAATATTCATTGATCCGATTATACGACCCCCTTTGATTGGACCCATAATTTCGACGCTTACGCTTAAAGCTCTGCCAAGTGGTTGACATTTATTCGGTATTGACATTGAACATTAGACTACAAAGCAAATGCCTTAGTCTACTCTGCTATTAATGTCTTTATGTTTTTATTTGATGTATTCGTTGCACTTGTTATTGACAATGTTGTAAATTTGCCCCCACAAAGTGGTTGTGACCAAGCAACCCCCTCTCTCTCCTCTCCCCCCTGACATTTTATGCAAACTTAACATGCCCTAATTGCAAGGTATCATGCAGACGTTTCTAAGATAATAAACTGTCGACGAAGACCTGGATATAAACAGAAATGTTTTAACTGTGGAGGTTCGTATCCTTCTGAAGGTGGAAACAGTTCAATCTTGCGCAACAAAACACAATAACTTTCTTAATAAAATGCGTTGTTTGGGATCCTGCAAAAAAATACACAAAAACCGCACTGGCCAGTGAAAGAACATTTCCGTCAAATGCGTGGGAAGCGGCGAGTCGCATTCACGCAATAGGCACCAAAGGTGGGGTTACCGAAAGCTGGGAGACGTGGAAAGAGGAGAGTTTTGTGCTTGTATGTCCTCATGAAATAGCGCATGTGAGCGGATGTTCCCAGTAATAAATGATTCTCTAGCTGGCTACTAGCTGTAGTCGTTACATTGGTCAACTCGTCTCCAATGAGGGTGAAACTGCAACAAAACCTGCAAAGCACGCTGCTAACAGTAACTATAATAGGGCAAATAAAGCCCTGCAATTGAAAGACCGCAAGTAGGCTATGACATAGTGAGAATCTTCTGTGCTTTGGTTCTCCATAAGAGATGCAGTTGGTTAGACATAGTTTCACACAACTGTTTAGTGCAATGAGTAACCTGAAGAATCATCACATAGAACTTCATATTAAGTAACACGCCCGTCACGCACAATGCTGACCCTATTTCGTTCCACATGAGACCAAAGCGAAGTTGAACTCGAAAGGTTGCTTACAGAAGACGTCACAGAGTCACCAACCGTTCCTACATTTTGGATTTCTCCGGTTGTGGTTGACATGAAACCGAAGAATCCCGATGAGATTCGAACGTCATCCGATGTCTGGAATAATTGACAAACATTCTCTTCACAGTGAATCGCGCAACAGTCTTCAGCAAATTGGATCTTCACTCTGGACACCACCAAGTGGAACTGATCTAGAATTACGTTACACCACTACACTCGCAACTCATCGAGGACTGTTCCGTGACAAGCACGTTAATTGGAATTAAAGCATGGCAGAAAGCGAATGTTTTCATAAGATTGTCAGACAACTCACTGGGGAGAGTTTAAGGAGCCTTGAAATATAGCAACGATATCCTTGTGTACGGAAGATTGCTAGATGAAAATAGCATGTTTCATGTTAGACGTTGTTAGACTCTTAACCCTGGGGTTGGGCTTCAAACTCCCGAGCGGCAGAAAGACGTGTTGGAACAAGTAATAATCTTGCCTTACCTATTGTAATTGCAACTAATCAGATATTCGTACAAAATCTTGTAAGAGAGATACCTCACAGGCGCTCTGAATCTAACAACAACAAAACCACAATCAAAGATAAAGATTTTCAATCCCTCGTGAATAAGATGCACAGCAAGACTAAGAAGTTATAGGTTTATTCACAGCATCTTCCAACTGAACCGCTATCATACACTGACACTAGTCTTCTCGGGGCAGCTATCATTTTCTTCGTAGCATGTTTCCAAAACTTTTTGGGCAGCAAGACAGTTTCACTACAATTCACACTGCAGCCCATCTTTAGCTAGTGCAACGATGTTTTCTCTGTTTGCATTGAAACATAATATAGAACCTTAGCTAGGATTTGCATCATCTTATGTACCAAATAACTGCTTTGTTTAAGTTTTACAACGGTAACTGCGTTTAGTGCGACATCGGTTGATGCCTTGGACATTAGATACCGGTGCTATATAAAGCACCTGCTACTAATTAAAGTTCATTATTACATCCATAACACTGACCACCATCGAACACAAATATGATCCATTTCAAAATTTGACTGATAGCTCCCTACGTTCCTTATTTTATTCAGCCTAACTATCTTTTTTCCATTCGCAATCGTCATGCAATTGCTATGTTTCTTAATAAGAACGTTTTATTCCTTAAACGTGTATACTGTATAGTCATCGGTCATTGATTCAGAGGGGATTTGTACCAGCATACGATCTCGATTTTTAGCAGATTGTGGTTCTTCTGATTCCTGCCCATCTGAGAAATAATAAAATCTTAAGTGTGCAGTTTGCAAACACTACGCTACAGTGTTTTCTAAATTGTATTTTCGAAAGAAGCTAAGTTTTACGCTTACTCGATCATTGTTCATGATCAAACAAAACATTTGCTATAATCAGGAAAGAGCGCATCTAATAATAAAAACACTAGGCAACAGTTGCGAAGTTCAGTGTTGTTCTCTTGAATGTACAGCATATCGAACAGAGCAAATTGAAATTTTGACGAAAGTACATCTGATTAAAATTTCAAGCTTTAAAACTATCTAACAATTGCATGGCCCAATTTTGCTCTATTGAATGGCAATGACCAATGCTACTGCATAATTATACTTGTCGATACGGACAATCTTGATGGAAAAGGTGCCATAGGACCAGAGATCGGGGGAACGCGCAAATCCGTCCATCTCCAGTCTATCCTAGTTGCTATGTTCTTGTATAGGCCTGCTGTGCATCGCTGCAATCACCATTGTGGACAATTTTGTAGGCGTCGTCGTATCTGTCGGAAACATCGGTGGTTCACCTTTCGTTCGGTAGAAGACAATTCCACACTTTCCGTTGCGATGTAGGCTCTCAACGCGGTGTCCGTTAAAACAGTGCTAGTCAAACCCATGCAAATCGTTGTAGACAAGACAGCAGTTTTCCAGCCAGTCGTATTTATCGCGAATGAAATCGCTTACCTCGGTTAAGAGACCCTCGTTTGATCCACCCTTATCAAGAAACGTATTCGGGTCGCTGAGCATATTATTTTCTCTGAAGTAGAACAACATTGCCAAGCAGCACATAAGCAGCATGATGGCTTCTTTAGGGCTGCTATCATAATGAATAATGCACCAATCAAGGGTTGCTTCAAGCGAAACCAGAGTCAAAACAGAATACGTTTTTTCTTTAATTTGCTTGCATATGCAAACCGCCAAGTTTGAATATAGCAGCACATCAAACAAATTAAAATCGAACATTTGATTAAAAATACACATGAATTAATATATCAAGCATTAAAACTAGCTAGCGATTGTATTTCCAAAATGTTGTCCTCTTGAATACGACAGCACATGAAACAAAAATACTATCGAACATTTGATTTAAACTATATCTGTTAATATATATCAAGCGTTAAAACTAGCTAACAACAGTAGGCTACTGCATTTTCCAACGTTGTCCTCATGAATACGGCAATGTATCCAACAGATCGGATCTGAAGTACAATAGTACAGCAACGCTTTTTTAATATATAATAGCTTATCTACGGGCATCCTTATTCCGATGATTCATTCTTTCACTCCTCCGTCTCTTTGCTGCTGTGATTTACTGCAGCAGAAGAATTTTTGTGAGCTCCGACCCGACGACATAGGCAGCCTGGGTGGAAAAGGTGCCTCCAAACCAGAGGTCGGGGCCACGTGTAATGACCGCACAACCACTCCATCCAATGCCTCTCGCTCGTATTTCGGCTACAATACTATCGTAGCACTTACCTGCTTTAGCTCTATTACCAATCCAATAAAAATGAATTTCACTCTTGCCACACGAATCATTGTCGACGATCTTATGGGCATCGTCGTATCTGTTGGAAAACCTCGGACGTATACCTTTCGTTCGGTAGAAGACAACTCCACACTTTCCGTTGCGATGTAGGCTACTGACACGGTATCCGCCAATACAATGATTCTCAAAACCGTACAAATCGTTGTAGACTAGAACGAAGTTTTCCAACCAGTAGTATTTATCGCTCATGAAACTACGTATCTCACTTACAAGATCTTTGTTTGCTCCACCCCTGTCAAGAAAGTAATTGAGGTCATTGAGCATGTTTCTTTCGAAGTTGGCATGCCTCTTTATGCGCTTTTTAGATCCATTTCTCCCATGCATTATCGTCTCGTAAGTTGAGACAACCATCATGCCAACACATACCAGCTGCAGCAGGAGGGTTGCAAGAGCAGACATTTTTCGTCGGCTACCTCCAGTTTTATCGTAGAACGTCTCTGGAACTTCTTGCCTATATGTATTTCCTAGAGAAAGTAACATACACAATTTTAGATCTAAAGTAAAGGAATTCCTGATTCTGAGATATAATTCTGTATGTTAAAAACTACCACATAATTATGAAAATGACATGACATGTATGCTATGTTTTGCATGGGAAGTATTACGGAATACCCAGTATACTGATCTAACTTTAACTGCACGTGATCTATGATCTGTTTCTGATGAGTGTAAATTGTACATAACATTGGTTATAATATTAATGATTGTAATCGACTTAGAATTTACATTTGTCTACGGATAATTTTGTGAAAGGTCACATTAAATGAGGATGACGATAATATGACTGTAATAACCATTTTTCGTCAGGCACATTACACTGAACTTATTAGCAGCCATAGTGACGATAGGGCTTATTACTGGATTCTTGATGCCATTAGTAGTTTTGTTGCTGTAGTTTTCTTGCTGATGTTTTATTGCTGGTGGTATTTCCACTACTACAGTTACTGTTACCATTATCTCTTTTGTTATTATCACATTATTAGTATTACCAAAAATTATTATTTTTTATTATTATTATTATTATTATTTATTATTATTATTATTATTATTATTATTATTATTATTATTATTATTATTATTATTATTATTATTATTATTATTATTATTATTATTATTATTATTATTATTATTATTATTATTATTATTATTATTATTATTATTATTATTATTATTATTATTAGTAGTAGTAGTAGTAGTAGTAGTAGTAGTAGTAGTAGTAGTAGTAGTAGTAGTAGTAGTAGTAGTAGTAGTAGTAGCAGTAGCAGTAGCAGTGGCAGTAGCAGTAGCAGTAGCAGTAGCAGTAGCAGTAGTAGTAGTGAGTAGTAGTAGTAGTAGTAGTAGTAGTAGTAGTAGTAGTAGTAGTAGTAGTAGTAGTAGTAGTAGTAGTAGTAGTAGTAGTAGTAGTAGTAGTAGTAGTAGTAGTAGTAGAAGTAGTAGCAGTAGCAGTAGCAGTAGCAGTAGCAGTAGCAGTAGCAGTAGCAGTAGCAGTAGCAGTAGCAGTAGCAGTAGCAGTAGCAGTAGCAGTAGCAGTAGCAGTAGCAGTAGTAGTAGCAGTAGCAGTAGCAGTAACAGTAGCAGTAGCAGTAGCAGTAGCAGTAGCAATAGCAGTAGCAGTAGCAGTAGTAGTACTATTATTATTATTATTGTTGTTAATGTTGTTGTTACTATCATTGGGATAAATCTTAAATTTATGCGACTAACACTGCTACTCACCTTAGAACTTACAGTTGGATTTGTTATTAGTTGTTCTAATGCTACTTTAATGATTATTTCAAGCTGGAACTGTTAACAGTTTTTTCTGGTACTATCTAATGATTTTTTCAAGACCTGGACATTTCTGTCATGATAATTCAATAATGTAAGCGACTACAATATGGAATAGGAGCCCAACTTAGTATAAGCTTTAGCTTTTGTTGGGTTGTATTGTATTTGAACACTTGTTATAGCGCCCCTACCAGATTCCCCATTCAGAGGCGCTCCCGACTACTGCTGTAGTCGGAGTTTCACGCCGAAGCGCATGAGCAATTGCGAGTGAAGGACTTGCCCAGGGTCCCTACGAGGCGACTTTGAGGTGGATTCGAACCCGCAACCCTTCAGCTGCAAGGCACCGAACATACCCCAAACCACCGCGCCCCAGTATATTGTGTTGTGTGTTGTATTGTACTCCACGTTTATATTGCGACCAAGCCACCCGCAGTAAAGATCCGAGAAATTAATCTCTGATAAACCGACCCGACCGGGAATCGAACCCGGGACGCCGCCGTGACGAGCGGGCACCAACCCACTCCGCCACTCAGGATCCATTTGTACTCCTGAGAATATGTCTGTTATTGTTATGTGATTAGTAGAACAATAAAAAGTTATACAGAACTTGTCAAATAATACTCCTGAAAAAATCATTTCCATTCACTCCACCCAAAAGTGAATTCAGAGCGATAGTGCACTTTCTGCCGGTGTCCCGTGATATTATCCGTCCTAAAGCTATCTGGGGATGAATAAATTTATCCCCCGGGATGGTATATACCGGTATAGAATATCCGGGGATAAACCATATCTATACCCCATCGTGTGAAATCATCCCCCCGAGGGATAAAAATTTCCAGGCATAAGGTATTATTTTTCAAAATGCGCATAATTTTTAAATCTGCTTTAATCAAAATCCAAAACCAGAAATACATGTAGGTAAAGCAAGTGGGACTAAGTGTTCTAGGTGTTTGCAATCAATCAGGTAAGAATTAGACGTGTACAAAGAAGAATCTGGCCATTGTGTATAGAACTGGATTATAAATTTAAATAAACCAATCTAAAAATATAGTATTAAAGTGTATAATGGACTAGAAGAAAAATATAGTTTAAATCTTATAAAGGACTAGAAGAGAGTCGATGTCAGGAAATAGTTTTGCCAGATTACTCTCCTTGCTCTTTTCGACGTTAGCTCTGCCTTTGACTCCGTGGACCATTCTATCCTTCTGCAACGTCTCTTCGCTTCCTTTGGGTTGGTTGACCAATGACCAGCCTCTTGAATGGCTCCGATCATTCCTTCTGCACGCACTATATCTGTGTGGTCCTTGGGTCATCCAGGTCCCTTTGGGTTCCTGCCCCTTTTGATGTGCCCCAAGGTTCTGTTATATCTTCTGTACACGGCAGATGTCTGCCCTCTGCTGGCATCTCATGGGTTTTTGTACCAACTCTCTGCGGATGACGTGCAGGCCTACATCCCCTCCCCTCCATCAAATGCAATTGCTGCTGTAAGTCTGATGTCCATGACCGTTGATGTTCTTTCCTCTTGGATTGCCTCTAATAGGCGTCTTTTAAGCCCTTCCAAAAACACAGTTTATTTAGCTGGGTGGCCGTCGGCAACTTGAAGATATTGATCTGATCCAGCTTGCTCAGATCTTCCCTGAGATAACCTTTCCTCTCACTGTCCGTGACCTGGGTCTCACCTTTGACCGTGAACTTGGCCTTTCTCAGTCTGTCGAAGCTGTTACTATCAGCTTCGTCAGCTCTTAGTGGTCTCTCTCTCTCTCTCTCTCTCTCTCTCTCTCTCTCTCTCTCTCTCTCTCTCTCTCTCTCTCTTTCTCTCTCTCTCAGCTGTCGTGGTCCTCGTCCACGCCATCGTCACTAGTCGAATTGACCATTGTTGCTCGATACTTGGGGTCCTGGGACGATTTGATCGAGTCCAACGCTCGGCTGCTCGGCTGATCGGGCGGCTTCCTAAATTTGCTTCTGTCTCTGCATACATGTGTAATGTGTTGCATTGGCTGCCTGTATCTAAGCGGATTTCATATTGCATTGCTGCTATGGGTTTTCGCTGTGTTCTTGGCTTTGCTCCATCTTGCTTGCGCGATCTTTGCTGCCCAGTGTCTGACGTAGCGGCGCGTCGGGTGCTTCGCTCTGCGATGAGGGGCGAACTTTTAGTTCCACGGGCGCGCTTGGTTACCAGACAACGCCGAGCTTTCTCAGTTGTGGGCCTTCCATCTGGAATGATCTTCCGCCAGAGCTGCGTTCATTACTCCTGATCAACCCAACTGCGTTTTATAAGTCACTCAAGTCTTTTTTCTTTAGTCGTGGCTGGGCTGGGAGCGCTCCTGAGTAGGTTTCTCGAGGGGGCGTTATATAAATTCTCATAATGAATGAATGAATAATGAAAAAAGAAAATTCAACAAAGGGAAGACAAGTAATATAGATTTAAATAGACTTATCAAACAGATAAAAGGATTCATATTTTCACTATTTGGCAATCAATCAATCAAATATCTTGGGATAAAGTTCATCGAGTCTTTATTGGGGAGGGTGAAATTGTGCATGTTATGCACATGTGGACAAAGAATCCATTGAAGCCAATGAGCCTCCATTTCTCTCTCCTAACTCTATACTCTATCTACTAGGCCAGTGTGACATTGTCTAAAAGTTAGCCGATACGCAGACTTCCGTAATGTGCGCCGTCTTCAGTGCAATTAAGACAGCATTGTGAAAAGGTACTAAGGTGCTAATTGGGTGACTTGGTGACTCGCGCTTGATATCGGTAGTTTCATATAATTAAATAGGTGCACCAGCAAAGCTATTGATGCCATTTGAGGCAACGAGCCATATTCAATGGCTCTTGTGTTATGTGTGGTGTTGTCATCTCACGCAAATTAAACAATGCCTCTGTGCAATTAGCCTATTTTTGCATTTAACGACGTTTTTCGATTTTTATTAAGTTTTTACCATTTTTAACAACTATGGTTCTAAATGGACTTACATAGCACAATTTGTAATTAAGTTGCAGGGGGATACCTTTTGAATGGGAGATGATTTCGTACGGCTCATGGGGGATACTTTTGAACGAGAGGAAATAGTCCCTTTCGTTCAGATTCAGTGGCGTACCGAAGGGGGGCGGGGTAGAGGGGGCGAACCGCCCCGGGCGGCACTTGTGCAGGGACGGCAAAATAGGAATGAAGAAAAATTTAAAACAATTGGATGTTGGATAAAAAATGAAAAATTAGAGAAAGAAAGAAATGTTGAAAAAGAAGGAAGGAAAGAAAGAAACCGTCACTTTGGTAAAGTCGGCTTATATAGCTTCCGATGTTTGCACCGTCACTACATGTGTAACAGCGGAATAACGGTTATTAATAATCTTTGAAGAATGCTGTGTCTTGCCTTTTTTTATAACGGACAGAGTCATTACTGTAGCCTATAGCCTACGCTGCTTCCGCAAAATTATGACAAAATTGTTTTCTTAAATTTTAAATAGTATTATTTTTGGTAAATAAAAATTGGTGTCTGTCTTTAGTTTATTCATTTCCATTTGATAGATCCTTTTGACTCGCACTATGGTTTTTTTTAGCCTAACTGTAGCCTAACTAATGATATTTTAACTTTAAGAGTTTTCTTTGAAATAGGCCTACTTTAATTGTTAATTACTAGTTCCTATCGGCCCACTCGTATCAACTATACAGACACCCGCATTTTTCATTTATTCATTCTTTCATTCATTATGAATGAAAATGAGTAACAGGCTGAACTAAGTGGGGCTGAATTTTGAAAATTTGGGGCTGAAAAAGTTGGAGGTGCTGCAGCCTGCAGCTATGCGCCGACATTAATTTTTGTTTCTTCTACCTCCGCAACAGTACTGCCGCAACTCATGCAATAAAATGTTTTATTATCTAGTAATATAAATTTTAGTAAGGGGCCGTCCATAAAGTACGTCACGCTCCAGGGGGAGGGAGCTTAAGAAAGTGTGACAGTTTGTGACGGGGGAGGGGGGTCAGGCCATGTGTGACGTCACACATTTATTTTTTTATTTGTAATTTATTTTTTATTTTTTAGTAGAATTTCATAGCTTCAAAAATAATTTCCAAAAATTTTCTGAAACATTTTAATTAGTTTTATGTAAAAAATAGCATGAAATGCATATAATTATCCTGAATGTGTTTTTCAAGATTCCTCTCGCTAGGAGCGCTAGTAATAATGCTGTTGCGAAGCCTTGTTTATGTATTAGCCTTGCTTTCGGAAGTATTATTATTTCTATGTTGGCGGTTCTTCGAAAGTGTGACGTACTTTAGGGGGGTCCGAGTTTTGTGACAGTTTGTGACAGGGGGAGGGGGTAAAAATGTTCAAAAATAGCGTGACGTACTTTATGGACGGCCCCTAAGTTGAAAATGTAGACTATATATCTAAAACGGATAGGCCTAATTAAAAAAATGCACTGAAAAGTGATAAATCCAGACAATTAAGCTATTAACTTCATAAAATAAAATTGTAGGCGTATATAATAGGATCGACTATCGTCATGAAAACTGCAATCTGTTAGAGAAAATAGCATAGGCCTATCCAAAATTAAGTGAACTAGGGCGGCATTTTGGGCCGTCGCCCCGGGCGGCATTTCAGCTCTGGACGCCTCTGTTCAGATTCATCCGGCCTGATACTTCACTTCGCTAAGAAGATATAAGTTTAAGGAGGATACTCTGTTTTCGGCAAAGAGCTCTGGCAGATCTTTCTGATGCATCATCTTCTCTTCCTTTTCACTTGCTATTGCAATTTCAATCCTATGATGCATTCCTAGCTCAATATTAACCTAATTTTGTGCGGATTGCTGCTTCGTGATTCCTCCATATGATGTCATTCTTTAATTTTTTTATGTCATTTATCACCTGGTCAATTTTATTGGTTAATTTCTTAAAGCCACGAAGAATTTATTCATGTTTGCGATCTGGAAGAAAATCCCCGATGAGCATCAGTACTGCTTCAACAACTGTAAATGCTGAGGATAGTGTCCAAGAAAATTTAATGATGTGGAACACATCTGAAAACGTGGACCCAGTTGAATAACTCCACTCAGAACGTTCAAAGAATTCTTTGAACGTTTCAACTTCATCGGCCATTTTTAGGAGATTAGACGGCTGATTCTCAAGAGTTGATTCTTGGATTCTCAAGAGTTGCTGTAAAAGCAGCACATTTTCTAAAATTTAGCTTTGTTCGTAAAGTTAGTAAAATTAGTAGCACTTCAGTTGGTTTGATCCGAACTCGCCCTATACTGCAACATTTTTATTTAATCTAGAAGAAACTGTATATTAGCGCCATATTCAAGGTAAAGGTATCGCCATAGACTTTTGTTCTATTTTACAGTAGAACGACAAGTTGAACATCTATGTGAAAATACAAGTGCAAGAAAATACCATAAATTATAAAAACAAAATTTCACAGTAACATGTGAACAGTTAGGTTTGTGTTGAAAATTAGCAAGACAAGTTGATCGAGTGTTTATGTAGACATTTATGAAATTTTGAAAATCTGCATGATTCTCGCACTCTACTCAAAAGTTGCGCAATTTGTCGTTTTAAACTAAAATCGCATTTGTGCATATTTTACCTAGGACAAATTGTTTTCACTGTGCAGATTCTCTCTTTGATTCTCATTGTGGAACCGAATAGCGACTTATGCACAGATAGGCCTATTACAGCTGCAGTGCGCTTTGCAGCTCTACACTGTGCGCTATAATCCTAGGTGAAATGTTGTTTCAGATTACTAAAAAAGGACTATTTAGTCAAATGTAAAGTTGTATCTGGTTTTCGCCTGTAAAAACTTAGTAATGTGCGTACATTCAATAGTGTCTGCTTCAAATGACACGACCATGTAGCCTACATCAAAGTGTACTTTCTATTTAACAAAATGCTTTCGCTTTGTGCCTTTCCTGATAGCTATCATCGAAAACGATAAATAATCTCAAGTTTTTCATAAACGAGTTAAACGTACTACAGATTTTGAATAACTTAAATTATTCGAAAGACACTAAGTTTGAAATCATAAATAGCACTGAATCAACAACGTCCCATCTAAATGTATCTTCATTAATATTTAGTAACTTTTTCACGCCGATGTCTAATGCACGAGGTATCCCCGATGGCGCACATTTTAAAATAAGACAGGCACGAAATAAACGACTTCACTTATCATATTTGGTAGTAACTTGTAAAAATTATTTCCTTAAGATTAATTTTCTTTCAGTCATCAACTTCTATGAACTACCTTGTTCTTATGCTAATTTACAGAAGATGTTGAATTCTTTAACTCCACATTATTCGCAAGTAGGCTATCGTACTGAGTTCATCTCTCGCGCTAAGCTTAAAAGTTAGGCCATGTTTCCAATAATTGTCGAGCTATTGTTACGGGGCATATTCAAATTTCATTTTCAAAGTAGACTATTGTATTGTAACTAATGACAATTCTCACGTTGGTACTCTCCTGAATTCAAGTTAATGCAATTTTTCTGTTTTTTCCGTCACCATGAGATGCAATAGTCGTTAGGACACTTGTTTGCAAGTAGAGACCCGGGTTAAAAACAGGATCCAGGCAATTAAATTTAATGATTGTAGTCTAATTTATACTTCCTGTTTGTTTTTCATGAGGCGCTTTCACGTGATGATCTGAGTTGCACAATGTCTGTTATAAGATAGATTGAGACATAATTCCCACACCCACTCTCTCTCCCCTCCAGTGGACTGTTCGACTGTCTTCGGCTACTTTCGTTATAGCTGTTTGAGGTAATTGTCAGCCATTATGTGTTTTTATAGTTTTAGCTTACCTGTTTTCAATTAAATCGTTTCACATGTTTCCTTGTAAAGGTGTGCTGCCAAATATGTGGCATCATCATCGCTAGACATAGGCAGGGTAAATCATGGTGAGCATTTAGTTTTACATAAACTTTGGGGTAGTTTACATCCGATGCTTTAAATTTGTTATAACCACCCAAATTATTAGCTATTATTATAAATAGAATCAATAAGAAACCACATTTCTATAATACCCACATTCTCGCTATGACTAAACACACCCACGCGTACTAATAGCCGCTTCTTTAAACTATTGGAAATACCCAAGGTTTCGAAAAGATCGAACGCGCTGTTGACACACGACGTAATAGCTAAGACAATTCTCGCGGTATCGGCTGTATGAGTCATAGGCGTAATCGTTAGGGACATTCCCGCGGTATCGATCGTATGAGTCAATAAAGCGTAGGCGTTGTGAAGCAATCCTCGGTATCGATCGTAGTGAGTCATCGCGCGCGCCTCGCCGTAGGCGTCGAGTTATCCTGAGCGTAATAGTTAGGGATAATACCGCGAGTCTATAGGTTGTTGGTCTATTATAAGCTCGTGTGAAAAAAACGAATTCCTCGTATACGCAACAGACTACTTAAAAATGAATACGAAAATTGAATTCTCGAAAGAAAAGAGCTTAAAGAAATATCTTCTATAAATAAAAGTAAACATGTTTCTTACGGCGAACTGTTGTTACGATTACGATTACACGCATACTAATGGGAAAACTTTATACGAAATAGCGAACGAAGTGAATAACGCTATATGTACGGTATTCGGATGGAAATTTAAAGTTTTGAAACGCGGTACGTACGGAGCCGATTTAATGGTAACGCGAATAGGACATTTACTAAATAAATCGGGCGATTCTTTCGGAACCGATCGTAAAGTATTTCTTCTCCACGAAGCGTGGAAAACTACTTATTATTTCTGGTCTGAAATGACTCCGTGGGAGTACGATTCTAACTATACAGGTCCGTTTAGGAATATTAAAACTAAACGCCATGAAAAGAAATTGGCTAGCTGTTGGACCGAACTAAGCGATTATCAGAAATGGATAGATATAGAAATAGTTTATCGCATAGGAATCTCAAGCGCCTCACCCGTCGAGTTATGAGCGTAATAGTTGGGAATATTCTCGTAGTATCGATCGATGAGTCACCGGCGTAATCGTTAGGTCAATTCCCGCGGTATCGATCGTATGAGTCATAGGCGTAATCGTTAGGGACATTCCCGCAGTATCGATCGTATGAGTCAAAGGTAGTGGAAGTTCCCAACAGTTTCGATCAGTCGTCAGTTTTGATGATGAGTCGTCACACGGTCGTTAAGTCTTCGTTATCGACCCACGAATTAAACGACTCCGGATAACCAAGCCATTTTACGAGTGATTTCTTTCCGCGTTTCCTGATAACCTTCTCGATTCTAAATAATTCTTGAGTCGTCTTCTGTAGCTCTTGTTCATAGAATGAGCCCTGAATTTCTTCTCCGTTATAATCTTTAATCTTATAGGTTGGAGGATCTGTGTATTGAACTCCAGACACAGTAAACACCTCTTCAGTCCATCTCGGCGTGTATCCTTTTTCAAATGTAGTCTTTTTCTTCGTTATTCTAACTTTATCACCTACTGAGAACATAGGATTAATGGGTTCTGAAATTTCATCACCGTATAAATTCATCCATACAGTCTTTTCATTAATTTTCAGGCTAGCTTTAGTGGGAGTCATTTTAATAGAAGAATGTCTCGCGTTGTTATAAATGCTAACCATTTCATCTAATACATCTATATATCTTCTCGTTGAATTAGCTGTAAAATATTTAAACATCTTTTCCCTCATCGTCCTATTCCAACGTTCGACAACACATGATTTCTCCTCATTTTCTGTCGAATATAACTCAACTAAATTCTTTACATCCTTATTATAAAATTCTTTTCCTTTATCAACCCAGAGTTTCACCCGGTTTTCTTCCGCTCTCGTAAATATTTTCATAAAACCATTAGCTACGGATTTTCCGCTCTTATCATCCAATGGCACGATCCAACCATACTTTGAAAATACATCTATAACGCATAACAGATATTTTACACCATCGTTATCTTGAGCAAATGCTTGCATATCCACCAGGTCAGCAGCCCAAATTTCATCTATACCACCAACATAAACCTTCCTTTTTCGAAAACGTCTTACTACAGGCTTATGTAATTCATCCGCGAGCTCGTCAGTCCATTTTAAGCTTTTTTAAACCTAATCCCAAACTCGATTTAGCTGATAATATAGGTTTAACTATAGTCCTCTCTACACGTTCCCGTAAGCTCGGGTTAGGAATATTATTCAAAGCATTAATCATCGCTCTATCAGCTACATTCCTAGAAGCCGTATCAGTGTGCTGGTTGTAAGCCAAATCGTGAATATATGCCGCGCTATCTACTCGATCAACTGGTTTACTCCAATCTTTAGGAGTGCCATCGGGATTCAGTCTTAAATCTAATCTAGTCCCTGGTCCCGTAAACGAGTGACCAGGCAAATGCATTTCACCTGGGAATTTAGCCCACGGTAATTTGATGTTGCTTGTAACTGAATTTAGAGAACTAACTAGATCCCCTCCTGTCTTAGAAGTTCCTTTCACGAATTGAGTCTTTGTCGTCCCACATACGGCGCATACGCCTCTGAGCATGGGTCTATTATTTTTACTAACAACGCTCTGAATATCTCTCGTCTCGGTTTTGCTCTTGCATTTTACACAATACATTGTTATTTTAAATACGAAAACATTTATATTTAAAACGATCATGGAAGTTAAGGATTTATCGTGGAACGAATCAGCATCGAAAAGAATAAACAACCCGCTATTACCGAAAAGTATAAGAGGTTTAATCGTAGGAAAGTCTGGGTGTGGTAAAACGACTTTACTGCTGAATTTACTGTTAAGACCTGAATGGTTAGACTATGATAACCTACAGGTATTCGGAAGATCTCTCTTTCAACCGGAGTATAAGATTCTTAAGAAAGCGTTCGAAGAAAAATTACCGAAAGAAGCAATCGTTGCACTATTCGATATTAAAGACGAGATTATGAGGCTTAGCGTATCGCCTGCTTTTTTCGTTGAGGAAATGGCTAAACGCATAGTTAAAAAATCCGATATGAACTGTCAGTTCTTTGAAAGTTCTGAAGACGTTCCAGATCCGAGGGATTTGAACCGTGAGAAGAAGAACCTGATGATCTTTGATGACCTTCAGTTGGAAAAGCAGAACAAATGCGAATCGTACTATATCAGAGGAAGGCATAGTAATGTAGATTGTTTTTATCTAGCGCAAAATTATTTCAAACTTCCTCGGCAAACCATAAGAGAGAACTCAAATTTTATTTGTTTATTTCCTCAAGACGGTAAAAATATCAATAATATCTATCACGATCACGTAGGTGAAGAAGACATGCCAATGGAAGAATTTAAGAAGCTATGCAAAAATGTTTGGAAACGCCCTCATGGATTCCTAGTAATCGATTCAACTAGTAGCGCCGACAAAGGAAAGTATCGAAGCGGATTCGATGAATTCTACATACCATCGTTAATATAAAATAATAATCTCATTATAATAAAAAGAATGGAATCTGCTCTCGAAAAGCTAACGACTATCATGGAAAAGGTGGAACGTAACACGAGCCCTAAATCATCGTTCTATATATTATTGACTAAAAAGAGTGCGAAGATTAGAACTCAGTTTAATCCGCTAATCGAACTGGACGCGGGTAAAAAGTATGAAATGTCTCTTCTCAATCTAGAGACTTATTTTTCTTTTCCGAATATTGACGCTTCAAACAACCATTTCAGATATACACCTTATGGAGACGCCGACGACGGTCATCCTGGAAGAAGGACCACGCCCTATCGCTAGAGACCGTCGCCACATCGGTGGAGGCCTGAGTGGTTTGATGTATTCATTCCGGAGGGCTGTTATGAAATTACAGATGTAAACGATTACATACAGAGAACCATGAAAGATAACGGACATTACGATGCGGTAAACAACGAACACTCTATTTCACTGGAACCTAACACTAATACGTTAAAGTCCGTGCTAACTATTGCGTCGAATTATAAAGTTGATTTTACATCGGACAACTCGATTAGAACGGTCCTAGGTTTCAATCGCCGAACATATTCGGAGGGGTATAACGAATCCGAACAAATAGTAAACATAATGAACATAACCAGTTTGAGAGTGACAAGCGATATAATTGGAGCCTCGTATACCAACGGATCGATGGCGAACGTGATATATTCGTTTTTTCCTAATGTAGGCCCGGGGTACAAGATTATCGAAGTACCTACTAATTTGGTGTATCTCCCCATCACGCTGAGCACGATTTCATCGATGGAAACGAAGCTTACCGACCAAAATGGAAAGTTGGTTAACCTTAGAGGAGAGGATTTATCGATTAGATTTCACATAAGAGAAGTGTGAGTACTATTAAAAGTTTATCTTAGTTATATTAAAAATGAGTCGATACACGAATATAAACGTTAATATTTCGGAAGGACAAAAAGAGAAAATTAAACGCGCGCTCGAAGCGGGGTGTGATGGTGTGAGTATTAGACTATCTCACGATGATCTAGAGGGAGAACACGTATTAGCTTTCACTCAAGCGCAAATTAACAAGATGACTAAAGCGTGTCAGAATGGGAAGGGTGTGACGATCAAAATGAGTAAAACGCAGTTAGTTCATAACGCCAAAGTCGAAGGCGGATTCATCGGCGCTATTCTACCGTTTCTAGCAACGGCTGGTAAATTCCTTCTTTCCAGCGTACTACCGGGTCTCGCGACTGGAGCTCTAAGCGGTCTAGGTTCTGCGGCGACATCTAAAATCATCGACAAAATTAGCGGATCCGGAGTTACTGGAGGCGTGATATACATCAGAAGAGGAGACAGAAACGCCAAGATCGTTCAACAAGGAGAAGGTCTTTACATAAAACCGTGGAAGGGATCTGGATTAGATAGTCAAGGAGATGGGCTCTATATGAAGACCGGTAAAGGATTGTTTATGAAAACTGGTAAAGGTCTCATACTCGGTCCTAATTCTCCATTTTCAAACATTCCAATCCTCGGGTGGTTGTTATAATTTAAAAATTTTTTTCCTATTTATAAAAATGTCTCGAAACTGGATAAGACCGTTACACAAGTTTGGTACGAAACCCGTTCGTTCGAAAAACTTTCCAATAAACCCTGTAGAGTGGTTACCTAAGAATGAAGTGGCCCACAAACCCGTAAAGCACCCAGGCTGCCAAGTATATGAGATTTTTACTCAACGAACGATAACGATTGATCCGAAAGAAACTGAAACGCTTTCGCTCGGACTAGGCGTTCGAATGAGAAGAGGATGGTGTAAAGTGCAGCTCAAACAGGAAATACAGGCAAGCGCTTGCAGACTACAAGACGATGTTGTTTCTAAAAATGCCGAAGACATCGCCATTACAATTTTAAACGATTCCGATTCGGAAGTTGTTATAAACGAAGGAGATTCGTTATGCTTAGTAGCTCATACCTCTCGCAGTAGGAGTGTTGATTTTAAAATTATATTGTATAATTAAAAAAAAGATGCCACCAGGAAATACAACAATCGTAATGAAAGCGGATGCAGTAGATGGAAAAGCTCACGTTTACAGGCTCGGGAAGATCGTTGAAATTCAAAAAGAACTCGAAAGAGAACGAGATAAAAGAGCGGTCCTAAACGAAAAGTATCGTAAAGGCGTTAGAATTATTAACGTAGTAGATGGTATATCTGCTCTTGTCGCGTTAGGTTCAACAGCTTCGGCGATCGCGGTTCTGTCTACGATAGTCGCGGCACCTATCGCGATGGCTCTACAAGCAGTGGCTGTTGGAGCGGGTGTGTTCAGCGGGGTCGGGCGTGTAGTTAACAGAAAGCTCACGCTAAAGGCGGAGAAGCATAGACGGGTCAAAACGCTAGCCGAGGCAAAACTTAACACGATCAGCGACTACGTTTCGAAAGCCTTAGAAGACGATTTTATTTCGGATGAGGAATATTCGCTAATTTTAAACGAACTCGGGAAATTCAATGAAATGAAAGAAGAGATCAGAAGCGAGACCAAAGTTAGTATAGACAAAGAACCTGGAATTCGAGAAACTATGACCGAGTCGTTTAAGAACGTGGGTGAGAAATCGGTGAAAACGTAAAAACGAAAACGTAAACGTAAAACGTAAAACGTAAAACGTAAAAACGTAAAAACGTAAAAACGTAAAAACGTAAAAAAACGTAAAAACGTAAAATCAATTACGTTTTAAAAAATTATACTATTATTTTAAAACGTAATGTCATTTCTAAAGATTACCGATCCAGCGAAAAGAGATTTATTCGTCGCAGATTTTCTCAAGACGAAGAAGAATATTCAACAGAACTTTCTAAATGAGAAATTAGGCGATATAGGGATGCAGCAAGAATTAGTAAAGTTGTACAAGCCGATCGTTGACTCGCAATCAACTATATCGAAAGAACAAAACGCTTTGTTATCTACTATTAAGGAAAACTCAGCAGCCACGTCTACTGCTCTACAAGCGCTTCCCGCGTCGATATCGTCGTCGTTAAAAGCTATTCAGTTTCCGCAGTATCCTTCAATAGAAGCGTCCGAGGATCCAGTCGAATCAGATAAACCTTTAGATTTATGGCAGTCTAGCTGCGACATATTTAAAAAAATCCACCAAGACGAAGGAGGAGAATAAGGAGAGGGATACGACGTTCGGAATACACTCTAAAGATGATGGGGAGTTTTACATCGGGAACGAACCTATCAAGATCAAAGGAAATGACATAACGGTGGGTGATAAGACCTACAAGGGAACTCAGGGGCTATGGGAATTGATGACGAGGGAGAGACCAGACCTGAAGATAATCAACGAACACGATCGGGATGTGTATGAGGAAATTATTATTTTGTCGAACGCTATGGAACAACCGAACAGTTCTAATAAACCGATATCGAGTAGAGGCTGGAAGTATAAAAACATTATTAAACCAATGTACGAGAGTCTGAAAGCTACGCGGAAAGCTAGGCCTACAACAGGTAAGACCCCCCAACAGGTGAAAGGAGTCGTAGTTATTCCGCAAGACCCGAATGCGTTAGTAGAAATGTTGTCTTTACGAATGGCTAGTTTCCAGGCGGGTAATACAGGGGTTAGGAACGAGATAGTCGGTATATGCGATGAACTGTTAAGACAAGGAACGATGAATACCGAGCAATATAAAAACTTAATGTTACAATTATAAAAATGCTTGTCGTCACTAAACGAAGATATAAGAAACAACACGTTATAGGAGGAGCTGGAATATTGGATACTATTACCGGAGCTTTCAAGAGGCTCTTTACATCCGGCGTTGCTAACCGAGTCGCGTCAACCGCTCTAAGCGTAGGTAAAGATGCCGCGAAAGAGTTGGGTAAAAAGGCCCTAGAAGTTGGGAAGACTACCGCCGTAGAGGCTGGTAAGCGATTGGTGGATAAAGCCGCCGCTAAACTCTTAGCATCGTCGGTACTGTCACCGCCTGTAGTTGAAAATAAAAAGATTGAAACGATACCAACACCGACGCTTACGCGAGAGAATGCTGCCGTCTTAGCGAGGTTAATCGATAACGGCGCGAGGTCTAGTAGTAGTAACGCCGGAACTAATATTGATAATATACTAGCCGGTTACGGACTCGGAAAGCCTTCTTCTTCGAATGCCGTGTCCATTCAAGATCTCGTGCGCCATCTCAATAACAACAAAGGAGCGGGATTGAAACTCGCGCGATAACTAATTTAAAAAAATATCCTCGGTAATAAAAAAACAATGCAATCGGATATTCTAAACTTTACAGAAGCCTCGTCAGTCGACGAAGGGATTGAAAAATATGAATGGCACGAATACGAACCGGTAGCGAGAACGAATCTTAACTCAGCCGGTGAGATTCGCATAAGTATCGAAACCCAAGATCTATTTTGTCATCCCGCCGAGTCTTACTTGCTGATCGAAGGTAGGTTTGACAAAGCAGCGGGTGGAATACCGCGTACGCTGACGCCGATGCAGTAGCCATCGTTAACAACGGGCTTATGCATCTTTTCAGTCAAATCGGATATTCCCTTTCGAATCAAGAAATGGAAACGGTATATCACCCGGGGCAAGCATCGACGATGTTGGGTTTGTTGAAATACCCGAACGATTTCGCCCTAGCGCAAGGTCTTAACCAACTGTGGGCTAAAGATACAACTGCAACCGCGGTTATAGCGGATAACGCGGGGTTCGCGCTCAGACAGGCGTATCTTATTCAAAAACCAACGACTAAGGGAATGTTTAGTTTCATCGTGCCTCTTAGCCATATTTTCGGATTTTGCGAAGATTACGATAAGATAGTATACGGACTGAAGCATACGCTAACGCTAGTTCGCAAATCGGACGATGACGCTATTTTTAGACTCGCAGCTGCGGATGCTGGGAAAGTCGACATCCAAAAGATCTCGTGGTTTATGCCCCACGTTCTTCCGTCGGACATGGAAAGGATGCAGTTATACAAAACTATCGAATCGAAAGCGACGCTACCAGTTGCTTATAGAGCGCGTCAATGCGATACTATAACAGTTCCTCAATCGACGACTTTTAGCTGGCGTCTTAGCGTTAAGACGGCTCCGGAAAAACCTAGGTGGATAGTCGTTGGATTTCAAACCGATCGCGGCGGCAACCAAGAACGTAACCCGTCGATCTTCGATCATTGTAACCTCAAAAACGCGTACGTGATGTTGAATCAAGAGAGATATCCTGCCGTCGACTACGACTTATCGTTCCCCGACCAGAAATTTTCGAGAGCTTACAGAGCCGCGGCGACTTTCAGCGAAAAATTTTACGGAATGGACCAACTGATTACGCAAAGTAACATCACACCGGTCGACTACAAAAATCTATATCCGCTCATGGTATTCGACGTTAGTAAGCAGTACTTTAGCGTTATTTATTAATTGGGTTTTACTCATTTTTATAGTCACGCCTTTCCCATCCTGAAACGCTTTGGATAATTTATTGATCTGTGCTTGGGTAAGAGCTAACACGTGCTCTTCGTCTAAATCACTGTGACTTAGTTTGATGCTTACGCCGGTTCCCGCTTCTAACGATCTTTTAAATTTATCTTTTTGTCCTTCTGAAATATTGACTTTGACGTTCGTGTATCGACTCATTTTATACAAAACTAGAAAACCTTTAAGCTTCTCTAATATGAAACAGTATCGATAATTCCTCACCTCGTAGATTAATTAGTTTACCATTCTGATCAACGAGAGTCGTCTCCATTGACGAAATCGTGGATAGGGTGATTGGAAGATATATCAAGTTTCTAGGCGTTTCGATAATCTTATAACCGGGTCCTACATTCGGGAAGAAGGAATAAAATTTATGATATTATTCGCAGTTCCGTTGCTATAAGACGCGCCGACGATATCGCTAGTAACCCTCAGACTAGTAATACTCATTATGTCTACTATATTCTCCGATTCTTGGTACCTTGCTGAATAACGTCGGCTATTAAAACCGAGAACTTTCCCGATAGAATTCAACCCCCCAAAATCAACCATGTAATTTTCCGCGATATGTAAAACAGTTTTCAACGTATTACTGTTTGCTTCTATCTTAATATTGTATGCTTCGTTAACCATATCGTAATGTTCCTTTTCTTCCATGCTTCTCTGCACGTATTCGTTAATATCGGTAATTTCATAACAGCCTTCGGGGATGTGTATAGTTTCCCACATACTCCCGCCATTCGGTGAATACGAAAAGCTGTTGTTAGTCGGTTCGATATTCGGAAATGAATAATATGATTCCAGAGTGACTAAAGACATCTCGTACCTTTTATCTTTATCGAAAGGTATCAGCGGATTGAACCGCGTCCTTATTCTCGAAGTCTTGTCGCTTAATAATATGTAAAACGATGTCTTTGGCGCCGTGTAACGCGCGATCCTTTCGGTATTATCCGCAATCTTTTGTAGATTCGATTCCATTTTTAAATTAGCAACAGATTTATTTATGGCGGAATGTAGAATTCATCGAAGCCGCATCTATACTTCCCGTTATTTTTTATTACTAGTCTGGTCTATTACTACAAATCCATGACGCTGCTTCCAGGCTCTTTGACATAGTTACTTAAACTCATCCTTAGGCATGTCCGTTCTCGCGTGGTCGTTGTATATGTGATCAATATTTTTATGGTCTTGAGGAAACAAACAGATAAAGTTTGCATTTTCTCTAATTGTCTGTCTCGGTAGTTTGAAATAATTTTGAGCGAGGTAGAAGCAGTCAACATTGCTATGCCTTCCTCGGATGTAGTAGGCCTCGCATAAATTCTGCTTTTCTCGCTGCAAATCATCGAATATCACTAGGTTCTTCTTCTCCGGCTCCAATTCTCTCGGGTCTGGCACGTCTTCGGCTGATTCAAAGAACTTGGAAGATATATCAGATTTCTCATTCAAGTGTTTAGCCATTTCCTCAACTACAACTGCTGGCGGAATATTTTGTCTTATGATCGCGTCTTGGCAATCGAATAACCCGACTATGGATTCTTTAGGTAGCTTTTCTTCAGATGCTTTTTTCAAAATTTTATACTCTGGTTGAAAGAGAGACCGACCGAATATTTGTAGATTGTTGTAATCTAACCACCCAGGTCTTAGAAGTAAGTTCAACAGTAACGTAGTCTTACCACAACCAGACTTTCCTACGATTAATCCTCTTATACTTCTCGGTAAAAGATGATTGTTGAATTTCTTAGATAGCGAAAAATTTACGACTTCCATTTTAAATATATCTACTTATATTTAAAAAGGATGTATTGCGTAAAGTGTAAAAATCATACTGAAACTAAAAATGTACAGACTGTTATAACGAAGAATGGGAGGTCGATGCGTAAAGGCACGTGCGATGTTTGTGAAAAAATAAAGACGCAGTTCGTGAAAGCAGCACAAGGTGGCGATCTAGTTGGATCTCTAAATTCGGTTACAAGCGGTATTAAGTTACCATGGGCAAAATTCCCAGGAGAGATGCATTTACCGGGCCATCAGTTTACAGTGCCAGGAACTAGACTAGATTTGCGTTTGAATCCTGATGGAACTAGAAAAAAAAGTCTAAACCTGTTGATAGGGTCGATAATGCTGCATATTATCACGATTTAGCTTACAATCAGCACACTGATACGGCTTCTAGGAATGTTGCCGATAGAGCGATGATTAATGATTTAAATAATATTCCTAATCCTAGTCTGCGGGAGCGTATAGAGAGGGCTATAGTCAAGCCTATATTATCTACTAAAGCGAGTCTCGGGCTAGGTTTAAAAAAAGCTTAAAATTACAACCCGCTCTGAAATGGACCGACGAGCTCACGGATGAATTACATAAACCCGTAGTAAGGCATTTTAGAAAACGGAAGGTGTACGTTAGTGGAATAGATGAAATTTGGGCTGCTGATCTGGTTGATAACGATGACGTGAAATATCTATTAACCGTCATAGATGTATTTTCTAAATACGGTTGGATCGTGCCACTGAATGATAAGAGTGGAAAATCTACAGCCAGCGGTTTCTTGAAAATATTAAAGAACGGAAGAAAACCGGGCAAAGTATGGGTAGATAAAGGAAAAGAATTTTATAATAAAGACGTAAAGAATTTGGTTGAATTGTACTCTACTGAAAATGAAGAGAATTCTTGCGTCGTTGAGAGATGGAATCGAACGATGCGAGAGAGAATGTTTAAGTACTTCAAAGCTAATTCAACTAGAAGATATATCGATATATTAGGTGAAATGGTTAGTAATTATAATGAAGCTAGACATTGTTCCATTAAAATGACTCCCGTTAAGGCTAGTATAAAAGTTAATGAAAAGACTGTATTTATGCATTTATACGGCGATGAGATTTCAGAGCCTATTGTACCTAGATTCTCGATTGGAGATAAAGTCAGAATAACAAAGAAAAAGTACATATTTGAAAAAGGCTATACACCTCGATGGACTGCGGAAATGTTCACAATTACGCAGGTTCTGTATACGGATCCACCAACTTATAAGATTACTGATTGTAATGGTTAGGAAATACAGGGCTCATTCTATGAACAGGAGCTACAGAAGACAACTCAGGAAATATTTAGAATAGAAAAGATTATCAGGAAACGCGGAAAGAAACCTTTAGTTAAATGGCTTGGTTATCCCGAGTCTTTTAATTCGTGGGTAGATAATGAAGAATTAGTGATCGTGTGATGACTCATCATCGAAACTACCGACTAATCGAAACTGTTGGAAATTCCCGCGACGTTTGACCTTTAAGCGGCTGTGGTGTCTATAGGTTCGTGCATGGCGGATCGAAACTATTGGCGTTTTTTGCTTGGTTATTGGTTGATTTTTTAACCAAGGCGGCGGTTTCGATGAAACTGCTGACTCGTCGAAACTTTGGGGATTTGACCTAGAGTTTAGGTTTGCGTATGAATCATCGCGGATTTTTAATATTTTAGTGACCTATCGGCTTGTGTTTGACTTAGGTTATAGGTTTGTGCATGGCAGATCGAAACTATTGGCGTTTTACCTGGTTATTGGTTGATTTTTTTTACTTGGAGTTAGGTTGTTGTTGGGTTTGGGGATTTTTATCCTTGACTATAGGTTAAAAACTTTTTTAAACCTATTAGGTTAGCGATTTGGACCTAGGATAGGTGTTTTGTCCCAAAATATCCACTTCCCTACTACTCACACTGATATCAATTAAAGAAAATAAAGCATTGTAGTCCGTGAAGCCTTGAAGGCTTGAGATAAAGACTACTGAAGCATTTGTTGAACCATGGAGTTATTCGGCTTATATCGAATGTTATTTGCTCATGGAGGTAATAAACGCTAGAACTTAGTTGATTCGATTCCTTTATAAGGACAGACCACCATAAATTATTCGTAGACGCCAATCATTGTCGATATGACAGCGTCGTTAAATAAACTTATTGCACACAATTATTCGTAGCTGAAGTTCTTTAAATTTCTGCTCAGACTTATTAGATGATCTCAGCGGATTCAATGAAACAACTATTCTCATGGATTCAGCTTCTACTTACGGGTACAATTTTTGTCATCAATCCTGCAGCGACCATTTTAAATTGACCATACGAAATAATTTACCAACTTGAAGTATGAGATTAGCCACAAAGGCCTTAGAATTAATTGGCCAGATAAACACCCAACATCCTACAAATGAGCGAATTTATCCATCGTAGGCCTACCCTTGGTATGGAACAACATCCCTATCACCATTCGTCGATTGCCTAACTTGAAATTATTTATGAAGACTATGCGTAGGCCTACTCGTCTAATAAATGCTTAATCATTCAAATCTCTATGTTGCTGATACTTAGTTAAAATTGTTTTTAATACTTCACTATGCTTATTATTTGCTAAAATGAATAAATATGGACTAAGCTATTAGTTCCTTAAAAATGGCAACTATAACAATAAGTGCATAATTGTTGATTAAAACGGGGAATAATAAATTGTTTGAAAATAAAAATTGAAATAATACTTCACTATGCTAATATGAACTATTACTTCCTTTAAAATGGTAACTATGACAATAAGTGCGTAATTGTTGATTGAAACTGGGAACAATAAATTCTTTGAATATTAAAATTGAAATTAATACTGCACTATGCTTATTATTTGCTAAAATTAATAAATATGGACTATTAGTTCCTTAAAATGGCAACTATGACAATAAGTGCATAATTGTTGATTAAAACTGGGAACAATAAATTGTTTGAAAATGAAAATTGAAATTGAAATAAAGTCTCCCCGGGAGACTTTATTTCGACGGGGGATGAAACATTCTCTCCCCCACGGAGACTTTGTTTCAGAATATAGTCTCCGGGGGGCGAATTTATTCTGAAACAGATCCGCCAGGAGAATCTGTTTTGAAATAGAGTCTCCGGGGGAGACTTTTAGGGGAGACTCTGTCACGCGACACCGGCCCTAGCCCATATGGCGCCCCAGGCAAAGCATACATTTGGCGCCCTCTGATCCCAACTCCACGGCCCACCCCACGTCACAACCCAATGATGAACCAGCCAGAACATTACGCTCAACTGAGTTATTTATTATTATTTCCAATTAGTACACTTAACCCAAATAATTTGTATTTTTAGGAAAATTATTGTAAAAAGCAAAATTACTTCGAATAACAGAATAATTCGAATTACCAAAATATTTATTAAAAAAATATTTGTTGAAGTAATCATAGGCCTATATCTTTTTCTGCCTGTTACTTTTCTCCATCAGGTTTCAGTTTATCAAACACAATAAAGCTGAAAGTAATTTAATCAAATACCTGCAATATTAGAAAGTACTAGCTCATTCCTGGGCAATAACACTAACAGCTAAAGTATAGTTTCAGTTTTGTTGAAATAGTTGGAAAACCTTCAATTTTGCTTTGATACTAACGTCTGATTCTTGTTTTTCTTACAGTGGCGATTGCTAACAGATGAATATAATTTCAGACGCTAAAACCCGGTTTTACCAATCACTATCGAGTTTTGATCTTATTAAATTGAAATTTTTAATTTTAAACTTATGTCAAACCCTATGAAGCGTCAAAAGGTATCGGGTGCTCTGAACTGTTGGCCGAATCTCATCCAACTTCTATTGTGCTGTTATTCATTGTCGTCAAACTTCCATTGCGCCCAACTTCTATTGTGCATTGATTAATTTTCATCAAACATCTATTACAGCGTTATTAATTTTCATCCAACTTCTACTGCGATGTAATTTTATGTCATATGGTCAATATTCATATGTAGCCTATTCCTACGTCATTATTGTATACAAGAAATTTTAAAATAATTTCCGACCCTAAAACCCAGTCAAAAGATGTCACTGTGTACTCTATGTACGTATCAGAGTTAGGCCTACGGACGGTCAGGCCTATTACAGACGCAAACTGCAGAGTACAGACACGCGCAAAATAATTGAATTTTAATAGCTAAAATAAAATTTGTGTGGTGTCTGAAATTGAAGTTCTTGAAAAGGTTAAATGAAATCAATAAGTTTACTTTAAATTTGCTCCATAAGCAAAAGTTTTGATTTAATCTGAAACAATCATTTTTATTGTAAAAATGGCTTAAAAAGTGAAAACATAAGACTGATAAAAGACTTTTTGTGAAAATGGCGCCCCCTAGATTGTGGCGCCCCAGGCAACTGCCTGTGCCTAAGGCCGGGCCTGTACGTAATGCTTGATATGTTTGAAGAAGGTGTGTTAAAACGTCGGTCATCCGGCGAAAAATGAATTTGTAACAGCATACGATATCGATTTTCAACAAATTCATTTAACCTTGTTGTTCTCCTGATTTCTGTCCCATCTGAGAAACAATAAAATCTTAAGTATGCAGTTTACAAATACTGCAGTGGTTTCTAATTTGAATTTTCGAAAGAAACTAAGTTTTACGCTTACGGTATTCATTGTTAGTGATCAAACAAAACACTTGCTATAATTAGGAAGTCGTACCCCTAGAACTATAAGGCTTTATGTCCACTTTTTGCGAAACGGAGAAAAACGATTTTTGAGATTTCGTACCCCTAGAACTATAAGGCTCTATGACTCTATGTCTACTTTTTGCGAAACGGAAAAAAACGATTTTTAAGATTTGCTGACGAAATTTTTTTGCTCTGTTCATTGATGGCAATTAAATTAAACTTTTTGGAAAACAATGTTTTCCCTTAGCTTAGTATGATTATTAGGCCGGATCATAAATTACAAAATATTGTCATATTTCTGAGAGAATATCCATTTACTGTCTCTTAGGTACACTGATTCCATTGCTGCAAACCATTTGTCTCTACTACTTTGCTCTACTTTGCATTTTTTCCTTAGAAATTTCTGAAAAGTTCACTAAAAACGCTAATTTGTCAGATATAATTTTCTGTACAATCGTTCCAGAACAAGCAACTTACATCAACTTCTGAATATGGAATATGATTCAGAAACAATATGGCATTAGTACAATGTAATAGAAGACTTTTATTAAATTTTTCTGAATTGAGACTTTGTATCGAAGTGAGGCATCACTTTGCGGCGTTCCTGGAGAACGCGAATATAGCCATCACGTCTATCGTGACCATAAACTTTTGTTGCTGATTCCGTTACAACTTTAACTAAACGCTCAACAGCTTGGTTATGGCATGGAAATGGCTGAATGTCGATAACATCGTCTGTATCTGACGAAAGCCACGCTGAGATTTGCGCAGTTGAAATGTGTTTGGTCAAAACGGGTTCCAAGCGAGGCGTTTTTTGCCAGTCAATCAGCTCGTCGTAGCTCTTCGCTTGAAATAGTATCTCAGGTAATTGGAATTTACGGTTCGGTACTTCATCTTCACGAGCACGTAGAATTCTTTTCATAGCAAGCCTACGTATATGCTTACGATTGTCTTTCAGAATAGCAACAAGGATGCCCTCAATATGAGCCGGATAGCTATTGCGCTTCAAAACCTTTTGAACTAAAATTCTGTACCGGACAGGAAGAAATCTGGATGTTTCTATCATTTTATAATAGTGCGGTGCAGCGTCCCAGCATTTAGAATTTCTCTTAATGTCAAACCAAACAACTGCATAAGAATTCACAATGAAGGAAACTAAGACTTTAAATTCCTTCGAAGGAACTTCTGTAGATATATAAAGCCGCAGAACGCGGTTGGCAAGTGTCAACCACCTTGCATGGTTTAATCGCCCGGGCATTCTGGAATCGAAATTCTTTGGCACAATCCCAGTCTTTACTACATTCACAATTTCAAAGAAGTACAGTTGATCGCTGCTCAGCAAATGTTTATCGCAACTAATAGGTTCACCAACAATTACGCCGAAGTTAAATAGAGGTTGTTGCAACGACTTTGAAATAGATTTCCCGATTGGCCCGTTAAATGAATGTGGTCCAGACATTGGACCATCCAAGGAAATAAAGAGATGTCGCAAAGGCAGCTCGTTCAGATGTAGAAGACAAATGGACCAGTGAAGTGGACGACCAAGTTCAATTTCCATTCGACGTATAACTCCATTGTTGAAACCAGTGTTAACGTTTGTTGAATCTGAACCAATACAAACAAGGTTGGTGCAGTCGACAGTATCAAGAATTGATTCTGTAATGGATTTGGCTGATCCACTTGAAGGCGTACAATGACCGACATACCTTGATCCTGGTTCTGATATTATTGAAATGTGTTCCTCAGAAACGACAGTTTTGCGATTCCCTACAATTTTTAAAGTCTGATCTTTTCTTCCATCAAAATACAGTCCCGAAATTCTGCAATCATTGTCTTTATATGCTGATCTCAATGATTTCCGTTCTCTGCGAATCTTATTCCGATCAACTGGTCCCATTTGTTCAAAACCAAAATCAATCAGAGTTGCTGATACTATAGCAGCAACTGCTCGATCTGATACGCCAAAGCCATCTGCCTGCAGGGCAACATTTCTTAAGCCACGTTTCTTGAGACGAGGAGTTTCAGGTATTTCATCCGATATGTCGTCTGGAATATTATCTGATACACAAGAGAAAGATGTTTCAGTTTCAGTTTCTGAATCGTTCGATGTTCTATCTGAATCATTACATAATTGTTCAGCAGTTCTCACACATTTCCTTTGAAATTCATTCTTTGACTTTGAATATAGATCTAATTTTCGCTTTAGCCGCTTCTCGCGAAGAGCAGAGGCCTTCTTATCAACACCAGCTATTCGGCCTACCCGAACAGTTCGCTGATCTGTTAGGAAATCGCGCTCAGGTACTGGTACCTTTAGATTCAATGGGCAACAGCAAGATGAAAACTGTATGCATTTACAAGAACATATATCAAACAATGTATCAAGATTTCTTTCTAGTTCTTCTCGTTTTAGTGTAGCAGACTTCGATCGGATCACTTTCTGAACCTCACCTATATATTTCTGTAACTGTAATTCTATTCCTCGAAGAGTTATCGTAGGAATTGACGATTTAATCCATAATTGCACAAGTTTCTCTGCCAATCTCTTACAGACAGATGGTAGAGGTTCTGTCCCATAACTCTTCTCCCATAAATACGCTTTGCCCACATCTTTGTGTGTTGGCAAAGAAAAAGTGAGTAATTCACGAGCGTCGCCAAAAAGGATATGACGATTTCTTGCAGCAACAGATCTTGATAACATAATTGGTCACAATTCTGAACAGAATATCAAATAATTTCAGTAAATACGATAAGCAGTTAGCTTAAATAAAGAAATCAGCTCACCAAACCGGAAATAAACATTGAAAAAAGTAAGTGAGCAAGCATAGGCTCCCGTGAAGCTATTTTTGCGAAACAAAACTAACACGATTTTCTAAAAACGTAAAAATGCAAAGTATATTCGAATTTCTATTAACTTCTTTCATCTGTACAGTAAACAACGCCATATAAGGCCACTTTTCCGAAACTCTTAACGCAAGTTAATTTTTATGATCCGGCCTAATGATTATGTGTGTATTTCGATAATACTGTACACCGATTATGAGTAATTTTGCTATATTTATGGCAGGGGTATAAGATTATTGATTGCAGACAAAATGAGTGCTGTCACGTGCTCAGATCTCTCACTGTTATTGGCTATGGACATAACGCCGAATGATTCTGTTTTCAAACCTCACTCGATCACGGTTATCTCCAATTCACGTGATACAAAATTAATGATTCTATTGGATGACTGAACTTGTTCCTCTATAGCTTTGAGACACTGTCCAAATGAGGTCGAAATTTATCTACATCCATAGTGCTATATAGCACTGAAGATAGAGCTTAAGAAAGCGTCTCCAGTTAAGCTAGACTATTCAGGACATAGCCCCTGTCATCCCGGTAACGGATATAGCGTTAGGTTTTTTCAAAAAAGTGGACAAAGAGCCTTATAATTCTAGGGGTAGGCCCTACGAAGTGTTTACTAAGATGAAAAATATTAGACGATCGTTTCTAGTTTTAAAGATTTTGAATCCGTTCTGGGAGGTGTTTTAAAAGCTTCATTTAAGTGTTTAGGCCTACTGTAGGCCTATTTATTACATAATGTCAGATGAACTGTGTGTTGTTATCTAGTCGGCGTAATTAGCACTTTCGCTTTTTCAATGTGATGTTGGAATTTTTTGCGACATCTTTTTAGCCTTCTTTCAATTTTTCTCGAACATTTATGCCATGTTTCGATATTTTCACTTGCTTTTGCTGCCATATAAATCTTTCAAACTGCGAGACTCGCCTATTTAGATAACTTAGTCCGTCGGCTTATGAAAAAAAAGAAAAATTTTGGGTAGAATCTTGGCAACGACGCTTAAATTCTTGAGATGATAGTTCTGAAGCAGAAAAACGTTGTTGCCAATTTTTCTTTCATGGTTTAGACCCCCTGACAGCCATTTTCCAAAATGGCCGACTGAACTAGAGATTTTTCAATATCTCAGCTTCTAATTCACTTAGAATCGTGATCTTGGTGTCTAAATATGCATATTTTAGGGCAAGGATTCTAATAGAACTAATTACAAACACTTATCTACACGAATTTGTCAGCCATTTTCCAAAATGGCCGACCAAAAGAGATTTTCAACAACTCCAGCTTCTAGTTCGCTTAGGATCGTGATCTTGGTGTCTAAACATACATATAAATTTAGGGGCAAGGATTCCAATAGAACTAATTACAAACACTTATATACACGAAATTGTCAGCTATTTTCCAAAATGGCCGACCGAAAAAGAGATTTTTCAATACCTCAGCTTCTAGTTCACTTACAATCGTGATCTTGGTGTCTAAACATACATATTTAGGGGCAAGGAGTCCAACAGAATAAATTACAAACGCTTATCTATACGGGATTTGCAGCCAGGGACGTCATTTGAGGGTGAAGGTGAGGATTTCTCCCTAGTTTGAAAATCATCTGTGATAGGCTCACGACGCCTCGACTTTAAGGATATCATGATCCAAGGTATGGCAGGTAATTTCTTTTGTTATACAATTTTATAGTGTTATTTGTATATCAAGGTGGTGGTAAAGGGCTGGTTGTGGTGGCAGAAAATGTCCAAAGTTTACAAAATAGCAAATCTACAGCAGCCAGTTTATCACATCAGCTGCAGAAGTAGTAGGCCTATCTATGAAAACGGACACAGACTGGGTTTTATTCATTCATTCATTCATTCTTGAGATTCACATAGCGCCCCTTAAACAAATCTACTGACGAGCGCTCCCAGCTCAGCCACGGCTAAAGAAAACAGATTTATAAAACCCAGTAAGATTGGTTAGAGGTGGCAGACGCAGCTCCGACGGATAAATGTGTGCTTTGTCAACAACTGACTGATGAAGTGCTTAAATATCCAGCAAGTTCCAGAGTCAGAACCGATGGAGCAGGGTACAAGACTCTACCATTTGAAAACATGATTCTTGCACATTTCCAGGACCACCCAGGAGTGGTGATCCACAGCAAAACTCACAAGTAGGAACTGGTGGATTGCTTTCTCCATCTCAAAGTTATGACAGATTCTATCACCCAGACTTGTGGATATACTCGGAACACAATCATAGGAGATGCAATGCATAGTCCAAGTTCAAACAGCAATCCACCAGTTCCTTCGTGCGAACTTTACTGTGGATCAGCATTCCGATAGGTAGAGAGGCAGATAGAGGTTCTCGAAGACGGTAAGGGAAAGATATAAGATTGATGCATCGGACATCACCGGACATCATCTCGGCAGCATACAAATATGTTGAACGTTAGTAACTGTGACAACCTCGGTGCTGCCTGAGGTTTTGACGAGTAGCTAAACTGAGTTCTGATGTTGGGACTGTACAAGACCATAGAAACCAATCCCACCAATGAATTTATCACTGATAGTTCTTGGCACTGGCTGTCAAAGGAACAGGTGAACGATGTTTTCTTGTCGAGGATCACTCTGCATATCATGTTTGCAACACGTAGAGGGTCAATGCCTTCGGTGTCGGCATCGTGGTCACATGCCATCCTCATTGCCGAATCAGCATCTTCATCGAAGACAAGATGGAACATCTCGGCCTTCTATATGAGCCTGCAAGTCCGGGAAATATGCATTGATACTGTTTTCAAGCGGTAGGCCCTAGAGTTCACACGGCCACTCAAGCATGCTTCTGATTGCTCGACTCTAGTAGAGTACATTTCAATAAGATCTGCCAGTATGAATATTGGCACATATTCATTGTCTGCTGTGGCATCATCGATTAATGTAATCAGTTCAGCAAGAGCTATGCCCTGATTAATGGTGCTGCTGTCTTCTTGCTGATCAGATCCCTTGCTGTGTCTGGCTCTGTTGTACAAGGACACAAGCACTGGATAGGGTACTTGGTCTCCAGTGCAATGGTATCGCCTGTGCTAACTTTAGCCAACAGATTTCGGTCTTGCAATTGCAGGGCACATTCTCTAACACGGACGTCAAGAAAACACGTTGAGCCATGGTTAAATTATTCCACATCTCTTGCACTTTTCCCACAGAAGAAGCACTGTTCTGTCTCATCAGAACTTGTGACTAAACTACAGTGTATGACGAGTGTACTTCATTTGTGTGGGAGCATCAGTACTTTCCACCGACTTTGCCTGTCGCTTTACAACTCGTTCGAGTTTGGTTTTGTTATACTGCAGTCGACAGCTCTTATGTCATGTGGCCTTATTAGTTTTCAGGGTTTCTTCAAGGTCTTGACCTTCCGTCAGCCGGGAAACAATACTTGATTACAAGCAATTTATCATCTTGAAGGCCATCAAATTGTCTGCAAGAGTCTCTTACCCTACACCATCAGTGCTACCTCTGGAACTTGCAGGAGATTTAAGCACTTCATCAGGCAGTTCTTGACAAAGTACACATTTATCCTAGTCTGTGTCCCTGTCCACAGATGCGTCTGATGTGATATGCTGCTGTGGATTTGCTATTTTGTAAACTTTGGACATTTTCTACTACCACCACCAGCACTTTACCACCACCTTGATATACAAATAACACTATAACATTGAATAACAAAATAAATTACCTGCCATACCTTGGATTATGATATACTTAAAGTCGAGGCGTCGTGAGCCTATCACAGCTGATTTTCAAACTAGGGAGAAATCCTCACCTTCACCCTCAAATGCAGTGGCGTAACAGCCATATAACGAGGGTGGACAAAGTCCAGGGACCCCCGAGGTCTCAGGGCCCCAAGCGTTTTAACTAAAAAAATTCATGTAGGCCTACTTTTTCAATTTGTGCGTAACAATATTTAGGAAAAATGTCACACTATGTCAATATGCTTCTCAGTTAGGCCTACATAGTGCAAATTATATGGCTCACTGGCTATGCATGTTACTAGTGTATCCGCGACAGGCTAAATAGGCCAATGCATTTCGGCTATAATCTTGTTCTGCCCTGAACTATTAATCGTAATTGTAATCCCGAAACATTTACAGCGCCCAAAAACGTGAAGTCGCGGGAACCAGCTTAATCACTGAAGGCGCTTAACCAAAACAGAATCCGTAGGCGGATGGTCAAGATCCAAAGGGTCAGGCGTAGACAGTCATGCGGCTGCGGTGGGTGGGGTTTAGAGTTGAAACGGCGAGGTAGGTGAGGGGAAGAGGAGGAATCGGGAGAGGATTTGTGAAAAAGCAGTGTTTTCAATTTTAAGTGACAGGCGGTCCAAAGAACTGTGTCCAGATAGCGAGAGGTGAGGTTTTGGTGAGCTCGTAGGATGTATCAGATATTCGTCGTAATAGGCCTACTGCATGGCAGAGGTTTGTCCTGAGAGGCGGAGCAGTTATGGTCATGCAGCGATTGGGAAATTTTAGCGATGAACGAGGTGGTTGGACGGTGAACATCTGTGGGAGATAGCAGGGTTGAGAGGATTGAAGTGTGTTGTAGGCGAGTGATATGAGATTATATTCCATTTGTTCAGATATTTACGCCAGTGGAGTGATATTAGAACAGGTGTGATGTAGCCTATGTTGTAGTGTTTGGGGTTAGGGGGTGGGAACAGCATGGGCGAGGGCACTATGAACAACTTGGAGGCAGTTTGTTTGGGTGATATCTTTATTGAGAAAGAGAGAATTGCAGTAGGCTAGTCCAATTTAGCGTGAACTAAAATTAAGAACTATTGATGTAGCGATTGTAGATACAGTTTGAAGTCGACCATAGGTGGATTTTGCGAAGGTCGCGGGTAGCTATGGCCTATTAATGTGACTTGAACTATGGATTATTGATGATAATGTTTAATACTTTTCCCCCTAACTGTGTTTTAGATAGCTATCTCATTATTTTCACTCTTCAGTCTCGTTAATGGGTAAGGGCCCCAAGCTTAGAGTGTCCAAGGGCCCCCGTCTAGGTTGTTACGCCACTGCTCAAATGACGTCCCTGGCTGCAAATCTCGTATAGATAAGCGTTTGTAATTTATTCTGTTGGACTCCTTGCCCCTAAATATATATGTTTAGACACCAAGATCACGATTGTAAGTGAACTAGAAGCTGAGGTATTGAAAAATCTCTTTTTCGGTCGGCCATTTTGGAAAATGGCTGACAATTTCGTGTATATAAGTGTTTGTAATTAGTTCTATTGAAATCCTTGCCCCTAAATGTGTATGTTTAGACACCAAGATCACGATCCTAAGCGAACTAGAAGCTGGGGTTGTTGAAAATCTCTTTTGGTCGGCCATTTTGAAAAATGGCTGACAAATTCGTGTAGATAAGTGTTTGTAATTAGTTCTATTAGAATCCTTGCCCTAATATATGCATATTTAGACACCAAGATCACGATTCTAAGTGAACTAGAAGCTGAGATATTGAAAAATCTCTATTTCGGTCGGCCATTTTGGAAAATGGCTGCCAGGGGTCTAAACCATGAAAGAAAAATTGGCAACAACGTTTTTCTGCTTCAGAACTATCATCTCATGAATTTAAGCGTCGTTGCCAAGATTCTACCCAAAATTTTTGTAACCCTTATTATTGTGACATAAGCCGACGGACTAACTGCTTCTCCTCATAGATTTAGAGTTGTCTTTAACTCTACGATGTCCTTTACCGACTTTGACAATGGTATCTTTATAATATACAGTCGTGATTTGCGTAATGGTAATGTAATGGAACATTTATATAGCGCCCCTTCAAGACATCTACTCTGCGCTAGCCTGCACGATGTTAAATGTCATTACGAACGAATATTGACATCTTAGGGCCCGCTTCTTAGGAGTCCCGAAAATGTCAAAGAAAATTAGAATGAGCCCTGATAATAATATTATGGTTTTGTTTAAATCTTCTCTTATTTCAATAGCATAAAGGTACCAACATTTTTTACTAAACTGTTAATGTTAATGCGCCTCTGAGTAGTTTCCTTGAAGAGGCGCTATATAATTTCCCGAATGAATGAATGAATGAAACTAATATGATTGGCAATGAAAAACAATTTGACTTGTGTCATGGGTGGGGGCAGATGCGTGGACAAATTTGCTATACTCTGTACAGTAGGCCGGATCATAAATTACAAAATATTGTCATATTTCTGAGAGAATATCCATTTACTGTCTCTTAGGTACACTGATTCCATTGCTGCAAACCATTTGTCTCTACTACTTTGCTCTACTTTGCATTTTTTCCTTAGAAATTTCTGAAAAGTTCACTAAAAACGCTAATTTGTCAGATATAATTTTCTGTACAATCGTTCCAGAACAAGCAACTTACATCAACTTCTGAATATGGAATATGATTCAGAAACAATATGGCATTAGTACAATGTAATAGAAGACTTTTATTAAATTTTTCTGAATTGAGACTTTGTATCGAAGTGAGGCATCACTTTGCGGCGTTCCTGGAGAACGCGAATATAGCCATCACGTCTATCGTGACCATAAACTTTTGTTGCTGATTCCGTTACAACTTTAACTAAACGCTCAACAGCTTGGTTATGGCATGGAAATGGCTGAATGTCGATAACATCGTCTGTATCTGACGAAAGCCACGCTGAGATTTGCGCAGTTGAAATGTGTTTGGTCAAAACGGGTTCCAAGCGAGGCGTTTTTTGCCAGTCAATCAGCTCGTCGTAGCTCTTCGCTTGAAATAGTATCTCAGGTAATTGGAATTTACGGTTCGGTACTTCATCTTCACGAGCACGTAGAATTCTTTTCATAGCAAGCCTACGTATATGTTTACGATTGTCTTTCAGCATAGCAACAAGGATGCCCTCAATATGAGCCGGATAGCTATTGCGCTTCAAAACCTTTTGAACTAAAATTCTGTACCGGACAGGAAGAAATCTGGATGTTTCTATCATTTTATAATAGTGCGGTGCAGCGTCCCAGCATTTAGAATTTCTCTTAATGTCAAACCAAACAACTGCATAAGAATTCACAATGAAGGAAACTAAGACTTTAAATTCCTTCGAAGGAACTTCTGTAGATATATAAAGCCGCAGAACGCGGTTGGCAAGTGTCAACCACCTTGCATGGTTTAATCGCCCGGGCATTCTGGAATCGAAATTCTTTGGCACAATCCCAGTCTTTACTACATTCACAATTTCAAAGAAGTACAGTTGATCGCTGCTCAGCAAATGTTTATCGCAACTAATAGGTTCACCAACAATTACGCCGAAGTTAACTAGAGGTTGTTGCAACGACTTTGAAATAGATTTCCCGATTGGCCCGTTAAATGAATGTGGTCCAGACATTGGACCATCCAAGGAAATAAAGAGATGTCGCAAAGGCAGCTCGTTCAGATGTAGAAGACAAATGGACCAGTGAAGTGGACGACCAAGTTCAATTTCCATTCGACGTATAACTCCATTGTTGAAACCAGTGTTAACGTTTGTTGAATCTGAACCAATACAAACAAGGTTGGTGCAGTCGACAGTATCAAGAATTGATTCTGTAATGGATTTGGCTGATCCACTTGAAGGCGTACAATGACCGACATACCTTGATCCTGGTTCTGATATTATTGAAATGTGTTCCTCAGAAACGACAGTTTTGCGATTCCCTACAATTTTTAAAGTCTGATCTTTTCTTCCATCAAAATACAGTCCCGAAATTCTGCAATCATTGTCTTTATATGCTGATCTCAATGATTTCCGTTCTCTGCGAATCTTATTCCGATCAACTGGTCCCATTTGTTCAAAACCAAAATCAATCAGAGTTGCTGATACTATAGCAGCAACTGCTCGATCTGATACGCCAAAGCCATCTGCCTGCAGGGCAACATTTCTTAAGCCACGTTTCTTGAGACGAGGAGTTTCAGGTATTTCATCCGATATGTCGTCTGGAATATTATCTGATACACAAGAGAAAGATGTTTCAGTTTCAGTTTCTGAATCGTTCGATGTTCTATCTGAATCATTACATAATTGTTCAGCAGTTCTCACACATTTCCTTTGAAATTCATTCTTTGACTTTGAATATAGATCTAATTTTCGCTTTAGCCGCTTCTCGCGAAGAGCAGAGGCCTTCTTATCAACACCAGCTATTCGGCCTACCCGAACAGTACGCTGATCTGTTAGGAAATCGCGCTCAGGTACTGGTACCTTTAGATTCAATGGGCAACAGCAAGATGAAAACTGTATGCATTTACAAGAACATATATCAAACAATGTATCAAGATTTCTAGTTCTTCTCGTTTTAGTGTAGCAGACTTCGATCGGATCACTTTCTGAACCTCACCTATATATTTCTGTAACTGTAATTCTATTCCTCGAAGAGTTATCGTAGGAATTGACGATTTAATCCATAATTGCACAAGTTTCTCTGCCAATCTCTTACAGACAGATGGTAGAGGTTCTGTCCCATAACTCTTCTCCCATAAATACGCTTTGCCCACATCTTTGTGTGTTGGCAAAGAAAAAGTGAGTAATTCACGAGCGTCGCCAAAAAGGATATGACGATTTCTTGCAGCAACAGATCTTGATAACATAATTGGTCACAATTCTGAACAGAATATCAAATAATTTCAGTAAATACGATAAGCAGTTAGCTTAAATAAAGAAATCAGCTCACCAAACCGGAAATAAACATTGAAAAAAGTAAGTAAGCAAGCATAGGCTCCCGTGAAGCTATTTTTGCGAAACAAAACTAACACGATTTTCTAAAAACGTAAAAATGCAAAGTATATTCGAATTTCTATTAACTTCTTTCATCTGTACAGTAAACAACGCCATATAAGGCCACTTTTCCGAAACTCTTAACGCAAGTTAATTTTTATGATCCGGCCTACTGTACAGGGCCCGAAATACCCTAAGGCCAGGCACTGGCTGGCCAGCCAATGGATTCCCGTCGACAGCTGACATAGCCTATGTCATGGATGTTCAGAGTCTCTGGACCGAGTTGCGTCGATAGGGTAGAGCGACGACAGGTGACAGGGTTCGCACATACGATGACGCTGCGACGAGCAGTCCCTCACTTCTGGAAGATTGTCGCGTTTGCTCCTATCCCAACATGTCGTCGAAAGGAATTGTCTTTATCTACGAAAATGTTTTACGATAAAGAACTTCACTAGAAGCGCGGTTTTGATCGGCGACATAATGAATATCACGAGGTAATTAGCCGCGTAGTTGTGGGCGCGCGGTACTTAACGGCGCGGTTGTGGGCGTGCAGTTTTGATAGTAGCCTAAACCTGATCTTCGCGGTGGAGGACCGCGGTATTCGCGGTCCATATGGCTCAGACTCGACCGTGTATGAGAAGGATGGACTTGTTGCAGTCACATGGGCCACGGCGACTTGCCAACAAAATATCCTTTAAACTTACAAAATCCTTGGCAAACCGACCAATAAATCCGATACGCAAAACTAGCACCAGAATACTCCAAGCAGTGCCAGATTAACTATGGCGCAACTGGCGCACTTGCGCCAGGCCTTCTTTCGGGGGTAAAAATAAAAAAAACATTGAGAAATCCGATTATCCGATCGAATTTGTTTATTTAAAATGTTTAATTTCTAAAACAAGCATTGCATATAAAATTTGCTGGCATTATAAAAACAGGCCTTCTACAGTACTACTACTATAATGATGACGTACTAATTAATTGTGTACTGTAATGATGACGTATGACGTAATCAATTTATGCGCGGATCGACCCCATCACCAAATAAAATATAGATATGCGTACGGTACAGACGACACAGTGTATGTTCCATGTAATATTATTATCTACTATTTACTATTTAGTGTTTATGTAGCTGCTTATTTCTTTTTTTAATTTTAATTTTAAACAAATAAAATAAGTAGGCCTAAAGAAAATGAAGAAATTTGAGACCGGTTGGCAGAAACGTCAAAGAAAACGCGAACTTGAAGAGGTAGGCAAACAGCAACGTGGTAGTATTGATAAATTTCTGGCAGTAAAAACACGAGAAGTGCCGCAATTTATAGATGGTGTCGACTCAGCGTCAGAAGCTGGATCATGCAGTTCAGGCTTAAGCCGATCAGCAGTGTCAGCACTAATGCCAACAACAGACACCCTTGATTTCAGCAATGATATCATTGATATGCTTAAATCTGAAACTACCATGATAGATCTACCATTAAAACAAGAGAATCAATCTGTTGGAAACGTGCCACAAACAGATGCTGCTCTGGGGACTATAAATGAAGATTTTGTCAGTTATTGGCTGCAGATGGGACCTGAACCATGTCGTAATCAAGATGGCATGTACTCTAAATCCATAAAACAACATGGAAATAAAGTAAAATTGAATAGTACCAAAAGAAAACTAAACGATTCTGCTTTTTTACGATCACACCAAACGGGGAAAAAATTCTCAGACATTGGCTCTTGTATTCGCCATCAACTGGGCGCTTATTTTGTTTTGTTTGTAAACTTTTATTTCAAGCAGCGCAAGTGCTCTTTAAAACGCATAAAATCATCTTTGAGGTCAACAATGGGCCAGGACAGATTGGCAAATTTAACTCTTTTGAACATTGAGTCGGAAATCTTGACAGATCTTGACTTTCAAGATATCATTGATTCTTTCTCTACTTTAAAAGCGCGAAGGAAAGAATTTTAAACTCGACGAACATTTTTGAACAGTTGAACTGTAACAAGTAAAATTAAAAAATCTCCTATGATCCTATCACAGCTTCATTTTGTGTTCATAAATTATTAAAGTATGTTTTTCTATATAATTAATTTTTTCCCCATTTTTTTGATAATTTGATTGGATAGAGGGCCTACTTTAGTTTTGTTGCATTGTTTGCGCCAGGCCTCTAAAAAGTTAATCCGGCACTGACTCCAAGTTACTGTGCAAATTCGTGATGTCATGTACCTATGTCTGCTATTATATCTCTGGCGAATTTATTATCTCCTGTCGCCTGGATTAGTGAAACTCGCTTCTTACTGTTATAACTAAGTATAATTTGCAGAGGCATATAATAATCAGAATTATTTGGCTAGAGACCTTAGTTAGACAGCAAGATATGAGCATGTAACCTCGCTACTTAAATCGTTGCATTGGCAGCAAAGAGACGCCGTCAAACTGGACTCATTGTTTATACAACAATGAGCTCAAACCAACCACAGCATTTAAAATCATTTGAATGCCTTTTGGTCTTACTTAAAGCTAGAATTATGGTGGGTGAATTTCTGTCTCTTCGGTGGCAGGGCCTTTCTTTTGGAGTTCTTTCTCTGTATCTGTTATTCTGCTCAGTAGCTTAAGTTATTTCGTTGTAGCTTTAAACCTATCTTTTTAAATTGCTTATCTCACCGTTCAACGGATGAACTTTTGGATATTAACCTTATTTCATTTTGAGTTTGGTACGCCATTGGTTGACGATTGGTTCACTAGAAGCCGGTGCTATATAATTTACCAATTAATATTAATAATATCAAAATATTTACGACCATATTTCTCACACTGACTACTCACTGAAAAAAAATTATTATCTCAAAATCTGCCTTATAACTCCCGAAGTGATTCATTTGAATCATCCTACCCATCTACGTTGGATTCCCACCCGTCATATGAATAGATCGGTCCGATCAGTGAACACTGTGGTTGTTGCTATGTTCCGCTGTCAGAACATCTCACGCCTGCGAAGTGTTTAGTCACCAGTAGCTGACTTAAAGATACGTTCAACTGCAAATGATTTCGATTTCTACAAATGCATTTTACGTTGTGGTTCTCTTGATTGATGTCCCATATGTGGAACCCTAAAGTCTTTAATACAGCCTACACGAAGCAACTAATACAAAGTTTCAAACCTGAATTATCAATAGAAACTAAGTTTTCAACTTACTCATTTTACTCATCAAATAAAGCACTTGCTATAATCTGGAAATTGAACATCTATCATAAGATCAGCTCACAATTTTGTATTTTTTAAAATAGCAGGATATCGAAAAAATTTAAAATGAACATTTGAAATAATACACTTGGTTAAAATTGCAAATGTTAAAATTGGCTTACAGTTGCATGGTTCAATAGTGTCCTCTTTCATATAACAGCACATCAAACAAGATAAAATCGAACATTTGATTAAAAATACATCTGTTAATATATTAAGCGTTAAAACTAGCGAAGAAGTGTCTTTTTAAATGTCGCCCTCTTGAATATGGCAGCACATTCAATTATCGGATATTGAGCACAACAGTAAAGAAACGAATCTTGAATATAAAAACAAATAATATTATAGGCCTAAAAAACATGTGTGTTCCAATGCTGCATTGTGTTGCTCCTCCGTGTGCTTGGTGTTGTGATTTACTGTAGCAGAATAATTGCTCTGGCATTTTTCCCAAGATAATGGAAATCTTGGTGGAAAAGGCGTGTCCAATGCAGAGGTAGGAAGCAAGTCCAATGACCGCACAACCCGTCCATCCTATACCTCTCTCATCTAACGTAGCCACAATATCCCTGTAGCCCTCATCTGGATTAGTACGCCAAATATCGTCGTCGATCTTATAGGCTTCGTCGTATCTGTCGGAAAACATCGGAGGTTCACCTTTCGCTCGGTAGAAGACAATTCCACACTTTCCGTTGCGATCATGTAAGCTATCAACGCGGTGTCCGTCAAAGCAATGCTTGTCATACCCATGCAAATCGTTGTAGACTAGACAGACGGCCAGACGCTTTCCAGCAAGTGGTATTTATCTCGCATGAAACGCTTACTTCGGTGACGAGACCCTCGGTTGGTTCACCCTTATGAAGAAACGTATTGAGGTCGCTGAGCATGTTTTCTTCACAAATTTTTTATGCATCTGTCGATTACGGATTGGAAATTAGCTGAGATTTTCTGTCGGTCCCCTTTTGTATTATTGTAGAACCCGTCCAGTAAGCTCTTTCGGAAAACACCACTTCCCGTCATTCATAAAGTAACCAATACACGGTTTTCTAATTTATATTGTAATAAAATACAGCCCGTAAAAACAAAGTTTTTTACTATTATCCATCTAGTATCCTATAATGCGTCTTATGAAGCAGTTACCTCTACCAATATATAGTCCGCGTTCATTTTACGTCATAGCGTGCGTTTAGTGAGGCAGCGCGCCCGTTTTTGTTGCGGCCAATGGCAACGCTGCGTATCGGAAAAGTTGAGTCCCCGATTCGAAAAGTTTAGTCCCCGATTCTATAAGCTTGCCTTTTTGGGGGAGCTGAAATTTTTATAGAATGAAGTGTCTGCGAGGGCGAGTCTATCTGCCAAGTTTCAGGACGATTGAATGATTGTAAGTAATCGAATTAGTCGTCGCAAGATTTGACTTTTTAGCCTGTGGCTCAAACAAACATTCAAGCAAACATTCAAGATTTCCGTAAATTAAACTAGATGGATAATAAAATACAGCCCGTAAAAACAAAGTTTTTTACTATATCCATCTAGTATCCTATAATGCGTCTTATGAAGCAGTTACCTCAAGAAATATATAGTCCGCGTTCATTTTACGACATAGCGTGCGTTTAATCAGGCAGCGCGCCCGTTTTTGTTGCGGCCAATGACAACGCTGCGTATCGGAAAAGGGGATTCCCTGATTCGAAAAGTTTAGTCCCCGATTCTATAAGCTAGCCTTTTTTGGGGAGCTGAAATTTTTATAGAATGAAGTGTCTGCGAGGGCGAGTCTATCTGCCAAGTTTCAGGACGATTGAATGATTGTAAGTGATCGAATGAGTCGTCGCAAGATTTGACTTTTTAGCCTGTGGCTCAAACAAACAAACAAGATTTCCGTAAGTTAAACTAGATGGATAAAAACAAACTAAATTTTCAACAGATTAATTTTTCTGAACAAATAAAACACCTGCAATAATCCGGTAGGCTACATATAAGAAAAATCCATCTTTTTTAAATATCAAGAGCTAAAACAAGTTCACAATATTGCATTATTCAGCGTTGTTTTCTTAAAAATAGCAGCACGTCGAATAAAATTATAAAGAATTTTTGATTAAAAAATACACCTGATCAAAATATCAAGCGCTAAAATTGGTTAACAGTTGCATGATCTAATGTTGACCTCTAAAATGAAGCAGCACATAAAGTAAATAAAATCGAACATTTGACAACATACATCTGTTAATATGTCAAGCGTTAATCTGGCAATTATATTTCCCAATGTTGTCATCTTTAATAATGGCAACATATTTAACATAGCGGATCTTAAGTACAACAATTACGTGCAACGAATCTTGAATATAATTATAATATATTATCTACGGATATCTTTATACAAGAACAAATCTACGGGCATCTTTGTTCTGACGCTTCATTCTTTTTCTCCTCCGTCTCTTTGTTGTGATTACTGCAGCAGAAGAATTGCTGTGTGTTTACTCCCGACGACAGTGACCGTCTTTGTGGAAAAGGATCCTCCAAGCCAGAGGTCGGGGTAGCGTATAATGACCGCCAAACCCGTCCATCCAATGCCTCTCCACGCTGTCTTGTCTGCAATAGTATCGTAGCACTTCCATGCATAATGCCAACCATAATAACTAAAATAACCACACCAGTCATCGCCGACGATGTTATAGGCTTCATTATATCTGTTGGAAAATCTCGGAGCTTCACCTTTCTTTCGGTAGAAGACAATTCCACACTTTCCGTTGCGATGTAAACTATAAACGCAGTATCCGCCAAATTTGTGCTTGTCAAACCCTTCTAAATCGTTGTAGACTAGAACGAAGATTTCCAACCAGTCATACTTCTCGATCATGAAGTCCATTATCTTACTGAGGAGACGATTGTTTGATCCACCGTCATCAAGTTTCTTATTGAGGTCGTTGCGCATATTGTTTTCGAAGTTTTTTACGCATCTGTCGAGTACTGGTTGGACTTTATCGGTGGCTTCTTCCAATCGAGGGTAGAAATGATTTCTGACCTTTTGAGCTCCATATCCCTTATGCACCATCGGCTCGTAAGTTGACATGACTATCATGCCGCCGCATACCAGCTGCAGTAGCCGAGTGGCAAGAGCTGAAATTTTTTGTTTGTTACCTCCTGTAACTTCGTAGAACTTGTCCAGTATGCTGCTGCTTTGGAAAATACCTTTTCCAATCATTCCGTCCAAGATAGCATCTAGAGCGGAATAGCAATTTTCGAGGGCACAGAGCTCTTTTAGTTTATTCTGATAATATATTGTATCATTCATGTCACTACTTTTTCCAATATTTAAAGAATACTTCATGCCTGTCTCAATACGAGCCACAGCACTTGCGTATTGCACCTCCGTTAGATCCCATTTGAACTCCGACTTCATTTGTTGTATGTCATCTCTCACCTTGTCAACCTTATTGCTCAAGTCCGTAAAGCCACGAAGAATTTGTGAATGCTTGCCATTTGGAAGAAAACCTTCGACGAGCACCAATATTGCTCCAATACCTGTAAATGCTGAGGCTAGACTCCCAGAAACTTTGATCATGTTGGAAACATCAGCAAACGTGGACCCCTGTGAAAAAACTCCACTCAGAACTCCCATAGCATTTCTTGCTATTTCAACTTCAGCGGCCATTTTCAAGAGATTAGAAGTCTGATTCTCAAGAGTTGATTCTTTGTTTCTTATGAGTTACTGTAAAAACAGCAAATTTACTAAACTAGCTTTGTTCGTAAATTAAGTAGAGCTTCAGTTGTTTTGATCTGAACTCGCCCTGAACTACAACAAGCATTTTGATTTAATTAGGAGGCGGGAGTTAGAGGGGCAAGCGCCCCCAAATTTTGGGCACCCATGTTTTTTGGTCAAGTAGGCGCCAGGAAAATGCTGAACAAACGCCAATTATTCGGGATTTATTTCTGAATCAGTCACAAGTAATATCTTGCCCCCCTCACCACATAAATTTCCCATACTTCTATGACATTGCATGCTTACTGAATAGGTGAAAGGTAATAAGGTATCTTCGTTGGTCCGAAGATTATGAAGCTACTGAATGATACTGACTGTGAAGAAATATTGCACTGAAAGGAGCACACTGCATGGAAATCATTTACATGTGTGGTCAAGAGTTCTCTGGGGAACCCTAAAGAGGAAACAGTAAAGCAACCATCGTCAGTTCATTTGAGATTTTCTCAGCATATATGAAAAGCTTGGCTGCAGGTGTCTTTAAAGATTCACTTCTTGCATTAGCATCTTGACTTCTTTCCCAAGAACTTGGAGCAATCGGCGATGAGCAGGGTGAGAGATTTCACCAGGGTATCCGAACCATGGAGCAGAGGTAATAAGACAGATTGAATCGTGCCATGACAGGTGACTGATGCAGATTTTTGCAGAGGTATGACACCTCAACACATTAAAGGAAGATATGAACAGTTGGCAGGTGTAACTGTGCAAAAGAGTAAGCTTTTTCATGTTTTTCATTATTATTATTATTGAAAATGTGTATACGTCAGCTTTAAAATAGTCTGCAAACATGATGTTTGTAAAGCAAAAGATGAAAAAAATGCAATTTTATGAGAACAATCATAATGATTGTAACTCTTTGGATACCCATATTTTTATTCTTAACAGCTATGTTATGAGGCCTATAAAAAAAACGGCACGTGCTGCGGGATTTTAATGGCCATATTTGGATTCAGCATCCCAAAATTAGTATGAAAACAGCCATTCGACCAATGTTACGAAAATAAGTTTTTATTTGTTGACCAGTGTTATTATAGGAGAAATGTTTCAGATTATTACAAAAATAGGACCATAGAGTAGTAAAATGTAACGCTGTCTCTAATTTTCGCCTGTCAAAACTTAGTAATAATGCATACCTTCAATTATAGTGTCTGATTCACATGATAAGTACATGTACCTGTATATTAGTGTTATTTAATTTTAACAAATTTAAATTTTAATGCTGTAACTTTCGTCCTCTCCTGAATGCTGTCATCGTACACGATAAATAATCTAAAGTTTTGCATATACGAGTAAAACTTCCAGCAAACATTGAATAACTGAATTATTCAATGGAAACTAAGTTTGAAATCATAAATAGCACTGAAACAACAACATTCTATTTAAATTATGTCTTCATTGCTAATTAGTGATTTTTATCACGGCGGTGTCTAATGCAAGGCATCCGCCGATGAGGCACATTTGAAACCCCGTTCTACTAGAATAAATGGCCCCATTTCAACCCTAATTGACAACATTCTTACTAATGCCCCAACCAGAGTAATTGAAACTGTTATTCTTGCAGCCGACATATCCGACCACCTGCCAGTACTGATACATCTTGACCTTAGTCCATTGTCAAACACTGAACCAACCGTTTACCTCTCACGTAATATAAATGATAGTAATATGGAGCAATTCAAATTTCTTCTATCGGAAATCGACTGGTCATTGGTACTATAGACTTATGTGATCAAAACAGTCCTAATGCTGCCTACGACGTATTTATTGGTCTAGTCAAAGCAGCTTATGAAAAAGCATTCCCTTTACTCCCACGCACTAGACATAAGCGTCACTCCCGATAGCAGCCATGGATGACCAGCGGCCTATTAGATTCATGTAGAACTAAAACTCTACCTTAAAATGATCAAACATCCTACTGCCGCTAATAAAACGAAGTATATTAATTACATAAATAAATTAAAATCGCTTAGAATTAAAACCATAAAAATTACTATGCTTAAGAATTTCAAAAATATAATAGCGACTTAAAACATACCTGGAAAATTATAAGGCCCATTCTTAACACATCCATAAAAATTGATGAACTATCATGTATTAACGGTGTTAAGATAACTGACGCAGAAACTATGGCTGAAAGATTCAACTCTTACTTCTCGAGCATTGCTCAAACCCTATCCGACAAAATTCCGGTCTCTCAAAAAAGCTTCCAATCTTATATGATGCCGTCTCTTCCTGATACCTTTTCCCTAACTTCTACAACCCCTGAGGAGCTTATTTCCATTAATCAGTCTCTCAAACTTACTCATAGCTCTGGCCGTGATGATATTAACCCGGTAGCCCGACAAAAGCGCACAGGACAAATGCGCGCCGACGAAAACGCGTAGAAAACTAATTTTTTAAATTGAAGTTTTCAGAACTGCACACAGAATGTTACCAATACAAGTCGTCAGAGTAATTTATCGTTGTAACGTTCTTTATTATGTGCGCATTTTAACAGATCGTTTTATATACATCGCATTTTAATACCAATGTCCATGACAATCATCATCGATCCAGCTTCCATTTAAAGTCTACGCAAGTATTATTTTGATCAATTCAACTTCTACATGCACAAATAGTTTTTTTCATCAATCGGACTTCTAGTTTAACAAGACACTATTTTTTATCAATCCAACTTCTACTTTCACAAAAGCTAATTTCATGAATCCAACTTCTATTAAGCAAGATTTATTCTCATCAATCCAACTTGTTTTTAGACAAGAATCACTTTTGTAAATCCAAGTTCTATTTAGGCAAGAAGAATTTCTCACCTATCCAAATTTTATTTAAGCAAGAATCTAGCACTAATTTCTTTTTTCTTGCAGACTTGCATGGGTCTATAATTGTTGTAGCTTACCTATCAAGTTACGCGGTACGTTATTATATGATAGCTGCGCGCCTTTGTCTTGCGCGTTTTTGACGGGGTTGTCATCATTGCGCGCATATGTCGGCGCGCATTTGTTGGCGCGCTTTTGTCGGCGCGCGTTTGTCCTGTGCGCTTTTGTAACGGCGCCATTAACCGTACACTACTAGTGCAACATTATCTTCTCGCCACTCCTCTATCAGAAGTCGGAAATCACTAATTCCTCTTTTGCCACTGGATTATTGTCCCGCCTGGCTTGAAAATAGCCAGAGTCACACCAATTTACACACAGGGTGACAAATCTGAGCTAGGCAATTATAGCCCCGTATCTGTTTTACCTTATTTTTCTAAACTGATTTTTAAAGAGCTATGTATAATAGACTGTACGATTACGTTACTAAAATGAAAATCCTATATTTAAACCAACACAGATTTCAGGCTGGACATTCAACTGCCATGTCTCTCTTGAATTTCCAAGGTAAAATTTGGCAAGCTACTGAAAATAACGAGTATTCTATTGGAATATTTCTCGAACTGTCAAAGCGTTTGATTCTGTGGATCATAATTATTTTGGGGGAAAATAGAAAATTATGGAATTCGAGGGTTACCATTTCTTGGATCAAAAATTATCTGCATAATAGACAACAACAGGTCCAATGCAATAATAAAGTATCGAAATTTCGCCTTATTGAAGTTGTTGTTCCTCAAGGCTCCATAGTGGGGTCACTATTATTTTTGCTTTATGCAAATGATCTGCCCCATGTTTCTTCTTAATTGCACTTTTAGTTGTTTGCTGTCTCACACAAGTCCATGAAAACCTATTCCAAATTATGAAGCTTGAACTACCCGTTGTAGGTGACTGGTTCAAAGCAAACAGACTTTCTCTAAACTTAAGTAAAACATCCTTTATTCTATTTAATTCTCACAGGAAAATCCCCCCTACGCAAACACCCCCACTACTAATTGACGGTGTACTCATTCCTCAAATTACAAAAGGCAATTTTCTTGGTGTCGTGATCGATCAAAACATAACCTGGAAAGAACATAGTTTTCAAATATCGACTAAAATGGCCAAAAACACAGGCATTTTATCGCGCATTTCATACAAATTACCCATCCACATTTTAGCTACCCGTAACCTATATTACTCATTAATCCACCCGTACTTATCATATTGTAGGCTAATATAGTCTGGGCCTCGAACTACTCCTCACGACTTACATGCTTGATTATCTTACAGAAAAGAGCCGTTCGAATAATTTTTACTAAATCTGATTATACAAGTGTCATGCTGCTCAACCTTTTCTCCTCCACGGCATTCTAACATTATGTCAGGTTATAATATTGCAAACTGGTGAATATATGTTTCGTTATAAACAAGGCTTATCACCTAACACCTTTACTGACTATTTTAAAACCGGCTTCGGTACTCATTCTTACAATACTAGAACAGCCTCCACTTTCATACCGATTTTTGAATACACCAACACTCGCTAATTCTCTGTTCCCACTGTTTGGAACAATCTTCCTGCCGACATCCTTAGCGTGTCTCATCTCCTCCTATTTTAAAAAACTCTTGCGTGCCCACCTACTAACTTTAAATATATGACTGCTTTTAATCTTCTGTTTGTTTATTAAAGAACTTTTCAGTATTAGACAATGCTAATTATGTTATCATTTCAGTTATAGCTTAATAATTATTGACTTCCACTCCTGAACATTATGTTATCGGCCTTCATCTAACAGCACTGGTACATAAGTGGCCCTGCTTAGCGGGACTCTGGTCCCTTTAGGTCCTCCTTTTGTATCCCAACTTAGTATATTTGAGATATGTTGATGTATTACTGTACTTTTTGGGAGCAATAAAAAAAACCTAATGTTATGTTATGTTGTGTATATAATCACGAATAAATCAACCTAATAATAAATGTTATGCGTGCCAGACTGTCTGCAATAGGTAGGCCTATAATTCTGCCATGTTTACGTGGACGTAGTGCATATATACTAGAGTTTTAATTGGGGTCAGTAGGAGAGAGGACAGGATCGAGAATGAATCCAAGATCACGGACAGAGGAAGAGAAATGTACATTATGCCAAAATGCCCGTAAACGCCATAGTTGACGAAGATCTTCTCTAACACGTGGGCAAACATAGGGCTTCAGGCTATGCATAGGCAGACGTGTAGTGTATGCACTTCGGAAAGTTCAAGTTCTGCATTCAGTAATAATGGCGCATTTGACTGTTAATCTCTCTCTCTCTCTGTCTCTCTCTGTCTGTCTGTCTGTCTCTCTCTCTCTCTCTCTCTCCCCCTCTCTCTTCGTCTCTCTCTTCCTCTTTTTCTCTCTCTTCGTCTCTCTGTGTCTCTCTGTGTCTCTCTGTCTCTCTGGCTCTCTATGTCTCTCTCTGTCTCTCTGTCTCGCTGGCTCTCTATGTCTCCCTCTGTCTGTCTGTATGTATGTATGTATGTCTGTATGTCTGTATGTATCTATCTCTCTCCTTCTAATGAAGGAGTATAAGAAGTTGGAGGGAAGAAAGTAATGATGAAAGAGTAGGCTGAAAAAAGAGAAGAGAAAAGGAACTTTTAGAAAGGCTATGCAGGAAAGTTTATTTGTTCATTTAAATTTACTGTACAAAACTTCTGGACTAAGTCTGATGTATGTCATGCTGTACATGAGCTTTCCCATCATAGAGTATCTCATAAGCACGTTTTAAAATCACCTGCATCAACAATCATGAGATATTAACAAGCTGAGCAACTCAATGAAAACATTTGATAAATCTTTGCTAGGTACATACTTTATTGGTTTCGCCAAGACACCTGATTAAACCACTGAGGTAAAAATTGAGATGGCAGACTGCTTAATGCTTACCGTAGACTAGTCTGTACTACATAGGGCAACTATTTATAATTAAGTTGGAAGCACAACATAAGAATTATAGTAGGTAGTATCAGTGACCTAGTAGCCTAATGTAGTCAATTTATGAGAATTCATAATGTCGTCGTAGCGACCGCGGGACAATTTAAAAGTAGCCCAAATATCTCGAGGTCGCGAAGACGAAATTTTTAATCGCGAGCACATTGAAAAGTAGCCCAACTCGCGCTTTTCGCGATGACCTCAACCCTGTTTGTGACGGTAAGCTCCTTTAAGCCGTTAGGGTTCCCACGACAATTTACTCTGCTTAAGCTGCTGATAGACTCTTCCGCCAATCACCGTCGGGCGTCGGCGTCAGGTATACAAAGCATTATTCATCAGCCGCATGCTCCTTAACTTCGCCCAGCTGAAGGTTTTTGCATAAGTTTTTACTCGAAAGATGTGAATATAGAACATTGTGACGAATGGATTCAATGACGAGCATTTTTGAGTCAATTGCCGTCAGCGCCAACCAAAACATCGCCTCTCTATATGTTGCAAATAATAAAGGAATGTAATTTGCAATCAGGATTTCCGAATGTTTGCATTGCTCTGCGTATATATTAGTCCCCGGCGCCGCCGCCATCCTCCTCCGCCACCAGTCGCTAAGCATTCAAGTCGCAGTCAGTCGCTAAAGCTATCGACTAGACCAGTCTCCGCCGCCGCCGCCGCTAAGCCCTCAAGTCGACGTCAGTCGCTAAGCTATCGACTGCTATCGACGTTGTCCACTCAATATATTAGCAGGTATTTATTTACTACCTTACTGCCTACCTAGTACTACTTACTTACCTTATTAGATATACACTAACTTCCAAGGAATCCATATTTAGACTTACTATCAACCATCGAAACCTAATATACGTCGTAATCGTAATCGTAATCGTAATCTCCAAACTTCTAAAGCGCCACTCGAAGGCCAAGCGCAGGGCACCAGCTTATTCACGAGCGCTATGCGTCGATGCTATCAACAGTCACATTTTTCTGTCACGTTATCTAACGTGGCGCACTTCTTTAATTGAAAATGGCGTCTCTTCGAAGCAAACGTTGTGTTGAATATACGCTGGTTTCAGTGTCTTTAAACAGCGTTCTACAACTAAAGATGATGCCGGAAAAATTGATAATATGTTTGCGGAATTAGGGAAAATAGGTGTCCATGTGGCTTTCTAGCATCGATCTTGCAGGCACTGCTGTCCCACTTTCAGATACTGTCAAAACACTTGGGGTAACCCTGGACAGTAAGCTCACATTCCGACCGCACATAGCAAACCTTTGTAAATCTTGTTACTATCACATCAGGGCAATACGTCACATCAGGTCGGCTCTGACTAAGAATATTTCACAAACCATAGCCTGTTCCCTTGTCTCCTCTCGCCTTGATTATGCTAATTCAATTTTTGTGGGTCTCTCAGTGTGAGAGACCTCAATCTCAACAGGCTGCAACGCATCCAAAACTCCTTGGCTCGCGTTGTGCTGCGTGTTCCACTACGAACAAGTTCCTCAGTTCTACTCCATCAACTCCATTGGCTTCCTGTTGAATTCAGAATAGAATTTAAATTGGCCTGTCTGACCTACAAAGCCCTCAACACCAGCACACCTCCCTACCTTCATTCACTACTGACTCCTTACATCCCTCCTCGTTGCCTGCGTTCATCAAGTACCAGTCTTTTAGCTGAGCCTCAATGCAGAACCGTTATGGGCTCTCGTGCATTCCACGCCTCTGCTCCAAAGGAATGGAATCGACTGCCACTCTCTCTTCGTAGCTCAAATTCACTTCCTTCCTTCAAAAAGCGGCTAAAACTCACTATTTCTCCTTGGCTTTCAAGCATTTGGATATCTAACTGGATCTTCTCCTGGCGGCTAACTATCCGCGCCTCAGATTCACATTTCGGTGTGACCTTGCGCGCGTTACAAATTTATTTATAATAATAATAATAATAATTATAATAATAATAATAATAATAATAATAATAATAATAATAATAATAATAATAATAATTTTCAAGAGAAATCCGGTGTTTGGGCCCATTTTGGCGAACTACTGGTACGTCTGGGTGAGACATACAATGCATCACGTACCTACAATAGGCGACGACGTACTAATATAGGCAGACTTGAATGCTGCATGCTTTAGTTTCTTGTCTGATTTGAAAGTAACGCGATAATGGTTTTAATAATTTTGACTTGGTTGGTGTATCGACCAATATTTGCTAGTAATTTACATGTACCACCGCTTTACTTGGCCACAAACCATGACGTGCAGCGAAACGTGACTTTACAGTACGCCGTAAAATGCATTTTATTGTTAGGTATCTAATAGACGTACCTGTTTACCCGAGCAGTCGATATCAAGTCGTTAAGTCAGTCGATAAGCCTAAGCGATTTAGTCAGTCGATAAAGAAATTGACTTTGTCAAGTCAGTCGCAAAGTCAGTTGCTAACTCTCCAAGTCAGTCGCTAACGCTTCTGTTAGCGACTCCGGGGACTAGAATATATCTTATGCACGCCGTGTCTAACTGCAGCGGTGAAAGATCGTCTAGTCACCTATCGAGCATCAAAAATGCTTCAAGATCTACGATGGAACAAGATTGACTTTTCCTCATATCTCTTTCTCTCTCACAGTTCGAGACCTCGGAGTCAATTTGGATCAAGAGCTCAATTTCTCACAGCTTATTAATTCGGTCACTCGTAGTTGCTACTACCAGCTTCGTCAACTCCGAGTTGTCTCGCGGTTCCTCTCTCGTAATGCTACTGTGGCTCTTGTGCATGCCTTTGTGACTACTAGAATTGATCGCTACAGTTTGGCACTTGTTGGTCTGCCACTTGGGCTAACTGTTTCAGCTTCATCGAGTTTTCGTTCAGCTGCTATGCTCATCGGCCGACTTTCTAAATATGGTCCGGTCTCTGCCTATATGCGTGACGTCCTTCACTGGCTCCCTGTTTCTCAGTGCATTTCGTACCGAGTTTCAGTAGTTGCTCTGGTGTACCAAACCAAATAAATTGGGTTTTGGAGGAATTTAAAGATTAGAGGACATTCCACAGCTGAAGATCCTGCGTAAGAGCGTCAATGTGACTAGCAAGAAGGAGTTGAGTAGAAGGGGGTCCACAAACATATGCCTGGACATCATCTGCAAAAAGATGGCCAATAGGCGAAGGAGTTGGAAAATGGGAAGGAATACCAGCCGTGTATAAAATAAATAAGAGGGGTCCAAGGACAGAACCCTGAGGAACACCCAATTTGACAGGGACCCACTGAGTTCTGGAGTCACCAGAAATGATCATTTCAGTGCGATCAGACAAGTAAGGCCGAAGCCAAAGAAGTGGGAAACCTTTGAGTCGACAGGAGGTCTCAAGGCGTTGGAGTAGAATTTCAAGATCGACCATGTCGAAGGCCCAAGAAACATCAAAAAGAGCAAGAAGAGTGACCTGAGACCTGTCAACAGCTGAATATATATCAGAAAGTAGACAGAGAAGGGCTGTTCTGTGGAGTCATAAGCCCTGAAACCAGATTGATGGGAAGGGAGGAATCCTGAATGTTAAAGATAGGGGAGAAGCTGCAAGAAACCAGTCGTTTGAAATGGGTCGGAAGTTCTGACAAAGGTTAGGGTCTAGGTTTGGCTTCTTGAGTGCTGGAAAGACTAAAGCTCGTTTTTGTGAAGCGGGAATGCAGCCCTCTGAGAGTGATCTATTAAAGATATACAGAAAGAAATAGTGCGCCTATTGTTTTACATAAGGTTTACAGAATTATCATGCATTGCAAATATGACTTTTATATTATATTTGTGATTGATATAAGCAATCCCACAGAGTAGCACCAAGCGGGGCAAAGAACCTCACTCTGCATTTAACTCACATTCAAGTGTATTTTCGGCAACAGTTACATTAGGTAATCAAAACATTTTATGCTAAGAATCTTTTAACGTCGCATTATTGTTAGTTACTTATTTAAGTGGCATTCTACAGATGTCTCTGTCGCTCTTCGAAAACGCAGATAAAATGAAGACTCTACAATGAGCACTTGGATAGTTTTTTTAAATGAAAATGGCATAGGCCCTAAGCTACGCTCACTTGAATAATCCACTTACCAGTGATCTGGGTTGTTGCGAGCAACAGCCAGCAGAACGTAAGTGATCCTGCGTAAATAATCATTTTGCACATTCTTATGGCAACGTAGAATATCGAAATAACTGATTAACTATTATCTGTGACGACAAATCCTTAATTAATTATAGTGCTCAAGTAAACGAAAAATCAATCCAACATGCATTACTACTCATTCAATCGTGTAGTAAGCCACCGCTTGTTTGGCTAACTAACGTTTGAATGCGGAACCTTTCGCTTGTTATAAGTTACTTTAGTCACCCTGGTAGGCCTATCCATCGTCATCATTTGCGCTTTGTGTTATTAGTTGGCCGACCTAGTTAGCATGAAATTACAAGACTACTAAATTGAGCTAGGCGTGATAGGCCCACTGCCGGAAAACATCGGCCTAAATCAGGAAGTTAGTGAACAAAATTTAATAATTTATTTATTTCGAACATTTATATACCGCCTCTCAACAAAAGTACTCAGACGTTCTCCCGACTCCAGCACGGCTAAAAAGAAGAGCTATTTTAAGCTGAGAAAAGAACGTAGTAGAGATTATTGTGAAAATGAGAAGAAGCTCCAGAGGGAGGCCATTCTGGTTCGAGGGGCTCACCACCGAGAAAGCGAGATTCTACTTAGTGGAGATACGGGCAAAAGGGACAAGGAGCAGACCCTTTCAGACCAGCTCACCTGGTACTGAGGACATAATAAACAGAGCTCGCGAAGATAGGCAGGAGCGAGGCACTGTTAGCAGTGCAAAACCAGGGCAGCTGTCCTACATGCAATCCGCAGCCAGTGGGGGGACATCGCGCATGTTACTTGAAACATGACCAAATTGGGTTACACGGCCAATAAGGCAGGCAGCAGAACGCAGGATCCAATCCAGGCACCCCAGGATACAAGTTCAATTAACCAAAACAACATTTAAAGTACTTAACGAGCTAAGTATGTAATCGTACCAGCAAATCCTCAGTGCAATTATAACCGCCAGTGTTATGTGAGAGAATTAGTGTGATATGTCTGCCGGAGATAACTGCTCATGAATTGGGCGTACGACTGCAGACTATATCTCATCTTGTTTGTCTTATAGTTCCGTTTACAGTCTTCAATTGTTCCATCATGCTTCTCGCAAAAATTATCGTATTTTCTGGTATATAATTGGACTTTTAAAGCAAAGATAATAAAAATACAAAATGTTGCCTAAATAATAATATCATCTTTGTAACCTAAACCTCCTTTATCAGGCTAAATTGTTCCATGATTTTGGAAAGAGTGGTTTCATGCTCCATCAACTTCTTTTTTCCTTTTAATTGTTTGAGTCGTTGAATATCTATAGTCTATCTTAGGCAATTAAATATTTTAATGATAGCGTTGCTTGGAAAGGGTGTTGCCATAGAAGTTCAATCAAGACCATGATCAGATGCTGATAAATACATTTATTGACTTCCGTGTCATTTCGACGGATATTTTGATCTAGATGGAGAATTCGAAGATGTTGCAGTTTTCTGGTGCTAGGTTAGCCTATTGGACATAATTCGTCAGTTTTGTCAAGGATTCTGTAGGCTACGTTTAAGGGGCATTCTCTTCGCATGTGGCCTTGGCCCATGTGACTGCAACAAGTCTATCCTTCCGACATGTACGGTCGAGTCTGCGCCATTCGGACCGTGTACGCTGCTTGTAGCCGAGTGTTTTCGTCTCGGTGGTGGACGATCGAAGCGGGGCATTGGAGTAACCTCGACCGTTAGTCACTGGTGGCTCTACAATCTACAGACCGACATGCGACGAATGCCTTTTCTCCGTACTCCTAACGCCTTTTCTCCGTACTCCTAATGCCTCGCCGAATAGCTGGACGTCTGTCATCTTCCGCCAGTGACTGCTCGTCGGCTGCGTCATCGTGTGTGCGAACGCTGTCACCTGTAGCTACTCGACTCTATCGACGCAACTTGAGAACCTCGACCGTTAGTCACTGGTGGCTCTACAATCTACAGACCGACATGCGACGAATGCCTTTTCTCCGTACTCCTAACGCCTTTTCTCCGTACTCCTAATGCCTCGCCGAATAGCTGGACGTCTGTCATCTTCCGCCAGTGACTGCTCGTCGGCTGCGTCATCGTGTGTGCGAACGCTGTCACCTGTAGCTACTCGACTCTATCGACGCAACTTGAGACTCTAAACAGCCATGTCATCTTCAACTGTTGACTGGAATCCGTTGGTTGGTTATTCGTGTGTTCGTGGGCCCGCCACTAGTGACACTTTCAGCTTACCGTGCATTGTGATGTAATAATTATATTCCTTCGTAATTACATTTAACATCATATTGGCTAGCGCAGAGAGCGCCTCTGAGTAGATATCTTGATGGGGCGCTATATAAATGTTCATTTACATTACATTCAGGGCGGCAAATGCCATATCCGCTTTATCTTGATTAGTTTTATTGTAAAATTTCTAAATAAATAGCTCAATAGCTACGTCATGCCTGTTATTTAGCACATGTTCCGGGTTCTGATTATATCCGTTGTTTACAATGCAGCCGACATATTTGTTTTGCAGCTGACCTACAATTGCTAGGATTTCTTCTTAGGCACTATGTAATGAATCCTTGTTGAAGTTTACATATTGTATTATTGTATTTTCGTTTATTGGTCAGCTCTAGCTGTCATAACGCAGCTAGTTACAAGATTCATTCATCGATAGTTACTGTTGGCTACAGTGAAACATGTGTATGAGATTTCACTAAGTTCTCTTGTGACCCAGTATGCGGGATATAGCGTGCATATTCTGTGACGAACATGCGGGCAATGTCCTCGTCATATGAAAACAAAGTAACAGATTTCTAATAAACAGTCAACTAAATGGTTATAGGTGAGGTTATGCAATCTGTGGGAAAACGTTAAAGCCATTTACTCATTAGCTAATTTATCTTTATCGATGGCTGCAGCAATATCTGTTGGCTGTCTCATAAATAGGCGGTCCTATTGGACGTTAAATTTAATAAACATGATGCTATCAAATTACTAGAGAAAAGTGCCACAGCTGGGATATGCCGGGAATACTCCATGGATAATGGATATGCTCGCCGGCATCAGAAAGTTCACGACCAAAAAACACATGGATGCGTACTCAATAGAAGAGCATACAGGTACGCATGCACACATAAAGACATTCATACATGCATACAGACGTATATAGGCCTACATGCATGCATACATACACACAAACATGCATACATATACATTTTACATGCATACACGTTTGGACAGTTAATCTCAGTGTAATCAAAACGACCAGCTTTATGTGAGAGACTTATACTCTGCAATATAAACACATGATGCAACCCTACACGGGTCTGCCGGTGGTAGGCTGCCATAAAATTGCACAACGGCTCCTCTCTACGTCTACAACCATCCTGTTTGTGTTACAAACTAAGTCTAAAGGTCAAGACCTTCGTTTATTATTGCACCGCCATATTTTATATAACAATAATCGCATTTACGGATTTATATTATTGCTATTTTGAAATAAGAATTATTTTGAAACTGATCAGAAATTTCTCTCTAAATAATGATACCATACTTGTAACGTAACCCTTGTTTAGAAGCACAAATTGTGATATATTTTGCCTAGGTGGAATGGGTTTTTCACTATTACAGACACTAGTATTACTTCTACATGAAACACGATTGGTTCCCAAAAGGGTGGCCTTAACAATTTCTGATATAAATCGTTGTACCAGTTCTGGTGATCAACAAGTGACAGTTACGTCTTGTAATGCAACCCATTCCACCTTTGCAAAAATACAGCTTTCACAATCTGAACGTAGACTTGGTTACGGTTTGTACATGTGCTATATAAATGGCGAGATATTTGAAAAATAAAGTAGGAGTTGAGCAATAATTAAGTGTATTTTTCAGATTCTTAACCCTCGGGCTACCAAGGGGGGTGGTTGCCACCCCCTAGGTTTTTTTTCATCTCAAACTTTTTCCGTATGGAATAAAAATTTGATCTTTTAGGTAGCTGTAGGGGGTTCATTTACACACGTTTTGAGGTAAAATGTGAGATGATATCTCACACCGTTCAAAAGTTATACCCAATATACCCGAGGCACCAGGGGGGGTGGATACCACCCCCCTAGATTTTTGACTATATCTTATCCGTCATTTAATATTAAGAGAAACAAATTACACCATTCTGTAGAGGGAATGTGGGGCTACATTTCTGTGGTCACTGAGTTGACCTGAGACAACCGGAAGTGCTCAAAATAAATAATAATACGCGTAACATGCGTAAAAAATGGCTGAATAGAAGCACTCCCCCCTTAGTTTTGTGTCTGTAGCGTATTCATTTGTCTTCCTGGAAGAGAAACAAAGATACCATTCTTTAGAGGGAATGTAGGGCTTCATTTGCATACCTACATCTTTGTCTTTTGAATACCGGAAGTGATCAAAATAAATAATAATACGCGTAATCTGTGTGAAAATGGCTGAATACAGCATTACAACGTAAACCGATATATATGTATGGATATATATGTATGGATGTACATTTATACTATATAAACATGTGTAGGGATGATTGTTTGTATCTTTTATACATAGATTAGTTTCAAAACACACATAATCTTATATTTGTTTATCGAAAAAGTACAAAATGTACGCAATAATATACAATATTGCTAATTAATGGGTTCCGTTGTTAAAAGTGATGTAATTTCGAGGTGCATTCACATAATGTACAACTAAATATACCATTCTGTGCAGAAATGAATGCTGAATCCATTGCTATATTACAAGTTATGATATGTAAAACCAAACACGAAATCCAGGGGTGGTGGTAACCACCCCTGGATTCTTCTTGGTAGCCAGTGTTACAAAAAAGCTTGGTAGCCCTAGGGTTAAAAGGCGCTAATGATCATACACTATAATATGTGTATAAATGCATGCATAGTGCATACGCATATAAACAAAATGTAATATAATTGATAATGCATTGCGTCCCTTCAAGATGTATCTACTCAGAGACGCTCTCTGTGCTACCCTATCATTATGATGTCAAATGCCATTACGAACGAATATCAGTTAGCAAAAGAGAAACATAGTATATTTACAATACATAATATATGATACGTAACACTCGAACCATGCGTCAATCTGGTTCGAAAATACGGCGACTGAAACCGGATGTAGGGAATTTCCATCATCAACAGTCGGCCTAAACGCGCAGCTGAATCTGTGGGCCATCGTGAGTCATGCGACGAGTGTGACGCTCAGTAAACCATGCACCACTTTTTTCTGGATTGTCCTTCCCAAACGAGTCATCAGAACCAACTCACCTGGATGTGCGCACGGAAAAACTGGACTTACAATCTGCACACCTTACTCAGTCAACCCAGCTGCATTGACATCAACTGCAAGTGTTTTGGGGCTTCTAGAAGAGGGATATAGACAAGCGGTTTACTAATTGACGGTCCATGTTACACATTTAGAGAAGAAAGGACACCCTGGTAACCCTGGTGGCCCTTGTGCCTTTCAACAAGGGATGACACTCGGTTAACCCTGGAACTACCACTGGGGTCAAAATGACCGCAAACGATTTTCCGTTCCTCACAACTCCGATTGTTATGATTTTTTCTGACTTTGTACATCCAACCATTCTTTGTAAGATTCTGTAACATTTGTACCAATTTATCTCACCAGATGGCGCTCGTAACGATTTGCAACACTGACTACCGTTGGGGTAATTTCGACCCCAAATGAAGATGCTGAATAGAAATTAAATTTGCCTTATATAAATTGTTAAAAATATGTAAATATGAAATGCTGTTTGAGAAGAATTAAGCTTCTGACAGCAAGACATCGTATGTTTATCATCTGGAAATTTTACACTGGGAGATAAGAAGGTCAGGAATGAGAGCAAAACCAATAAGAGCGTGTGGTTTGTTTGACGTTGTTCAAGACTAGCAAGATTCAGGTAGAAACGTTATCTGGGTCATTCCTGCAATTGGGTGTAAAATAAACCTGAGAAAAAATATTTTTTCAACATCTTTTTTCAGAAAATTTTACGTGGTGTTTGTTTAGATATGATATTGGTAAGAGTTGACGCAAATTATGCAATCTTAAAGACCACTTCTAAAGCTGTGATCCGCGTGCGAGTTGGTATGTCTGTCGTAAACTTGTCAACCCTGTTACCGACAAAAACGGAAGTATGGGGTAGGTAGAAGCTATTCTATATTTACAACGATGGTGTTCCTAGCAGCAGTAGGTGTCCCCAAGTTAAAATAATATCATAAATGAAACTGAAAAATATTCAATACATTTATTCAATAATTATCAGTACAAATTGTGTGTACTATGCATAGCAATAATGACATATCTTCAGCAGTAGACAAGTAACCACAACACAAATAGTAATTAAACTTTCAGGAATATAGAAATGTGAGGCACTCTATTTGAGTGTATGACATTTATCATCTTCATTTAATATTTAGACACTGTTTTATAATGTCAATGGCTGGTAACAGAGTTGACGGGTAACAGAGTTGACATGCCAGTAACAGAGTTGACGGGTAACAGAGTTGACATGCCAGTAACAGAATTAGCAAACATACCAGATAGTCACATTCAAGAGTAAGCTGTGATAGTAACACGTTAATAACATATGTAATAACAACTAACATATAGTTTGCACCAAAGTGATGATAAGAAAATGCAATGTTAACAACAGGGAAACAACTAAGAACGGGTAACAGAGTTGACATGCCAGCTGACATGCCAGCTGGTTACCATGCATTTATTTTTAATTCATGCGCTTCTTTCGCTGGTCTCTAGCAGACGTTGGCTTATAGTCCTCAATTTCCCTAAAGACTGTTTCTTCTGGCATGCCAATGTTTCCTTTTCCAGGTACTCCTCCACTTTGGCAGGATCTCCATTACGTCGTGCACGATAACGCCTCTGCTACTCTGCCGCTAATAATTAGCCATACCTCATCACCTGTTGATAACAAACATCAATCACGAATGAGGAGTGTGCTTTGATATAACCAGAAATATAATGCAGACCTATGTTTGGTCAACTCAGTTACAGTCTTACAGACATGTCAACTCTGCTGCCCCTGCGCGGTAACAGGGTTGACGGTAACAGAGTATGACATTTTCCGCGAAAACCATGTTTTAGCATAATACTTCGTCTTAATATCACTAACTCTCGTCTTCAGACTTTAGATTACTTTAATATGATGATGATCTCTGCAAGAAAAATTGTAAATATTAGCACCATCAAGGTCATACTTTGGTAACAGAGTTGACTAACTTCAAATATACGATATGAAAATGCTCCAAAAACAGAAATTTTAGAATTATAAGACGTATATAAAATCAACCAACCTTCTCATCAATGATAAACCGCACAGTATTGATTCGCCTGATGAATTAAATAAAACTAAATATATCAATGTACTATTCAAACTGTTAATAATAGTTGACGGTAACAGAGTTGACAAAATTCCTAGGGACACTCATTATCAAAGAGATACTCAAAGAGATTACTGTTATGTGCTCTGATACAGAAAGTACAACTAACTTAGATTAAGGCCAGCATATGATGCTATGAGAATATTTTACAAACAGACAAAACTTAGACAGTTTGAGTAGGACGATCAAGCTTATTACCACCAAATGTAGAAGGGACAACGTATAATACGGTACCCCTCTGATTACAAAAATATTCCAGGGTGCCGTATATTGCAATATCAATTATTGTTTTCAGGCATTTTTAATCAAATAACATTTGTATATTTACGTAGTAAAGTATTTTGTTCTAACCTGCTCATATTATTGTGTGTCCGCAATCAAACATGTCTGGGACATGATATTTAACCGAATTGAAAGAATGACCCATTTATATGCATACATGCATTTGCTTGTAATCATTGACTGTGTAAATAGATTGGGGTTCAATATCGCTGGCATACAAGCATAATTATGATCCATCACTTGTAGGCTCCGGGTACATGTGTGGCGACTTCCGTTTGTATGGTATCTTCTAACCAGGCGAGATTTAATCCAGCCCAATTCGAAGTCTGAAGCCACCCGAGTCACTACTTTATATACCTACAATGTAAAATGTTTGTTCTCTATCTCTACCCATTGTGACATTTCCAGTCATGGGAAGTTTAGCGAGAGTTGACTGCTTCTCTAAGAGAGGTAATACTATACATTTCTGTCTCGGGGTTCGACTGTTGCCTCTTCCGTGGTCGCCGAGTGGGCAACGTTCTGAGGATGGTCTTCTCTCAGAACAGGGCTCTTTTTTCCATTAAGAGTCTTTCTATGTTTGCTTATCTTCTTAGCTCTGGGCTTCCTGTTCCTCTCCTCATGATCTAAACGCTTACGTACCATTCTACATATTGTGACTCTCAAACTATCACCACTGATATGGGACACCAAACGTTCTTTAAGTTCGGAGAACAAGCGATACTTATTACAAGTTCCTACGCCATTTCGTCTTAAATACTGTCTATTGGCAACACGTCTTCCCACCATCACCTGTCTCTCGCTCCCTTTTCGTGTGTGGCATAATGGCCTCAAAAGACACTGTCATGCACCACAATTGGCAGGGTAAGAACCTGCCCTCTGTGCTGGCAATTATCTACCAACACAATGATTAATTCTGCTTCGTAAGCCACCGGTTTGGGTCTCTACGGTGCTCTCATAGTAAAGGTCGTCTCTCTATAACCTTCGCTACCTACATATACGGAGCTTTGCTCCGACCTACGCACTAGGGGCTCAAACCCGCACTTCGCTAGCCAAATCAGATGACCTCGTTGATTAATGATAAGTCTGAAGAATAAACATTATTCATATATTTCACATTCTGAAGTGCTACTCTAAAACTAAGTGCACGGCACCAGCTTATTCCTGATCCCTGACATGCGTCACACGGGTTGTTTAGAGATATTCAGTGGTCGTCCGAGCTCGGTTGCCAGAGAGTCCAGAGAGAGGAAGCAGAGAAGGAGGGTTTCGTTGAGGTCGAAAAGCTTGTAAAGGATCGGATGGATCAGGGAAGAAATTATTGAAAAGATGAGACTTCAATTTAGAGTGTAAAGCCTGCGGGGTGATAAGTAATGGAGCCCAAAGGATTGTAGATGTGAATAAGTGAACGGCCGTATTATTGGAAGGACTGAGAATTTGCGGAATTCAGACTGAAGTAAAGAATGCAAATATATACAACAGTGCACAGTTAAAGCATTATTAAAATTCAATCAATCAATCAAATCACTTTTTTGATCCCAGTAACATATACAAGTGTTGAACAACATAGTCATATAATCAAACAATCAAAGATTAAAACAACACATCGAGCTAATAAGCAAGGAGAGTTGATCAGGAACAATAGGCTCACCAGAAGGGACGGGTCCCGCTAGATAGGGGCCTACTTAAATTGACAAGTGACTGGTTAATAAAATATGTAATGTTGGAGATATATTATTAGATTGACTACAAAGACTGAATCCGGGATGTGAATATATTTTCATTTATTCATTGTGTGTGCACGAATGAGACTTGTAAAGTGGGGGAGACCTGATGCGGTTCGAATGAGATGCGGTAAATTATTCAATAAAAGGGGTCCTTGATACCTGATTGAGAATTTTCGGGTATTAGTTCTTGCAAAGCTGCATACATAAGAACGATTACTTCTGGTTTGGGTGGTTAGCAAGGCTGGAGCAAAGAAAAAAATTAATGATAATGAAACGAAAGCAATTGATATCCACCGATCTAATCCTAGAATATCTATAATACGCAAAACCTTCTCGAAGACATAGTTCGAAAAGTTTTCGGTTGTAATACAAGTGCATCTTAACCTCAACTAACAGCTACTCACAAACGATAACTTCAACACATAATAATTCTGTTTACATGCAATACATGAATTCGCTTCCTCTTATTTATCCAGTCTTAGTCATGCACTTCCCATATGGGCTGTTATTCTTACAAAAGCGCATATTAATCCAGTACCTCGCCTGAGGTCCCGTTTGCAAAATGGTGTTGGGGGAGTTTCTCACTTCCACTTAGTCAGTGGGTCCCTGGACATGAAAAATCACCGAGGTGCTTGTCTGCCATGACGTGACGAATGACGTAATCGCCAAATCCAAAATGGCCGCCGTCGGCCATATTGGAAAATTCACCTTTCTTGTTTCTTACAGTATCTGCATGTGTAATACCTCTAATATAACTGATTTAGGTATATAGAATTCATTTTTGATGTTGTTTTCGTCATTTGTGGTCAAAATCCAATATGGCCGCCGTCGGCCATATTGGAAAATTCATGTTGCTTGTTTCTTACAGTATCTGCACGTGTAATACCTCTAATGTTACTGATTTTGGTATGTAGAATTCATTTCTGATATTATTTTCGTCATTTGGGGGTCAAAATCCAATATGGCCGCCAATATGGCCGCCGTCGGCCATATTGGAAAATTCACCTTTCTTATTTCTTACAGTATCTGCATATGTAATACCTCTAATATTACTGATTTAGGTATGCAGAATTCATTTCTGATACTGTTTTCGACATTCAGGGTCATCTTTAGCTTGAAAGGTCATGGTCAATAACATTTTGTTATATCAACGATTTGGATTATAACTTCACCGAATGTAAGCAGTAGAAACATGTGTAATATCTGTAATTCAACAAATTAAGTCAAGCTAATTATGACATCTTAAATTCGATACTGATATTGTATAATGCTATTTGTCAATACCAACACATCAGTTAAGATTGTCCTAAAAATGTCAAGTAGTTGGCATGCCCTGTGCACCATCCTCGTTGGATGTGGCCTCTGATCTCACTGCTCGTATGAGGGAGAGCGTCAATTCCAACAGAGGATATGATATAGTTTTCTACTCTCAGCTGGTCGAACGTCTCACAGATTGTAGTTGACCTGGCCCCTGCCCAGACATGTTCTCTGCTAATAGTACATCTTGCTCTAGCAGCGCATCTGTCTCTCCAAAGTTTGTCGGTTACTGTACTGGGTCACAGGCCACAGCTGCGTGTTTGGATCCCAACTTGCCCATGCAATCATCTCAGATCAAAATATGTACCTTGATCACTGCTTTGACCAGTGATGCTCCCAGTTTAGAAACCGCTTGATGCAGTGGAAGCTTGCGCCGCTTTTCACCAGTTCCATACTGCTGCCACATCTCCTCCGACCACAGGTCTTGGAAGTATGGTGTGTAGTGTAGCAGTAATGCGAAAGTGTCTGTGTCATTTGAGACTACGACAACTCTCTTGCACCGTTGAACGCGACCAGCCCAGTCGACATGTACAACCAGCCTGGCATCTGCCTCCTCGATCCAGTTCAACAGGTCTGAGATCTTCATAACAAGTCACTGTTGCTGGAAGTGCGTCATCATTAGAAACAAGAGAGCTGGCGATGATGGTATCATCGCCGTATACGCTCGACTGCAAACAATATCTCTAACCAGCAGCTGCAGATTCCGCTTGTTTTCCTGCGATTCCCAAAACTGTTCAGGTTGGTGAGGAATGGGTGTGTTCTGTGTACCTGTTCATGCCAATAATGGTGATGCCTGATGCTGAGTCAGTAGGGGAGACCGGGGCTCATTGGGACAAAAATAACATTTTTCAAAATTATGATGAAACAATAAAGTCCATGCAAATTTTTTAACAGTTAGATGCTACTTTAGCATGTTACTCATCGTTTTGTATAAAAATGGACAGTGTGTGATGATTAATAAACTCACAGTTTTCAATTTCCGAGAGGCCCCAACGTGTCCCAATGAGCCCCATTGTTGGGGCACATTGGGACAATGTCTGGGCTACATTGGGACACTGATTTACATTTATGTAATAGCATATGCTTTGTCTTATAGAGCAATTTATTAGTGATCTAAGTAGGCTAACTAGGATTATTGAATTATAAATAGGATACCCTATTCATTATATTTACAAAAACTATTTAGGCCTATCTATAAAAACACAAAAATGACTGCAAAAAGTTATGACTTTAATAATAGCCTAAAGGAAATAGGCTATATTTCCACACATAAAGTCTCATAAAATACCAATATTATGACTTTGAACAGGCCTATAGCTTAGGCCTAGAACGATTAGGTTATATTTGAAAAGTTTCTGTATTGGATTAATCTTAAGCCTTCTCATACAAACTAAAAATGGGCCTAGGCCTGCTGACGTATGTAGGCTCCTATCTTGGAAACCAGAGACAACTGATTTATTTAAAACTCTTAACTACAACAAACACTGCTGTAGGCCTCTGACATTAACAATAATTGGTCTACAGGTCCTGCATGTTCCAGATTTGAAATTAATGACTTAAATCAACACCACTAGCTGAGAGTGTAGGCCTATATTGAGGATGTTCGTGATGTCTTTCCAGCTGACGTTAGCTCTGACATAACAAGTAGGCTTATGCCTACGACAAGTAGGCTTATGCCTACGACAAGGCTAATGTCGTCGGTCTGCTCTTTGTCAGGAAAGATAAACGACAACATCTTTAACCTCGACGGTTGACGTAGGCCTACCATACGTTTGACAACAATAATTATATTCCTCTTCAGTTGATGTTTCATATCGTATAATTCCGTATAATGATCAACTCGATTCTTCATTGTGTACACTAAGTACATTCCAGAAGTCAGTTCATCAACTGAAAACTGCCTCTGCCTACTTTCATCCAAAATATATAACGATAAAGGGTTGATTTTGGTACGTCTAACAAGAGAGCTGCCGACAATACGACCATCCTCTCCCAGTTCCATCGCTGCCTTCATTGTCGAAGGATCAGTCAAGCCATGTCTCTGTCTTTCTTACTTAATTTCTTACCGTAATTGAAATGTAAAGCTATAAATGTAATATAAACCAATCAAAATATTATTTATTTCTTACTAGGCCTATAGTTAAGGTTTACTGTAGTGGTACATTGGATCACTAAGACGGGGTACATTGGGACAACGTCCCAATGTACCCCGTGCATGCTGTCCCAATGAACCCCAATGGGTACTGGATTGTTTGAATCCATAAATGGTGGTGATAACAAGGTAATAGAAAAGTTTAACGGGATTTTATTGCAGGTTATTTAGTGGCAGATTGAAAGAAATTGACATCTTCAATGTCACTAGAATAGTGTATGTACAGCAAGCTTCGAAATGCAAAGCATGAAATTTACTCGAACTACCCAGAAATGATTTTTTCTTACCTGCCTCCTTAAATGGTAAAAAACTACAGCTTTCTTTACATGAGGATATTAAACAGGAAAGAAACTATGATCTGCCATAGATTATATTTCCCAAGAGTGAATACAAGTGAAGCAATTATCGATGTCCCATTGTGCCCCGTGTCCCAATGAGCCCCGGTCTCCCCTACACCTCATGCGTTCTCCTTTCTTAAGAGACATCACAATGTAGGAGTCAGATACCAGATGGATGAACTTCACATTTTTGGCAAAGGAATGAAGCGGATGTTATGATGGCGTCGATGACCACACCCATATTGGGGAACTGTGTATAGTGTGTAAGTGGCATCTGCCGCATCTTAGACATGAAATCTACAACAACATTTATGAGTGGCAACAGTAGACTGATTGCATGAGCAACACGGGATCCAAACATGCAGCTTTGGCCTGTGATCCAGCACAGTACAGTATCTGACAACCTTTGAAGAGACAGATGCGCTACTAGAGCAAGATGTACTAACAGCAGAGAGGTACTTTGTACACGTCTGGGCAGGGTTCAGTTCAACTACAACCTGTGAGACGTTCGACCAGCTGAGACTTGCCGTTCTGCTGCAATTTTGTGGGTCATATTCTGTCACGGTAAGGCAGAAAACTCGTCCGGTAAAAACCTGCACCTCAAACTTGCTTGGCCAAATCTAAAACGATCTAAATTGACATTTTTGAGAACAATCTTAACTGATGTATTGAAATATAGTATTATACAATATCAGTATCGAATTTAAGATGTCATAATTAACTGACATAATTAGTTTGACTTAATTTGATGAATTACAGATATTACACATGTTTCTACTGCTTCATTCGGTGAAGTTATAATCCAAATCATTGATATAACAAAATGTTATTGACCATGACCTTTCAAGCTAAAGAAGACCCTGAATGTCGAAAACAGTATCAGAAATGAATTCTGCATACCAAAATCAGTAATATTAGAGGTATTACATATGCAGATACTGTAAGAAACAAGAAAGGTGAATTTTCCAATATGGCCGACGGCGGCCATATTGGATTTTGACCCCCAAATGACGAAAAGAATACAATATCAGAAATGAATTCTACATTTCAAAATCAGTAACATTAGAGGTATTACACGTGCAGATACTGTAAGAAACAAGCAACATGAATTTTCCAATATGGCCGACGGCGGCCATATTGGATTTTGACCCCAAATGACAAAAACAACATCAAAAATGAATTCTACATACCTAAATCAGTTATATTAGAGGTATTACACATGCAGATACTGTAAGAAACAAGAAAGGTGAATTTTCCAATATGGCCGACGGCGGCCATTTTGGATTTGGCGATTACGTCATTCGTCACGTCATGGCAGACAAGCACCTCGGTGATTTTTCATGTCCAGGGACCCACTGACTAAGTGGAAGTGAGAAACTCCCCCAACACCATTTTGCAAACGGGACCTCAGAGGAGGTACTGTATTATATAGCCAGGGTATTATTATAGGTCTTATAAGTTCCTCCAGGCTTATTTTGCTCAAGCGTGACCACTGACCAGGCGAGAAATCGATCACCCAGGATGTGGGTATTGGAGAAATACATTTAGCAATATAATATAGCATAATATAGAATCGCTTTTAAATTAATATTTGACTAAAATAACGCTCAAGACAGCTTAGACAAATCACCATGTAACTTTTCCAGCTTAAAATTCAGTAGAGTTAAATGCTAAATACGTCTGCATACGTACAGTAATCTTACGAAAAACTGATATTCTAAGTATATAATTATTCCATATTCCATCTATCATGATTGCAGCACATTCAGATAGAAGATTCAGCATTCAGCTTAAGGTCTGCATATTCGGAAGGTGGATCTTGGACAATTTGGCATTGTTCTGGGATGATCTGCTCATAGAAGTTAGTCTCGCCAACAGGGTCTGGAGTATAATCGCAATTTCTTTCATGCTGATCCGATGCTTTTATAAAACTTGCTTGAAAATCAGACTTTGTCGAACCTTTACCTGGTTTTTAAAAAAAAATATAGTGCGTAGTATATATTCATAGGAATCCGAAAAATGAAGAAATTTGTATTCTTACAAAACAAGATAAACGCATAAATTTTATTTCAACTTAAAAATAATTTCCTATTAAAAAAAATACTATACACCATTTCCTCTAAAGTTCTATTTGATATCACTTGTTGTACCTTTGAAAACCTTTCCGAAATAATAATAACAAAAAGCTGATTATATACTACTACTACCGCTGCTGCTGCTGCCGCCGCCACCACCACCACCACCACCACCACCACAACCACCACCACCACAACCACAACCACAACCACCACCACCACTACCACCACCACCACCACCACCACCACCACCACCACCACCACCACCACCACTACTACTAATTAATTTTAAAGCAATTAATTTGAAAGACTTTGAGCTTAAAGTGTGCCATTGCTTGAAACTGAATTTTCGTTGAATAGGCTAGTTTCTCAATGGATCACGATGGCCTATCCATATTTAGTATTTGAATTAGGAGAGCTTAGAAAATTTGTATTCTTCAGTAATAATTTAGATTTTGACGTTCATTTGCCACATGTTGCTGTCAGTAACATTTAATCCATTATGTGGCCTGAGGACCCGTTTGCAAAATGGTGTTGGGGAAAAAAATCACCGAGCTGCCTGTCGGCCATGACGCCTCGAATGACGCTATAGCCAAATCCAATATGAGGAAAACAATATCAGAAATGAATTCTACATTCCGAAATCAGTAACAGTAGAGATATTACACCTGTTTCTACTGCTATATTTGGCCAAGTTATAATCGACATCGTTGATGCAACAAAAAGTCCTTGATCATGACCTTTGAGGCTAAAGTTGACCCCGAATGACGAAAACAATATCAGAAATGAATTCTACATACCGAAATTAGTAACAGTAGAGGTATTACACGTGAATATACTGCAAGAAACAAACAAGTTGAATTTTCCAATATGGCAGACGGCGGCCATATTGGATTTGGATATAGCGTCATTCGTGGCAACATGGCCGACAAGCACCTCGGTGATTTTTCATGTCTAGGGACCCACTGGTTAAGTGGAAGTGAGAAACTCCCCCAACACCATTTTTCAAACCGGTCCTCAGTCCACATAAAGGATTAATTGAGAAAGATGAGAAGAAGTACAATACAAAATAAATGTGAAAGCCTTCGGTATAGCGATAGATGCTAAACAGGTTTTGTCTGAACCATCGAATGGTTTATACTGTGTTCATACGTCGATAGTCCAAACTGATCGTTGATCACTTGTAGCTTTCAAGAAAAGTAAAATTTAAACAGATCTCCAATTTAGTTAACCTGCAAATTCGCAGAGACACTTTATTCACCTGGTTTTCTGGATTTCGCACTTTTTATTCTGCAGACAACCAAGAGCACGATGACGAGCAAACTGATTGTCATAATAGTTCCCAACGTTATTATTATTCCGATAGCAGTCGAGCTATTGAACTCTGTTGAAAAATGATAACGAGAATTAATGAAATTATCGTAAATATATTTCATCTGTGTATGAACGTTGACCGTGTTTGTAAGAGTGTATGTATGACCTTCATAACTGCTGATTTGTTTGTGGTCAGGTAACTTTGATAGTTCTGTTTTATGCGAGACGGCCCTTATCCGGTGATAAAAGATAAAAAGAGCGACCCCTGGATAAGCCCCGTTTATAGATCCCTTCGCTCTTTTGTCGGCGCTCTTTTGTCGGCGTGCCCTTTTACCCCATCGATAAAGACTTTCTGTAGGACGGTCATTTAAATGTATTTCGGTGACGTTGGTCGTCATGGTTGCATTCGTGTCTTTATGACTGCACTCAGATGATGAATATTGCTTCTACACGATAGGTCTGGTCTCTGGATTATTCGTTCGGTCACAGGGTTCCATTGCGGTTCCCCATTTATATCCTCTCCAAGCCAAGCCAATTTGTCTCCTCCCTAGGAGGAGACAACATGTCTCTGATCAGTTAGATGACGATACTCAATCATGCATTTACGGTCAAGCGGCAAATGCATCTTTTATAGTAAAGGAAAAGTTTGAGACGTCTGAATCGCTACCATATACGGATGTCCTCTAACACTCTCCAGTTTAATCCGCATGAACTCCAAATGATTTGGCTTGGTATCCCGAGACAACTCTGAAAGACAGACTAGAATTACTTGCAGCTCTACCTTCCTAATGCTTTCTTGTCTACTTCTGTTCGTGACCTGGGTGTGACCTTGGACCTGGAATTTACCTTTCTTCAAATTGTGAAGAGAATAGTTCCCTACGAAGAACATGATTTTGTCGTCTACTCCATATCCGCACTATATTCCAGTCGTTTCTCTTAGGGCTGCTTCTGCTCTTACGCACGAATTCGTGTGCACTGGGGTCGACTATGGTTACGCTATCTATGATAGCCTCTCTTCAGCATTAGGGATCTTCAGAATGTATTAAAAGCTGCGGCTTTGTTAGCATTTAAAGTTCAGTCGTAGTCGGAATCGTAATCGTAATCGTAAACTCGAAACTTCTACAGCGCCCACAAAAGCGAAGTCGCGGGAACCAGCTTATTCACAGGCGCTCAATCAAAACAAAATCGATAGGCAGAGGGTCAAAATCCAGAGAGTCAGGCAGGCAGGCAAGCAGGCGGCTAAGATGGATGGTGTTTGGTGTTGAGACGGCGAAGATCGAGTGAAGATCCTCGGTGTCATCCTTCGAGGTGATCTCTGGGCCACTTCGCACGTTGAGAGAGTCTTTGGATCGTGCACTAGATCCCTTCAAGCACTTAGGGTGCTGAGAGCCCATGGTCTATATCCCGAGGCGCTGTCCACCGTTGCCAGGGCCACGACAGTCTCCCGCCTCCTCTACGCATCGCCCGCATGGTGGGGATTAACATCGGCAGAAGATCGCTCGAAACTCGAACGCTTCCAGAGGAAAATGCAACGGATGCAGTTCCTCTCGTCTGACATAGAGCCACTCACGGTGATGGCGGAGGCCGCTGACGCGCGTTTGTTGAGAGCGGTAACAGTAAATGACGCGCACGTCTTGCGGAGACTTTTTCCGCCCACTGCTCAGCGCCATTATAACATGCGCCCCAGGTCTCACCCCTTCCAACTTCCCATAAAAGATTACAGAAATTTAATACCTAGAATTCTTTATAATTTACGGTAGCATACTTATACATACTCTAGTCTTGGCTTTTCAATGAACCGTTATGAACGGTAACAAACCTTCAGCAACTGTACCCCATAAAATTATATTAGATTTGTTTGACTTTCTATTATGTAACTCACTGCGGTTTGTCAGTCTGTTTTATTAAACGAAGATATATATATATATATATATATATATATATATATATATATATATATATATATATATAAGTAGGCATTACAACTTATGCATTCAGGATAGGATTTGTCAAAAGCAGTGTTTTCAGTTTCGAGTGAAATTCCTGTAGAGAGATAGCGAGAGGTGGAGCTTTAGTGACTTCGTAGGATGGGTCAGATATTTGTAGTAGTGCTGGCGGAAGTTTGTTCCAAAGAGGTTGAACAGCTATGGCTACGGAGCGATTTGCAAATTTTAGTGATGAGGTGACGGAAGGGCGGAGCAGTGTTAGGGAGGAGGAGGAGCGGGTTGGACGAAGTGGCTGAATCGTGAACAACTGACGGAGATAGGAGGGCTGGGATGTTTGAAGTGTGTTGTAGGTGAGTGATATGACTTTATATTCTATTCGTTCAGGAATTTTGAGCCAGTGGAGTGATTTGAGGACAGGAGTGATGTGATGGTGTTTGGGGGTTTTGGTGACAGCACGGGCGAGGGCATTCTGAATAGCTTGGAGGCGGTTTATTTGAGTGATGTCTATGTTTAAAATGAGAATTTCAGTAGCCTAATTTAGAGTGAACTATAGATGTAGCGATTGTAGATGCAGTTATGAAGTCGAGCATAGGGCGATTCTACGAAGGTCACGGATGTGCATGAAGCAAGAGCGAGAAAGTTGGGTGATGTGATCGGCGAAGCTGAGGTTTTGGTCAAAAATCACACCAAGGTTGCGGACAGGAGAATTTGCAGTGAATGTGTGGGTAGGTGCAGAGTCAAGGGTGATGGAAATAGATGGATCTGGGATTTTCTTATGTTGCTCACGGAGGCCTATACGTGGGCCTATGAATTCAGTTTTAGAGGGGTTCAGGCACAGGAGATTTGATGTCATCTAGGAGGAGATTTGGGCAGTGTGAGAATTGTAGAAAAAAGACTGGGGGGGTCAGACTTTATTCCATGTGGAGTTGAATATTTTATCCGTATTTTGCAAACTAATGTCTACGAATTTGAAAGCAGCAGATTTTAATGCTACCGTAGCAGGTTTGCAAGTGATACTCGAATCTAAATCAAGTCCTCTGTTGACGAATTTATTCAAAAATGCAATAGAAAAATTAAAATGATCACGAAATTTATTAGTACACCATTCACATGGTCACAGTAAACCAGTGCATTACTTTACTAGTAACCCACAAAGTGAATTGTGACAAGATCCTAAAATGTATACACAATAGAAACAGTCGATATGAAAACCAGAAATTCTAGAACTTTACAACACCTATCTTTATTGGACATTCAATGCAATGCAAGAGAAAACCTGAAAATAATTAATTAAACACAGCTGTAGGTACTGCTGCTGATGTCTGATGCATTAATCAAACAGTTTAGTACCATGTTTCCTTTCATTGTGTTTTTTGGAAACACCGGTGGCTTCATCTAAAGCCCCGTGTCTCCCCGACTTCAATCAACTGACCAGGGGCGAAGACTTAGGGGGACAGGGGGATGGACCCCCAAACTTGAGGTGGGCGGGACGTAGCTGCTTATATCCCCCAATATTTCTGAAATATTTCATGAATATAACAATAATAGCTACGAGTGACAGCTGGTTCTTATCAGCACTCAAATAATAAAGCAATTTTGTTCAGGTGACAGCTTAAAATGCTGCCATTACAGTGTGGAAATTCAAAAAAAAAATGTAAATAGGGGAGGGGGCACATCCCTCCCCAAGTCCTCCCCCAAACTCAAACACGACTCAAACTACATGTAAGCTACGAGTGACAGATGGTTCCTATCAGCACTCAAATTATAGAGCAATTTTGTTCAGATGACAGCTTAAAATGCTACCATTAAAGTGTGGACACTCACAAAAAATATTTTTTTTGCATTCCAACTGCTCAGCGGTGGACCGTTAATTCCGACCATCATGTTGTCACCAACTGAGGCTGTCAATAGCCTATTTGGAGCAGCTGTGTGATAGAGGTTCATTTGACTGAAGCCCCTTTCGCATTCAGCTGAAGAAATAGGTAGAACTGCAAGCAGATTCGTGAGAACTTTCAATTTTGGCCTCGCAGTTTCAGTGCGTTTGAATAAAGCATATTCAAGAACAATATCTGCAGATAATGTTTTATCAAGATCTAAAGCTTTACAAAGAGATGCAACTTCATTTTCCCCATACAGAGCTTTCTGTAATGGTTCCTTTGACCACAGTGCTTTGTTTAAAACACGAACTGCAGTCAAGATATCAGTGGATGGAAAACATTGCACTACATTGTCATGCAGTGCTTGAAAAAATTGTGAACGAAAAGCCTCAAATTTTAAATCATCACTTTCACTCTAAGTTATTGATACCCCCTTGTAACAAACTCCTACTGCAAAACTTTCCAAAAAATTTTTAAGAGTTCTCCCATTGCTAACTTTTATGGCATGCATTTTCTCTCGTAGATGGTGCTTGGAGAGAATGAGATGAATAATTGGGTGTCGTCAGCGTATTGGTGATGGTCAACCGAGGATGCTTTGATGAGTGAGCTGAGTCCATGGAGTAGTGTAAAGGATGAACAATTATAGGGGCCCGAGAACAGAACCTTGCATAACACCACTGGTGAGAGGACATGCTTGGGATGAAATTTTGGATGTTTTAACGGAGAAAGAGCGGGAAGACAGATAGGACTGAATCCAAAGGAGAGCAGTGTCAGTAAAACCGAACCAGGAAAACAATCTATGGAGTAATATGTTGTGGTCGATGGTGTCAAAGGCTGCAGAAATGTCAAGAAGGCAGAGACAGGAGATTTGTTCATGAGAGATGGCAGAGACAAGTTTGTTGTAGAGGGAAGTGAGTAGGGTTTCGGTTGAATGTCGCTTGGTAAAACCAGACTGATGTTGGTTAAGGAGTGAGTTTGAAGCCAGGTAGTCATTGATCCGAGACAGAACTATGCGCTCAGTTAGTTTAGAGATGAATGACAGGTTTGTAGTGCTATTATTTAAAATAGAACCGTTTTTGCTGCGTCGCCTTTGGCAGAGTAGACTTTACCTTACATTAAACATGACACTAGACACATCAGTAGAAATGGTTTCAATTGTATTACAATTCAAGTCAATTCATGTGTTACAAAGCAAATAAAACCTATCTACCTAGAGTGGCGTTGTATGCTATTCTAAATATAATATTATGTAAGCTTAGGCTTATCTGTATTCCCCTGTGAATGCGTATCAGTTTCATATCTGCAATCGTCGTAGGAAAGTTCGTAGATTTCATACGAACTTGCGTCGTTGAACCTTCTCGTGGATCAATCGATGGCATAGAATTCGTGTTTCTTCTCATTAGTCTTCGAATATACAGGTGACGCCGTGTTCGTCAAATTCACTCGTTAGAAGATCGAATCGCGGTAGGCCTATTAGTCCCTCGTATTTCTTAGTTCGAATAGTATAACTCTTGAAACGACATTCGCTCGCTTCAACTAACTTCCAAACAGTAATTCAAGCAAGAAACGACAGTCCGTCCAAACTTTCGTAGGATCGCCGACGTCGGATTCTTATATCGCTTTACTACCGTATTACGATGCTGTGGCTACACGTTCAGTCCACAAACACCCGAAGTATTAAAGTCCGTTGTTCTTTCTCTCGGAACTAACGACTTAAACTCCACTTCACTTCGATCGCTTCCAACAAGACGATCTAAAACATCCACTATAACTCAATTCGCCATCGCCATCTTTTCAACTCTTGCAATCAACTGACTTTTCGGTTCAACCGTCTTCTTCTCTTTCCTAATTCGCTAAGCATCCTTCGTCGCTAGGCAACATATCGCGACACGTGATATTTGAGCTTACAAATTTTAAAAGCCTTTAGTTTCACTAATATTATATTATTATATAACGCCACTACTATTTATCTAGCGCCTCTTTAATTGATTAGCTTATACCAAACCTTATATTAATTAGTTAATTAAACAAGACATTTTGGTAAGAACTGTTTCGCTACAAGGTTGGAAACAGGTCGGTAGCTAGACAGCTTTCTTTGTCAAGAGATGGTTTCTTGAGCAGTGGAGTGACTAAAGAGTATTGGAAGTGGAGGGGGAATTTTCCAGTAGATAGGGAGATGTTGATTATTTTGGTAATTTTGGGAACAAGGATAGATGCGCAGTCTTTCAGTAAGGAGGCAGGTATAGGGTCAAGTTCGCACTGCTTGTTCGGGAGAGATTGTAATAATTGGATACTTCAGTCTCTGATGTTGGGTGGAAGACAGATAATGACGACTGAGGTGGGGAAGGTGGAGGGTTGTGAGCAGGCGAAGGAGTAGCCTATCTGCAGGTGAATCGATGGTGGTTTTAGAAAGGGGTGATTGAAGAGAGAGAGAGAGACGGAGAGTAGCAACAAATAACAAATAACGCTGTATGACATATTTCATATTTAAGTCATATTTCTAGTAACAGTCGGGATGAGCTGCTGTGGTTGCCTATGCCAAAGCGCACGGAGTTTAAAATCTTCATGCTAATGTGTAAAAGCCTGGGATCTTGCGATCCATCCTAACTTAGGAAGCTATGTATTGCAACGTCATCTCTTCCTTGCCGTTGATCTCCTCGCTTAGCAACACAACGTCTTCTGGCTGCCGTCGCATACTTACACATAGCAGCATGATAGCTTCGCCGTGGCTGGCCCTTCACGCTAGGACAATGAGCCATACAACCTGCGACATATTTCTCGCATACATTCCGTTGTATGCACAACTTTCGGCGTGCTGGCTTCGACTCAAGGCGTGGTTGAATTTTCAGGTTTATCACTGCAAGTGCGATTGATTGCGCCTATTTACGTGGGCATTTATTTGGGACTCTTAAAAACTCTGCAAATGTATAAATATGATTATTTCATCGTTCGGTAGGATTCGGTTTTTGTTAAGCTTTTCAGGCCGTTCTAGTTACTTTCGCACTTTTCTCACCTCCGCGTGACGGCAGATTTACATACATCAATGACTCCAAAGTAATTGATTTATGAATTCAATATGCCATACACTAACTGTGTGGTTCTTGGCTGATCCAGGTCCCTTTGGTGTACCTGCCCCTCTTTGCGGATGATGTGCAGGAATACACCCACACCAGTCCATCGGATGCAGTTGCTGCTGTGAGTCGGATGTGTGCCCGACTGTTGATGCTCTTTCCTCTTAGATGGCCTCTAATAGGCCTCTTTTAAACCCTTCCGAAACACAGTTTATTTGGCTGGGTGGACGTCAGCAACTTGAGAGTACTGAACTTTATTGTATCGAGAATTGAGCTTGCTCAGATCTTCCCTCAGATAGCCTTTTCTCTCACAGTCCGTGACCAATGTGTCACCCTTGACCGCGAACTTAGCCTATCTCGACATGTGAACCTAGTCTGTCGAAGTTGTTACTACCAGCTTCGTCAGCTCCGAGTGGTTTCTCGCTCACTCTCACATGACGCTGCCGTGGTCATTGTCCACGCTTTCGTCACTAGTCGAATTGACCATTGTTGCCCGATACCTGTCGCCGTCGGCATCGCCCTTGGGGTCTCGGGACGATTTGATCGGGTCCTGCGTTCGGCTGCCAATGCTACATAGCCAGATAGCGCATTGGATAACACACTGGCATAGAGAGCGAGAAGTAACGAGATCGAGTTCTGTAGGCGGACATGCTTTGTAGGCTGCTATTAGCGCAATGTATTGCAGGCTGTCTGTTCTGTTAGTAGTTAAGATTTATGTTTTCTGTCATTTGTGTTCTTGTGATTTGTTTAATTGTCATAACATGTAAATGTACAGCGCAGTGCGTTTGTCGGGCGCTTCATTAAAGAAAATAATTATAAGGTTCGGTAGTCAATAAAGAGCTAATAAAACAACAACAAAATAATCAGAGAGCCTTCTGCCTAATATCGGCTAAGCGCCGTAATGCAGATATTTAATTGCAATAGCATTTACACTAAGGAAATACTGCTGGAAATGTCATCCAAATAGAGCAGGCAATTTCAGATGTTGACAACATTTGCAACAATGTCATGTGAAAGTAACAGGCATTTAGTTTGCAAGGTGAATAGGCCTACTCTGAAAGCATTCAGCAATCAAAAAGCTCATCAGCTCAAAAATAACGACAGATTTAGCCATCGGTTCAGCATTAAGGACCATGATGCCATTGCCCAGCTGTATAGTAAGTTTGATGTCATTTGTACAGTGAGATGAACTGCAGTTAAGTCTAGTTGATGATCTGTGTTTGTATTGGTTGATTGTTGTTTCTTCCTCTTTGCCGTAATAAAGGTGTCCACTAAGCGCAGCAAGAATGCAGGACATAAGCCATTATTCAATTAGCGAGCCATTATTGATATGTCAGCCAAAATTAATGTATTAATCGATTCCATGCTGTGTATAAGTAAAACCAATATTGCAACGTTTACATAGATTAATTTAATATTGAGCGCCTGCATTAATAATATCAATAATAGATCGATATATATTCATTTGCTCATTGACATCCTTACTTTCGCACTTGCCAGATATGCGCATGAAGCCTTCCATGCACGGGCATATATAGCTGCCAATGCTATTAACGCAGTATTCGGAATTTGCATCACACGGTGATGAAGAACTATCCATCTGGCATTCATCCACATCTGCAAAAACAGCATGAACAGTAAAATTTGGAGCATCGTATAAGCCAGGGGTGCGCAACCTGCGGCCGTACGGCCGCATGCGGCCGTAAGAGGAAGGCTTGGCGGCCGTGGACGTATGGTCTAAATGTATTGTATTGGCGGCCGTGTGTATATTTATTCAGAAATATTTTAATTCCGTTGTTTTCAAAAAAAGTGTTAATCAATTAGTTATCTTTGCCTCTGTTTTAGTGCATGAATTTAACAACAAGTAGGCCTATTATGCTTACACAAGCACACACACCACACACAAAAACTGTCACACACTGACACCCATTGGGAATATACCATCTAAGTATGCATCTCTGCAGATGTAGTAGCTCAAAGAGGCAAGCAGACTAACGATATCCATATCAAGCATTGGACAGCCAACCACTGCATATATTGTTCAAGCAGAGCTGACAGTGAGGCATGCAGGGAGAGAGTGGTCAATGAAAGTTACGTGCAATGTGCAAATGCAACTAGACATTTCTTCTACGTCCTTTACCACCGTCCTTGATTCTCTGCTGCAAGAATTCACTTCACGATGCAATGACTTTAATCAGATTTGCTAGCACTGCGACTTGTTGCTTCCCTTCATCTGGTGCAGACAGAGAATGCACCTCTAGACTTTCAAATGGAATTGGTGTAGTTGAAGAACGACGAAGAACTCGTGAAGAAGTTCGAGGAAAAACCGATTTAGTAGAGGCATGAAAGTTGGCGGTGGAATACCCTAAACTTCGAGAACTGGCGAGAAATACCCTGGTCCTCTTCGGAAGCACCTACGCGTGTGAGGCAAACTTCTCTCTGATAAATTATTTGAAAAATAAATACAGAACTCGATTGATAGACAACAGCTTAGTCTGGAATACGTTTGAACATCTCCAGCGAGTTTCCAGACTTCTCATGCCTCTGGGCCAACATCAAAGACCAGGGCATTTTAGCTACAAATTTGAGTAGGATTGAAGATGAAGATACAAAAAATTATTGTTCTTTTATTAATTTTGTGATTGAAAAGATATGACAGGCCTATTGAAGTTCGTGGAGAAGCTAGGAATGGACGTAAGTTAACATATTTCTAACAGTGAACATGCTTATTTCTGGACGTCCCCACACACGTAGGCCCCTATTTTTAATAGCAGATATCTTGGCGGCCGTGATGAGAGTATGAGCCTTTAATGCGGCCGACATTACCGCAAAGGTTGCGCACCCCTGGTATAAGCTTTACAAACTACAGAAATGCTATGGTTCAGCAGTCAATGACAAATGATAACAATAAAGAGCAGTGGCAGAGCTGAGTTAGTGTGTTAGCCAGAAGTAGGCCCTGTGACGGTGGTGGCGGTCCAAGAGGTTCCCCGCAATCAGATCTTCATACTGACAGTGCACGGTCTCTGTCCCCGACGTCCTTAGCAGCGCGAGTATGCTTGGGGCGCTAGTCGTATAGAAATCACAAAATATCTTTATTGCCTTGACCTCCAGACCTCTTGATTGCGAGGCCAACACTGCACTATTAAGAATTAAAAAGTAGGCCCTACTGAAAAATTAAAATGAACACAAGCGTTTAAAGTTGCATAAAAATGTGAGATACGTAGACCTGTCAGAAATACCAGATGCGATTACTGTCACACTTACTTTTAACCATATAAAAGCATACTCATACATATACCTGTTTAAAATGAATAAATTTACCTGTGCATTTGTCAGAGGTCGTATTTTCATATCCAGGCTTACAATGACATATGTAACTGCCATATGTATTTTTGCAAAGCTCTCTTTCATTATCACACCGGAGCGAAGCGTTTCTGCATTCGTCTATATCTAAAATAATAATTATGTTTGGTGTAGGATAAACCATGTTATTCAAGAGTCTCGAAGCGGTAAATATGACGATGTTTCTCTTATCTCTCCCCAGCTAATTTTACACCTCAATTGCACAATTACTCAATTTGATTAACCTAATAGCTAAATGGTTGCCATCCAACTCCATCTGCCTAGGCCCATCCAAGACATAATTCATTATTTTACTCAGCTCATTTGGTTTGGCACTCAGCTCATTTGGTTTGGCACTGGTCCTCAACTTGCTAAGCTTGATTTCCCCCTTCTATCTCAAATGTTCCCCGCTTTCACCTTTTCAACCAGTGTCCGCGACCTAGGTGTCACCCTGGATAGCAACTTGACTTTCAAAGAGCACCTCTCAACCCTAACCCGTTCTTGCTTCTATCATTTGAGGCGGCTTCGAGCCATCAGGAGATCTGTCTCCTTGCATGTTTTCACCACTATTGTTCATGCGTTCGTCTGCAGTTGCATTGATTACTGTAACTCCTTATATGCAGGTATTCCTAAAGTTCGTCTGTCAACCCTCCAATCAGTCCTAAACTCTGCTGCCAGACTGATTGCACGCCTCCCTCGTTTCTCTCATATCTCGAATTTCATGACTAATAAATTGCATTGGCTCCCTGTTGAGGCTCGTATCCAATATAAGATACTCCATTTGGTCTGTAGAGCTTACCATGGCCAGGCTCCAAAGTACCTGTGTGATCTCCTCCGTAAACCGGTTTCTGCTCTCTCTCTCAGGTCCCTTAGCTCTAGTGATAGAGCTGACCTCTTCGCCCCGGACCATGACAGCCATTGCTCAACGACGCGCCTTTGCAACTGTGGGTCCTTATTTGTGCAACAACCTTCCCCCACAAATTCGGGCTGAGATTTTGGCAGGTGGTTTTACCACTTCTGTCCGTTGCTTGAAAACCTTTCTGTTTCCTCGGAGTGCTCACGCTGGAAGCGCCTCTGAATAGTCATTACTGCTAGAGGCGCTTTATAAATGTCCAGATACAATACAATAAAGTAAATCGCTGATCCTTCCATACACCTAATCTTGATCATAATGTCTACCAAAATCGGTAATAAGAGTTAAAGTTTCTTTTCTTTCTAAAACTCTTGAAAGGCTTGTATCTTTTCAGCTCTTACCTTTTCTTGAACAATCTGGTCTGCTGCCTGCTAGACAGTTCGGTTTCAGGGGTCACCATTCCACGGAAACGGCCATTCTATCACTACTTTCTGATATTACATATACTCGGCTATGGGCAGATCTCAGGTTACGCAGTTAGCTCTTTTTGACGTATTGTTTTGTATTGTATTTCTAAATTTATAAAGCGCCTCTCACAGTGAACACCAATCAGAGGCGCTCCCAAAGCGAAAGACCCCGAGGCGAAAAGAGTGGTCTTAAGACTTCGAAAGAAAGCACATGGACCACCAGATAATATCAAAGAGCGAGTTGATGAAGAGAGTTAGTTCCATAGTAAAGGGCCAATGAAGGCAAAAGCTCGAGATTTAGCCATAGCAGTCCTCGCTCGTGGGACAAGAGGGTCAAGGCGATCAAGTGAGCGAATCGGACGGTGTGAGGTGGTGGAGATAGGTCGGCGAATGAGGCCACAGAGGTATTTGGGAGCTAGGCCAGAAAAAGACTGGTGGATAAGAACGAGAACCTTGAGCTGGATACGAGCAGTGAGGGGGAGCCAGTGAAGTTATTTCGAGTGATGAGGCACTCAAGGACGGAGGAAAACTGATCGTGTCTTCTGCCTTTGATATGGTGGATCATGAGATCTTGCTTCGACGACTTGAACTGGCTTGGTATCTTCACGGTCCTCCCCTTTGCTGGTTCCGCTCATATCTTACCGGTCGCACTTAGAGGATCATCCTTTGCGACACTACAACGTCCTGGGGTTAGGTCAAGTTCGGTGTTCCTCAGGGCTCCGTTCTTGGTCCTCTTCTCTTCACTCTTTACACCGCTGATATTCCTTTTCTCTTCACCAAACACTTGGTTACAGCTCACCTGTACGCGGGTGACGTCCATGATTTTGGTCATGACCCTTTCGAAGCAGCTCACTCATGTTCTATCTATTGATGCAATGTTCTTTGACCTCAAAAGTACCTGTGTGATCTCCTCCGTAAACCGGATTCTGTTCTCTCTCTCTCTCTCTCTCTCTCTCTCTCTCTCTCTCTCTCTCTCTCTCTCTTTCTCCCTCTCTCTCTCTTTCTCTTCTCTCTGTCTCTGTCTCTGTCTCTGTCTCTGTATGTCTGTCTCTGTATGTCTGTCTGTCTGTCTGTCTGTCTCTCTCTCTCATGACGGTCCGTTGCTTGAAAACTTGTCTGTTTCCTCGGACTGCTCACGCTGGAAGCGCCTCTGAATAGTCATTACTGCGATAGGCGCTTTATAAATTGCCCAGATACAATACAATACAGCAATGACTAACTCTTCATCTCTGACCTTCAACTCCGAATCCTCTGTTATTGCACTGAAGCTTTCTAAATAAATGCGACGTCGCTCAATATGATCGCATGTAAATACCTTCGCACTTTCCAGACAGATTTGCGAAGCCATTTTTGCATTCGCATCTGTAACTACCAATGTTGTTAAAGCAGTTTTCTGATGATGGATCGCACGTTGATGAACTCGATTGACATTCATCGACATCTGCAGCATATCATAAATAAAATATATTTCATGAAAATGTGTTTAAAATAAAACCAAAACAACAAAATGATCTCCAGCGTTTAACCGTTGCAGTTAAATGTGAGATACACATCTGTCAGAAATACCAGCGCGAATACTGCTGTCACAATAATTATTACTTTGAACCATATAAGAGAAAAAATGAATAAATTTACCTGTGCATTTGCCAGAGGTCCTGTTTTCATATCCAGGCTTACAATGACATAGATAGCTGCCATATGTGTTTTCGCAAAGCTCTCTTTCTTTATCACACCGGTGCGAAGCGTTTCTGCATTCGTCTATATCTAAAATAATAATTATGTTTGGCGTAGGATAAATTATGTTATTCAAAAGTCTCGTAGTGATAAATTTGACGATGGTTCTCTTATCTCTCCCCAGCTCCTTTAAAACCTCAATTGCACAATTACTCAATTTGATTAACCTAATAGCTAAAATGGTTGTCATTCAACTCCATTTGCCTTAGCCCATCCAAGACAGAATTCATTATTCGAGGCATGAATGATAAATAAAGAAAATCGCTGATCCTTCCATACACCTAATCTTAGTCTGCCAAAATTACCGTCGCATCTCCAATCTTTCTTTTCTTTCCAAAAGTTGGCCTGTGTCTATTTAGCTCTTAGCTTTTCTTGAACAATCTCGTCTGCTGCCTGCCAGACAGTCCGGTGTCAGAGGTCACCATTCCACGAAAACGGCCCTTATATCACTACTTTCTGACATATACTCGGCTATGGACTAATCTCAGGTGACTCTCTTAGCTCTTTTTGACGTGTCTTCTGCCTTTGATATGGCGGACCATGAGATCTTGCTTCGACGACTTGAACTGGCTTGGTGTCTTCACGGTCCCCCTCTTTGCTGGTTCCACTCCTATCATACTGGTCGCACTCAGAGGATCATCCTTGGCGAAACTAGAACGTCTTGGGTTGAGAGATCAAGTTCGGTGTTCCTCAGGGCTCCGTTCTTGGTCCTCTTCTCTTCATCCTTTACACCGCTGATATTCCTTTTCTCTTCATCAAACACTTGGTTACTGGTCACCTGTACGCGGATGACGTCCCGGATTTTGGTCATGCCGAAGAGCAGCTCTCTCTTGTTCGATCTATTGATGCACTGTCCTTTGACCTCCACCTCTGGATGTCCTCAAACTGGCTTTGCTTGAACTCAGCTAAGACCCAGCTCATTTGGTTTGGCACTGGTCCGCAACTTGCTAAGCTTGATTTCCCCCTCCTATCTCAAATGTTCCCCGCTTTTACCTTTTCAACCAGTGTACGCGACCTGGGTGTCGCCCTGGTTAGCAACTTGACTTTCACAGAGCATCTTTCAACCCCAACCCTTTTTTGTTACTATCATTTGAGGCGGTCCGAACCATCAGAAGATCAGTCTCGTTTCATGTTTTCACCACTATTTTTCTCGCATTCGTCTGCAGTCTGTCTCACTGATTACTGTAACTCCTTATATATGCAGCTCTTCCTAAAGTTCGTCTGTCAACCCTCCAATCAGTCCTAAACTCAGCTGCTAGATTCATTGCACGTCTCCCTCGTTTCTCTCATATCTCGACTTTCATGGCTAATAAATTGCATTGGCTTCCTATTGAGGCTCGTATCCAATATAACATATTCCATAAATAATTATGGTCTCTAGAGCTCACCATGGCCAGGCTCAAAAGTAACAGTGTGATCTCCTCCGTAAACCGGAGTCTGCTCTCTCTCTCCCCTCTCTCTCTCTCTCTCTCTCTCTCTCTCTCTCTCTCTCTCTCTCTCTCTCTATCTCTCTCTCTCTCTCTCTCTCTCTCTCTGTCTGTCTGTCTGTCTGTCTCTCTCTCTGTCACAGGTCCCTTCGCTCTAGTGATAGATTTGACCTCATCGCCCCCGGACCAGGACAGCCATTGCTCAACGCCACGCCTTTGCAACTGTGGGTCATTCTCTGTGGAATAACCTTCCCCACAAATTCGGACTGAGATTTTGGCATGCGGTTTATCCACTTTGGTCCGTTGCTTTAAAACTTTTCTGTTTCCTCGGAGTGCTCACGCTGGAAGCGCCTCTGAATAGTCATTACTGCTATTGGCGCTTTATAAATTGCCCAGATACAATACACCAATGACTAACTCTTCATCTCTCACCTTCAACTTCGAATCCTCTGTTATTGCACTGAAGCTTTCTATATAAATGCGACGTCGCTCAATATGATCGCATGTAAATACCTTCGCACTTTCCAGACAGATTTGCGAAGCCATTTTTGCATTCGCATCTGTAACTACCAATGTTGTTAAGGCAGTTTTCTGATGATGGGTCGCACGTTGATGGACTCGATTGACATTCATCGACATCTGCAGTATATCATAAATAAAATATATTTCATGAAAAAGTGTTTAAAATAAAACCAAAACAACAAAATGATCTCCAGCGTTTGACCGTTGCAGTTAAATGTGAGATACACATCTGTCAGAAATACCAGCGCGAATACTGCTGTCACAATTACTTTGAACCATATAAGAGTATAAACCAGTGAAAAAATGAATAAATTTACCTGTGCATTTGCCAGAGGTCCTGTTTTCATATCCAGGCTTACAATGACATAGATAGCTGCCATATGTGTTTTCGCAAAGCTCTCTTTCTTTATCACACCGGTGCGAAGCGTTTCTGCATTCGTCTATATCTAAAATAATAATTATGTTTGGCGTAGGATAAATTCTGTTATTCAAAAGTCTCGTAGTGATAAATTTGACGATGGTTCTCTTATCTCTCCCCAGCTCCTTTAACACCTCAATTGCACAATTACTCAATTTGATTAACCTAATAGCTAAAATGGTTGTCATTCAACTCCATTTGCCTTAGCCCATCCAAGACAGAATTCATTATTCGAGGCATGAATGATAAATAAAGAAAATCGCTGATCCTTCCATACGCCTAATCTTAGTCTGCCAAAATTACCGTCGCATCTCCAATCTTTCTTTTCTTTCCAAAAGTTGGCCTGTGTCTATTTAGCTCTTAGCTTTTCTTGAACAATCTCGTCTGCTGCCTGCCAGACAGTCCGGTGTCAGAGGTCACCATTCCACGAAAACGGCCCTTATATTACTACTTTCTGACATATACTCGGCTATGGACTAATCTCAGGTGACTCTCTTAGCTCTTTTTGACGTGTCTTCTGCCTTTGATATGGCGGACCATGAGATCTTGCTTCGACGACTTGAACTGGCTTGGTGTCTTCACGGTCCCCCTCTTTGCTGGTTCCACTCCTATCTTACGAGTCGCACTCAGAGGATCATCCTTGGCGACACTAGAACCTCTTGGGTTGAGAGATCAAGTTCGGTGTTCCTCAGGGCTGCGTTCTTGGTCCTCTTCTCTTCATCCTTTACACCGCTGATATTCCTTTTCTCTTCACCAAACACTTGGTTACTGGTCACCTGTACGCGGATGACGTCCCGGATTTTGGTCATGCCGAAGAGCAGCTCTCTCTTGTTCGATCTATTGAAGCACTGTCCTTTGACCTCCACCTCTGGATGTCCTCAAACTGGCTTTGCTTGAACTCAGCTAAGACTTAGCTCATTTGGTTTGGCACTGATCCGCAACTTGCTAAGCTTGGATAGCAACTTGACTTTCACAGAGCATCTTTCAACCCTAACCCTTTCTTGTTACTATCATTTGAGGCGGCTCCGAGCCATCATGTTTTCAGCACTATTTTTCACGCGTTCGTCTGTAGTTGCACTGATTCCTGTACCTCCTTATATGCAGCTCTCCCTTTAAATTCGTCTGTCAACCCTCCAATCAGTCCTAAACTCAGCTGCTAGATTCATTGTACATCTCCCTCGTTTCTCTCATATCTCGACTTTCATGACTAATAAATTGCATTGGCTTCCTATTGAGGCTCGTATCCAATATTACATATTCCATAAATAATTATGGTCTCTAGAGCTCACCATGGCCAGGCTCAAAAGTACCTGTGTGATCTCCTCCGTAAATCGGATTCTGCTCTCTCTCTCTCCCTCTGTCTGTCTGTCTGTCTGTCTCTCTCTCTCTCACAGGTCCCTTTGCTCTAGTGATAGATTTGACCTCATCGCCCCCGGACCAGGACAGCCATTGCTCAACGCCACACCTTTGCAACTGTGGGTCATTCTCTGTGGAATAACCTTCCCCACAAATTCGGACTGAGATTTTGGCAGGTGGTTTATCCACTTTGGTCCGTTGCTTGAAAACTTTTCTGTTTCCTCGGAGTGCTCACGCTGGAAGCGCCTCTGAATAGTCATTACTGCTATTGGCGCTTTATAAATTGCCCAGATACAATACACCAATGACTAACTCTTCATCTCTCACCTTCAACTTCGAATCCTCTGTTATTGCACTGAAGCTTTCTATATAAATGCGACGTCGCTCAATATGATCGCATGTAAATACCTTCGCACTTTCCAGACAGATTTGCGAAGCCATATTTGCATTCGCATCTGTAACTGCCAATGTTGTTAAAGCAGTTTTCTGATGATGGATCGCACGTTGATGGACTCGATTGACATTCATCGACATCTGCAGTATATTATAAATAATATATATATATATATCATGAAAATGTGTTTAAAATAAAACCAAAACAACAAAATGATCTCCAGCGTTTAACCGTTGCAGTTAAATGTGAGATACACATCTGTCAGAAATACCAGCGCGAATACTGCTGTCACAATTACTTTGAACCATATAAGAGTATAAACCAGTGAAAAAATGAATAAATTTACCTGTGCATTTGCCAGAGGTCGTGTTTTCATATCCAGGCTTACAATGGCACATGTAGCTGCCATATGTGTTTTTGCAAAGCTCTCTTTCATTATCGCACCGGAGCGAAGCGTATCTGCATTCGTCTATGTCTGAAATATTTTAGATGAGGAATAAATTAAGTGGTGTAATGGTAACAATGACGATGGGTGTCTTACCTCTCCCAAGTTCCATTTCCATTTCTCTCCTTCTCTAACCACACCTTCGACATCTCGCTCTTGCTTCGTGCATATTTGTGATCTCCGCCCAATCGGCCCATGCTCGACTTTGAAACTGCGTCCATCATTGCAATCTTCACTGTCCACTCCAAGCTGATTATTGCGATTCCTTCGTCTTGAACCTTGAGTCCACCCAAATTATGCTCATGCAGCTTATCCGATTCAAAACTCACTAGCCGGGGCTGTCAATAGAACACACAAGTTCTCATCCTCAAGTAACTCCATTGGCTAAATGTTCAAGAGTGGATCCACTTCAAAGTTCTAACACTAGCCTACAACGACCTACAATATTTACGGGGACATTTTCAGTTACTAGGTCATCGTTGCCACTCAACGACCATCAACTGCCTCAGGCTCCTCTATTTATCACACCTCAGGATTTTCACTCAAAACAAAGTTTCACCTCTCAAGAATTCCTACAATGACCCATCTTATTCTCCGGCTTTCAATTCTTGCCAACATAAACGGCACCCGCCTCTGCAGTTCCTTTGCCTTTTCTCTCTGGACTCCTTTGTAAACGTCATTGGATTTCCTTTGATTTCACTCTCGACAACCCATCTGACTCGACACAGCGCTCGTGAATAAGCTGGTGCCCCGCGCTTAGCGTCCAAATGGCGCTTTAAAAAACTGGAGTTTACGATTACGATAACGATTTTAATCAACTATTTTGTCTGCAAATCAACAATCACAAAGAGCGAATCAATGTTTATGATGAGTTTCACGAACTTTAAAGAATAATGCAGAAGGGTTCTGGTCATTAGGTTTGTATCATCGCTCTAGACAATTTGGTTTCACTTTGATTTGTTACATGTAGATCAGCCATACCTTCTTAATGAACATCGAACACACACCATTTATGCACAAGTTATGTTAATGTACAGAAGCTATCTACATAAAAGCATGGTCACTCAGTCTGAGAAGCAATGATCGCATTTACCTACCTTCGCATTTTCCATATATATTTACGAAACTATCTGTGCATGCACATCTGTAGCTTCCAACGTTGTTAATGCAGATTTCTGATGTTGGATTACACGATGATGTTCCCGCTTGGCATTCGTCGACATCTGCAGTAAATTTTGAATTTAAATATGTATCCTGAAAAAGGGTTTATCACAAGACCAACAAAACTGAAAGTGCGATTAAAGTAACATGAAATGTCCCTAGGGTTATGTTATAATGAATGGTTAAATAATAGAAGAATTCTCGTATTTTTAAAAATTTGGACGGGGGAACAATACATGTTAAAATATGTGCCCGATTCTCCCTGAGCGAGCATTTAGACCGCCTACACATACGGCACTTTAACCCTCGGCGGATTATGTCTTTTAAAGTACGATTTCGCTTTAAGTGATCATTAACTGATGCTCTGTTCATTATTATGGGGTTTTATGGAATTGACCAGATCAACGATGAATTTCGGATAGTACTCTAAACGAGGTTAAGGTTCACTAGCGACTTAAAAGTGCAAAACATCGAAACAGCGATGCCATATGCTGATGCAATGATTGCAATAAAATTCCCATATTTCTCTACTGTATAGTTGAGGATGCGCTCATTTTCCACTCCTCAGTCTTTTAGCTGGAAATAGACCAATACTAGGGTTCTGGGCATACGTTAGTTCATGGCAGGACTTGCCGTTTACTTTCTAGTTTATGCCGGAACCAAAAGATAACAACTTGTTCGTGGTAGTTATACGGAAGCAACTAAGGAAGCTCAAATTTGCAATCGTTACAGTTTAGGTCAAGCGCGCTACCAATAGATCACAATTTTGCAGAGTTTCTGTTCTTTTGGCAACCCAGAGTTGCGCTATTTCATTAAGCGAAAGTTTGTAATAAAACGATTATCTCCTAATATGGTTGTAAGAACTTGCAAATGAAATTATTGCGAGCTGTAAGTTTTTGTAATGGCAATGTGAATCACAAGTTTCATGTAAATAACCTAAGACAAACTTTTAGCAATATCATAGATATAATTATTTCGAAACAAAAGTGCAGCTACTTTAACCGGCTTTGCACCAAGAGGCAACCTTTTGCACGAAGTGTTAGCGAGTTCAGTTCTTTTAGCCTCGGCGTATGATGGCGGGTTATCCGTGTGTACAGTCAATGTATTGCATTGTATTGTATTTAGGAATTTATAAAGCGCCTCTCGCAGTAATACCAAATCAGAGGCGCTCCCTGTGATAAGAGCTCTGCGAGAAAAGAAACGTCTTAAGACAACGAGAAGAGACTGGAATACCCCAGTTGAGATCACAGTTCGAATCGTAGTGGGAAGGTCATTCCAGAGCAGAGGACCAACAGATGCATAGGAGCGATGCTGGGCAGTAGCAGTCCGTGACCGAGGTACGAGGTCATGTCGGTCTAAAGAGCGGAGTGAGCGACCAGAGACAGCCGAAAGGGATCTGCGAATTGAATTACAAAGATAGCGGGGGCCAGACCTAAGAGCACCCTGGATGTAAGAAATAGAATTTTAAACCGAATTCGGGCAATGAGAGGAAGCCAATGTAAATTCCCAGTCATGAAGGTCGAAATGTGAGAGAAGCGAGGAAGACGAGCTTTCAAGCGGGCAGCTGCATTAACACTGATTGCAGTGGAGACAACCGACATTTCGGAAGACCAACAAGTAAAGTATTACAGTAGTCAATGCGTGTATTATTTTTGGTGGTTGTATAGAATGCCTAAGTGGAGCCAAAGACTCGAAGAAAATTTATTACCTTACAAGAATGTGAACATCCGAGCTCTTAATAGACAGTTCAGTACACTAACCACTAAACTATCCCGCATCTGTTATCATAGTTTACCTGTGCAAAGTTCCCATGTACTCATTCTATGGAAACCTCGCTTGCATCGACATCGTGAAACATTCGTGTAATTTAAGTCAATAACGTTGCACGATTCATTTCTTGTGCAGTCTGTATCGATTGAGCACTGTAAGATGTCGCTCACTGAAAAACACGAAATCTGGTAGTAAGACATCCTGTTTTATTTTTGACCTGCAATTTCTTGTATCCGTGTTTGTACGGGTAGCCTATATCTAGAAATGCGGTGCTTGTGCCATACACGGACTATACTCGAACATGTTAGACATTGTTAGTTGGCTAAGTGTGAGCTATCTTTGGTCCTGCGTAAATTCATATCTTGTAGGCTACTGTTGTAGCCTACGTCGATATAGGTTGTGCGCGCACATCGACTGAGTAAATCCTTATTCACTTAGAAAACAACGTTCCAATCGCTTACAGTAGGACTGGTGTCTGTGTTCGGATAAAACTTCGTGTTTGCGAGCATTAGTCAAATACAAACGAATCTGATACTTTTTCTCAACTTTAAGACCATTAAATTTTACAGCAAACGGCGTCAGAAGGACTCATTTCAACAGCTGTAACTAGCCTTTGGTTTTCCTGACTAACAACAATATGCCGCGCACTTTTGGTCCCTGAAGATAGGCCTCTATGAATTGCAAAATAAATGCCCTGCGGTCTAATTGTTTTGAGATGGGCCACTTCTGACTAAATCTATATAATATGTATGTATGAGCACTTGTTATAGCGCCCCTTCAAGATTTCTACTCAGAGGCGCTCCCGACTACAGCGCGGACACTGAATCGGGAGTTTCACGCCGAAGCGCATGAGCAATTGCGAGTGAAGGACTTGCCCAATGCCCAGGGTTCGTGCTTGACGATAGCAGGATTTAATTTTTAAGGAAGTGACACAGGCTAAACGATTACCCAACTCATTCTATATGTATCTTCATTATTCACAAAAATCATAGGTTCATATGTGAGGAATTCCTATCATAACTGCATAAAACCAATTGCAAAGTACTAATGCCTGAGCACTGTGTAATGTGCAATGTTTATATCTTGTTTTTAAAGTGGTTGAAGTCTGTTCTGTTTGATCATGCATTTTCCCTGCTTGGTGGGGAGCGCTGTTGGTGAGTTTTTCTCTTGAAGTTGCGCTTGACAAGTTTTCACTTAGGCTAGATTAGGCCTATGTTATTTAAATGTGAATTACATTTCTTAAGTCAATGCTAGTAGGCTATCAATTTACTGATTGAAACAAAACTACTTTGCATAATGTATTCTGGCGAGGAAGAGGTCTGAAAGATTAAGCACATGTAGGCTAGGGCTTGTAGGTCTACTTTTTCTGTCTAAATGTTTAAACAGTTTGAATTGCAATTGCCAGATTTGTGATAGTAGTGAAACGATTACGTGATTCTTTCTAGATTTAGCTTCTGTCACCAACTCTTCTCCTTTCTTTGTTGTGACCTAACTCAAGAACTTTCCTTATCTCTACATATAAATTGCTCAACGTTTTCTAAACTGTTTAAGAATTAAATTGACACAGTTCTTTGAATGTTTTTTCCTTTCTTCAAACACAGTTATTTAAACGTAAACTTCAATATCAAAGTTCTTATCAATACCACTCAACGGTAACTTCTAACATACAGCTCTCTACTGCATTAAAACAACTACTACACTGTATAATTATGTTCAAATTCACTGCCATCAGCAGTTTCTAAGTTTGGCGCGCTAACTGCACGTGCAAAAAGAATCTACCGTCAGCCGATGTTTAGGCTACTTTAGGCCAAGCGCCCGCCAGCCGAACGCGCAACTAAGGCCTAAGACTAAAACCGCTTAACAATCGATACACATATATATCAACCTAAGGAACACCTGTGCTCATTATATATGCAAAACATTTGTTCACAGCTTCTATTCACAAACATCCTAGTCTCACGTGAGAAATTCCCATCATAACTGAATAAAACTAATTCCAAAGTACTTGTGACTGAGGTATTGCTCAATGTGCATGGTCTATACCGTAACCCGGTAATGCTGCGACGTTGAAATTTACTGTGATTCAAGACTTCAGCAGCTGTGATACAAGACTTCAGCAGCTGTGATACCTCTCGCACTAATATGCAGTTCATGAGTATTGCGATAATTTCAGTATAACATTCTTGGATCGACCTGTGTATTTGTAGTTAAATCAACAAATATGCTTCCTTTTGTATTTAAAGTATCTACGATATTAGCAATCACCAAAATATGTGTAGTAGACATGAGTAGCAAATTATCCGGTTGTTTGGAATTTTTAATTGTTACCTAAAACGAAGTATAAAATCATAAAGAAAAAGTTAATCGATTCCGTTTCACATTCCATTTAAAAACACAAAGTAATGTAAACATAATCAGTGGATTCATCTGAATGTTTTAAGAGGCTAAATATAAGTCAATATGGGTAGATAAAAGGAGACTCCAACTGGTATGAACTAACCTGCATATACACTGTTTGCATAGCTTCCACCACAGATTTGACTAGAACTACCAGAGCAATTCATATTACAGCTGGATTCAGGAAATATACCGTATTTATTGTAGGAATTTCCACAGAAGCATACGTAACCGAACTACAATGATCAATTAAATTAGATCATGCTAATAATTGTAATTAGTACGGTTCAGCATAAGTAAAACTAATCACGCTAATCTACGAGGGGTCTGCGGGTATACCCGTACCCGACCCGTACCCGCGGTTCGGGTACGGGTCGGGTACGCACTTCACGGGTCGGGTCGGGTACGGGTAGGGTCATCACGTGTACGGGTATACCAGGTTTTACCCGTACCGACGTGAAGTTTTGGGGTTACAATGCTACCATTGCATATAATAGAGAATGTAGGCGCAACGTACTATTAACAGTTACTTAGTGTTATAGGAATCTAGGTGACAGTACATATAGACCACAGAGATAAAGCGTACAATGCAACCGAGACAGCACTACAGTTGCATGTGACAGGTTCCATAAGTTGACTGCCTCTATTACTACTACTACATCAACTGCTACTACTGTTGCTACTGTTGTTGTTGTTGTTGCTGCTACTATTACTACTACTACTACCACCACCACTTCTACTACTATTATTATTATTATCATCATCATCAGCAGCAGCAACAGCATATTTATTATTATTGCTACATGCTGAATTGAAAGCCCATTGGCCTGGTATACAGGGACAGGGCTACGGTAGCCCGGCTACCGGAAGGCGTGCTAATGACGTGACGGGTACTGTACTGGTACGGGTATACCCGCGGATACGGGTAGGGTCGGGTATTAATTTTGAGTACGGGTGGGTACTGATACGGGCAACGGTTCTGTTTTACGGGTCGGGGAGCAAAAATGCTCTACCCGCAGACCTCTATAATCTACGCTAATCTAAATTTCACCAATGCTGGGTTCCGACACGCAGAGCCCGGACAACGGATTGCTACCCTGAACATTAGTTGAGACCATGACCAGAGCTGCAGAACCGTTTCGCATTGAAGATAATGAATGACGACCATCCTATCAGGTCAACTGCCGAGGGCACACTGTGGCCTCACCATTCAGCAGTACCAAGCAGATGGAAGGGGAACCAGCGTGCGAGTAAATCTCAACCCAGAAGATCTGTGCAGCAGACACACGTGTATTTCGACGGTCAACCAAATGAACGTAACTCCTCTCCTCTATTTCTGGACGATACGACTCCAGACTCTACGCCCTTCCCCTTTATTAAATTCTAGGTATCCAGGTTGCAGACGGTATGTATAGTAGGGTGGAGTGAAAAAAGCAAAAATTCTAGAACTTCAACGGAATAGTGATAACTTGTTGCCTTTTGGTGCAGTTAGTTATCATGCCAAATATTTCTTTAAAATTCGTTCTCCAAGACTTGCCCCAACGCGTTTTAAAATTTTACAATTTAACAAAAAATCGAATTTATAAAAATTCCAATAAATATTTAAAATGTAATTCTCTAATTGTAATAGTGTTTAGGTATTTAATTATGACGTATTTAATGGCTTTGCAAATTAAAATTAATAAAATGACTCTATGTCAGCAATATTAAATAAACAATAAACAATAAACATTATAAACGATCCCAACAGTTGTAAACTGTACAATGTCACTAATCATTGAATCATCAATACTCATTTATTTTATTCTATTGATTGAACTCCGATTGAAATTCTGCTTTGATATAGAAAGAAGGTATTAGTTCCCGTGATTCCAATCTGGCAAGGATGGAACATTGTTTAGATGTTTGTCCAACCACAGCAGCAGATGCCTCATCAACAAGTTGGACAGTGCGCTCAACCGATTGTGTGTGGCATGAAAATTCGGGAAAGTGGAATGTTGGCACACTCTCACTTGCGTTTTTTTTCTTCAAGGTCAGCTTTGGAAAGTGTGGAAAAGACCGGTGTTTTTGTTGCTTTTCGTTTTGCCAATAAATCAGATCGATTTAATCATTTGCAACAAAGTTAAGTTCTGTAATAGAAAATTAACGTATCCTGTTTTTCTGTAGACATTCATTTCTCGATTGGAGTGTTTTCTTGACTTCCTAGAGCACGGATATGCTTCCGAGTGTTGGCTATCATTCCCAGTAAGATGCTTCCCGGATATCCAAGGAAGGATGCTTTTCTTAAAGACTTCCGGTAGGTAACGCTATCTGGAGATTGTACGCCAAAGGTACATAGAACCACATTTGCGCGAGGGTTTCATTTTGATGTGAAAACAAATCTTACGGTTTATATCTCAGTGTTCTCAGATTGTCTGACGGGCATTCGCTTGCAAGATACAAACGTAGGATTCGACAAGCTGTGGTTATCCATATTAAGCACCTGGATCACTTCAGGCCAGAGATTGAGAGCTATACTCCATCATTGATTAAGAATTATTTCAAACAAATACTTTTGATCAGTGCTAAGATTATTTGCTGTGACTTGCAGAAAATCAACTTCAATTTTCTCAAACAAAATAACTGGGAGTTGTTTACATTTTGCCATGGGCTTTGCCGACTGGCCCTGTAAATGCCCGTGGACCTTCAGCGACACCGTCGAGGCGCTCCATTAGATTTCGCAATGGCAATTCATTTGAATGCAATTGGCAGACAAACCACTGTGACAAAGGGTTATTGCTCTCAAATTTTGGCTAGGCGTAATCCAGGTGCCATGTAGCACTCCAGATGGATAACCACAGCTAATTGAATTCTAACCGACACTTGGAAGTATATCCGTGTTCTATGACAACGCAGAGTCTTGCGATCAAGAAATGAATGTCAGCAGAAAAACAGAATACGTACATTTTATATTCCAGAACTTAACTTTGCTGCAAATGATTACGTCGATCTGATTGATTGGCAAAACGTAAAAGCAACAGAAACACCGGTCATTTCCACACTTTCCAAAGCTGACCTTGAAGAATTTATCGCCAGTGAGTGTGTGCCAACATTCCACTTTCCCGAATTTCAATGCCAAACACAATCGGTTGAGCGCTGTGTCCAACTTGTTGATGAGGCATCTGCTGCTGTGGTTGGACAAACATCTAAACAATGTTCCATCCTTGCCAGATTGGAATCACGGGAACTAATACCTTCTTTCTATATCAAAGCAGAATTTCAATCGGAGTTCAATCAATAGAATAAAATAAATGAGTATTGACTCACTTTTCAATGATTAGTGACATGGTACAGTTTACAACTGTTGAGATTGTTTATAATGTTTATTGTTTATTTAATATTGCTGACATAGAGTCATTTTATTAATTTTAATTTGCAAAGCCATTAAATACGTCATAATTAAATACCTAAACACTATTACAATTAGAGTATTACATTTTAAATATTTATTGGAATTTTTATAAATTCGATTTTTTTTTTAAATTGTAAAATTTTAAAACGCGTTGTGGCAAGTCTTGGAGAACGAATTTTAAAGAAATATTTGGCATGATAACTAACTGCACCAAAAGGCAACGAGTTATCACTATTTCGTTGAGGTTCTAGAATTTTTGCTTTTTTCACTCCACCTTAATGTATAGACCGATACTATCCGAACAAAAATCTTTTCCCCTTTTACAGATAGAGCTGTTACAACATTGATAAAAGGCGGAAAAAATTCCCATAAACTAAAAATATATCCGATATTTGATCGCAGCAATGCGCAACAATCAAGAAATTTCTGCCTTGGATAGGCCTATATCATATATATCGCGAAACTATATCACGAAATGAATTCTATACTCTACGTCAGACGTCTCCAAAGTACGGCCCGCGGGCCACATCCGGCCCGCTAAGGCCTTTAATCTGGCCCGCGGAACTCTCCTAGAAGAAACAAACTAAATTGGGAAAATTGAAAATTTTAACGCCGCTGTACTCTTACATGCATATTGCCAAAATCCATGTCGCTGTTTGTAAGGCACTGTGCCTGATATGCAATGACACCATTGCAGTGCTTAGAGTACAATATTCGGGCATTATGAATCCAAGCATTCATCGCATTACTCACAATTCACTGTACAGCTGCGCACAGAGAAATTGTTTTCTTCGGAGTTTTGGCCCGTGGAGCTTTAGAAAGTCAGCAATGTGGCCCCGCTGGAAAACTTTGGAGACCCCTGCTCTACGTCCATCATCACACCATCATCGTCGTCACCACCACCACCATCGTAAACAACAACAACATCACCATCATCAATTCTTTTAGTAATCCTAAATGCGACATTTTAAATAGTATACAACGGAGTATGAAAAAGAAGGCATGCTCCGAAAATGATCCTACATGTAACATTTAGTATGCAATGGATTTTGAAACAAAAGCATGCTCAAAAAGTGCCCAGATTCCCTCTTAATTACAGTTACCAATAAGCACAGATTGACGAGAAATGACCGTAAATGCATAAGTATAAGTAGGGTTTATGTTATTTCAGAAAACATTCTGACTACCTGCAGTCCAGCGTATGTATAGTTATGGAAGCTACAGTGTCTTATGCAGGAGTCGATCGTGTTGTTTCGTGCATTCTGCCAAGAGAATTTCCTTTCCATTGCTCGGGTTTGGCTGTCCTTGAAGCATCCAATGTACTTTCGTAGAAACGATTTTGCTATCCAATGAAAAACAGGATTCATGGCAAAGGACCTAAACAACTCATACAGCTTACCTTAGTGTGTGTTAAAAAGTTAACTTCAATAAGCTAGAGAAAATTATATAAACTTGCTTTCAGACAACTGTAAACGAATACATTTCCGGGTAAACACCATCCGTAGTTGTGGCCAATTTGGCAATTTTGATTGTTTATTTTTACAGCCATTGATCCAGATCCGTATACGAACCTTGTAATCGTTATCTAAACTGGGTACCAATAGCTGTGATCCAGTCTAACGATATTGTTAGACTTTTCAGAGTATCTTATTTAGTAATGTATATCCATGTGGACTTTGAAACAGATCAATCGCAATAATAAAATGAGGCTAAACTCCTGAAGCAACTTGGGATAGATATTTGTTGTAGGTCATTCCGCAGCGGCATAGGTTAACCCTAATCATACGCGGATAAAAACAACCTAAACGTACGGGGTGGGGTCGAAAATGACCCCATCTGAGTTTTTTACTGTAAGTTCGACATGCTTGTCATTTGAGTGTCAGACATATATATTTGATATCGTGCCGTACTTCACGTTGGCAAATAAGCAGTCTACTTATGTCCATGATAACTATCATCAATCCCGCTTTCATTTCATCGAGACATTTTTATCATCGATCCAGCTTCCATTTCGTGAAAAAAAGTTATCCAACTTCTATTTATAAAAAAAAATATTTTTCATCAATGGAACTTTTATTTAAGCAAAGAACTATTCTCATGGGTCCAGCTTCTACTTGGGGGAAACAATTATTTTCATCATTCTAGCTTCTATTGCATCAAAAATTTCAAAAGTTTCATTAATCCAGTTTCTATTTACGGTAAAAATTATTCCGATCAATCCAACTTCTATTTAACGACAGAAATATTTTCATCAATCCCACTTCGAGTTAGTGAAACAATTTTTCGCTTAATCCAGCTTCCATTTTAACTTTGACGATATAAAATAATTTACCAACCTAAACTACGGGATTACCATTATTTGTTACTAATACTGCTACTGCTACTACTTCTACTGTGCATTCATATAATTATGTATAGTAAGTGTATACATATACGTTGCTATGGCATTCTCCGAAAACACAGATTGGATGAACACTGGAAAATAGTTAATGAAAATGTTATAGGCTGTAAGCTAAGTTAACATTAATTATACACTTACCAATAATCTGGTTTGTTGCGAGTAACAGCCAGCAGATCATAAGTGATCCCGCGCAAATAATCGATTTGCGCATTCTTATAGCAATTTGAACTTCGAAATAACTACTTAGCAATCCGTGACGACAAAATCTTCACCTAGTGCTCAAATAAACGTAACATGTTTTCAGCATTCATTACGATAAATTCAGTCGTAGCAGACCATCGTCTATTAGGATAACCAACGTTTGAATGCGGAACCTTTCGCTAATTCTACTTCAGTACCCTGGCACCTCTCGCCTTTGCTTGCGCTTGCGTTATCAACTGGATGTCCTGGAAGGTGTGCAATTACCAGATCTCTGCAATGAGGGTATGCGAGATAGGCCACTGCCGGAAAACGAAGCGGGTCTATCTACAAAAATTTGTGAACAAATTAATTGGATTCACTGAAACAGCATTTGAAGTTTTTAACTTGCTCAGTAGGCCCTATAATTAAAGCGACCAGGGTTATGAGGAAGCTTTCTACTATAATTAAAGCGACCAGGGTTATGAGGAAGCCTTCTACGTTGTATTACTACAACATAATAAAAGTTTAGACCGGTTGTGCGTTATGTCTGCCACAGATAAGCAGGACATCCTGTGGTGGCATGGCTGTAATTTAACCCTAGGGCTACCAAGCTTTTTTTTGTAACACGGACTACCAAGGGGGAAGAATTACTTTCACCTGGATTTCGTGTTTGGTTTTACATATCATAACTTGTAATACAGCATTGGATTCAGCATTCATTTCTGCACAGAATGGTATATTTAGTTGTACATTATGTGAATGCACCTCGAAATTACATCACTTTTAACAACGGGAACCCATTAATTAGCAATATTGTATATTATTGCGTACATTTTGTACTTTTTGGATAAACAAATATAAGATTATGTGTGTTTTGAAACTAATCTATGTATAAAAGATACACAAAATCATCCCTACGCATGTTTATATAGTATAAATGTACATCCATACATATATATCCATACATATATATCGGTTTACGTTATAACGCTGTATTCAGCCATTTTCACACAGATTACGCGTATTATTATTTATTTTGATCACTTCTGGTATTCAAAAGACAAAGATGTAGGTATGCGAATGAAGCCCTTCATTCCCTCTAAAGAATGGTATCTTTGTTTCTCTTCCAGGAAGACAAATGAATACGCTACAGACAAAAACTAAGGGGACCAGTCCTTCCATTCAGCCATTTCTCACGCATATTACGCGTATTATAATTTATTTTGAGCACTTCCGGTTGTCTCAGGTCAACTCAGTGACCATAGAAATGTAATATGTACACGTTTCCCTCTATAGAATGGTATTATTTGTGTCTCTTAATATTAAATGACGGATAAGATATAGTCGACAATCTAGGGGGTGGTATCCACCCCCTGGTACCTCAGGTATATTGGGTATAACTTTTGAACGGTGTGAGATATCATCTCACATTGTACCTCAAAACGTGTGCAAATGAACCCCCTACAGCTACCTAAAAGGTCAAATTTTTATTCCATACGGAAAAAGTTTGAGATGAAAAAACCTAAGGGGGTGGCAACCACCCCCCCTTGGTAGCCCGAGGGTTAATTATATATCACATCCTCTGTTACAGTAATCACTAGTCCAGCATTTTTCTAATCAAATTAACGAATTTGCACATGGTTCATATAATTGCACTTTTAAAACAAGGATATCAAACTAAGACAAGATGTTCTGTAAATACTAATAGCATCTTTGTGGCTTAATGCTAATTTTAACAGGCACATTGTGCCGTTTGCATACAGTGGTTTCTTGATGTGGTCATATTGTCTGGTACTGAAGCATGGTCATATGCAAGATATTATACATCTAGACTAGTCACATCCTTTGTTTCAGTAATCATCAGTCCAACATATACCTAATCATTAATTGTCAAATTTGCGCATGGTTTTATAGTTGTGGTCATATTGTCTGGTACTGAAGCATGGTCATATGCAAGATATTATACATCTAGACTAGTCACATCCTTTGTTTCAGTAATCATCAGTCCAACATATACCTAATCATTAATTGTCAAATTTGCGCATGGTTTTATAGTTGTACTTTAAAAGCAAGGATATTAAAACTAAGCCAAGATGTTCTCTAAATAATAATAGCATCCTTGTGGCCGAAACCTAATTTGAACAGGCAACATGTGCCACGATTTTGCATACAGTGGTTTCTTGCACGATGATAGACTTCGACTTCTAATAAGATTAGATCACAACATTGTAGATTCAGCGCTGACTCTAAAACAGAGTCAAATGAAGAGAAAACTCCCAGAACGACGACGGTCTAATACTGGAGAAGACACTATACCAGAGATGGCCAACCCGCGGCCCGCGGGCCAAATGTGGCCCGCGGGCTGCTAATTGGCGGCCCGCACGGCCCCTTTCTAAATAATTTTTTTCTCATTTTGCACCTACTTACTTGTCCGACTACTACAATACTGCATAATAATGATGTCTAAAACACAAACAGATTTAGTGTTTTAACTTCTAGTGACCGTACGTAGTCGTACCTGATTTTATACATCTTGTAAAATATGAAATAAACATTAATTTGTATTTCTTTGGAGGCTGTGAGGACAAATATTTCGCGGCCCGCCACGTGCTTACCAACAATCACAGTGGCCCGTAGGTAAAAAAGGTTGGCCATCCCTGCACTATACGATGATGGGATGAGCTCCGGTTGAGCGCGCAACACGGTACATGCATAATTGCATATCGTAGGCCTACCCCTAGAACTATAAGGTTGTATGTCCACTTTTTGCGAAACCGAGAAAAACTATTTTTAAGATTTGCTGACGAAACTTTTTTGCGCTGTTTCATTGATGGCAATTAAATAAAAAATTTAGGAAAACAATGTTTTCCCTTAGTATGATTATATGTGTATTTCGATCATAATTTAAACCGACTATGAGTAATTTGTCTACAATTATGGCAGAGGTGGATATTTTTGGACATAAAGCTGTAAAACATTATTGATTGCAGAAAAAGGGAGCGCTGTAGGTTACAAGTAGGCCTACAAGTCACGTGTTCAGAACTTTCACTGGTATTGGTTATGGACATAACGCCGTGTATTTTTTTTCAAACCTCACTCGATCACGGTTATAGATCTCACATTCACGTGATACACAATTATTGTCAATTAATGATTCTATTGGATGACTGAACTTGTTCCTCTATAGCTTTGAGACACTGTCCACATTTATGGACACAAATTGGACATAGAGCTATGTAGCACTCACACTCACAGATATAGCTTAAGAAAGCGTCTCCAGTTAAGCTTGACTGTTCAGGACATAGCCCATGTCATCCTGATAACGGATATAACTTTAGGTTGATTTTTCAAAAAGTGAAGATAGAACCTTATAATTCTAGGGGCACGGTATTCTAGCATACATAAGAGCGCAACTATATTAATTGTAGAAACCGAAAAAGGTTCTAAATTTCTTCATTTTGCCCACAACAAAAACCAGCTAAGTAGGGTGGATGACCCTAATGTGGGCAGGTTCCTAACATGGGCACCCCCTTGCATCTCAAAATATAGACGACATAGGGTGGTGCCTTCTAGGAAATATTATTAACTCTATATACTCGTATTGCTGTTATAAAACAGCAAACTATGTCGGCGGAAAATTGCGCTTCGAAAGTAAGAAGTAAATGTTTTTAGCATGCCAGTTTTCTATGATGTTCGATATATGGTTCAGTAGCTGTGGGCGCGTTATTTTTTAATGTATTTTAAATCGGTTTTTTGCAGATGCTTGGTGAAGTGTAGCTTTATCGCCCCCATGTGAGCGATAATGCGGGAGAAAGTGAGCACACTTTTTTAAAATTTTCCTAGGGAGGTATTGCGTAGAGCCTAATTTGGGCACCATTGGGTATTCCTAATTTGGGCAGTGTATGCCCAAATTGAGGCCATATTTACTACTATATTACACGTTAATATTAGGTATTCTTAATTTGGGCAGTGCTCATTCTAGGTAACCTTGTATGCCCAAATTGAGGCCATGTTTACTACTATAAATATTACACGTTAAATATTTAGTGCTCAAATTAGGGCACCATGTCCTAATATGGGCACTTTGGAGGTGTGTCATTTTTTCTGCACAACTAATATTGTTCTACAATCTATTGTATGTATTCAATATATTTTCATTACCTACTGTTTCAGCTAACCAAACAACACCAAACAATAAGTATACGTGTCAAAATCAATATGATACGAGGCTTTAATCCTTAAGGTGCCCAAATAAGGGAACTATACCCTAGACAGTTAGACTGTAACTGATAGCACAAAGCTGATTCTCTCTTACCACAGTAAACCAGGTATCACCATATAAATCGACTCGTGTTAGTGTATCTTATCTTCCCTGATAGAATCACTGCTGTGGACAGCAGCAAGTCGTGGACTGAAGGAAATAAGGAACAGAATCGCGGGTAACGACTTTTCCAGATTGCCGCCAGACCTCGGGTTAAGACGAGGTTGAAGACAAGATAGTCTCATCATTATCCTAAGAACTTAACCTACATCTGACCTCTTTTTATTACTATGAATCGAAACGGGCGTTGTCAGTACCGTGCATTTCTTCTTTGGCTGGCTTTTGGAATGCTTAATTCATTGTATTTTACTGGATCTGCATGATGGAGTAACATTGTAAAATGCAGTTTCAATTTGAAGCCATGATCAATAGATAAATTTATTAATTACGGCTGAGTCGTAACTCGAGCGTGTAAGCTAGACTATTGTGAATGACGAGAAATTAGTCACATAGGATTTTCTTTATAGATAGATAAAATAACAAGAGACATTGTAGAAACACGTTTAACAATTTAATAAAGCATACTATAGCACTGCCTCTAAATATGTATTGGACAGACATTCCACGATAGTTTTCGAATTATTCGACCGAATAATAATTATGTAACTTTCTGGCTTAAAATGCGTTGCACATTCAGTAGAGTTAATTGTAATTGTAATTACGACAATATTTATATAGCATCGTCAGTAGCAAACCACTTCAAGGATGCTTTACACACGTACAGACTACCAATTGTCAGTGCAGATGTTAAGAGCTCGATAGAATGTACAGTTAAGGCTCAAATAATATAATGTTAAAATAATATTTAAGCAAGCCATAATACTTCTGCATACGCACGGTAATCTTGCGAAAAACCTATGCTCTCAAAATATATATAATTATATATATATATTCTGTCTATAATGATTTTAACTAAGCTGTAAAACTTCTGAATACGCACGGTAATCTTACGAAAACCTTATACTCTCAATATATTTTCTAACTTTAATAATAATGATTTCAGTATTCAGATAGTTAAGACTTAACATTCATATAAAAATCATCGTGTTTAAGTGCTGCATATTCGGAATTCGGATTTTGGATGATTCGGCGTTGTCCTAGGATGATCTGTTCGTAGACGCTATTCTGGCCAACAAGTTCTGGTGTATCATCATAATAGTTTTCATGCTGATCCGAATCTTTCTCAGAACTTGGTTGAAATACAGACTGTGTCAGCTCTCTACCTGGTTCTTAAAATAAAAATATAGCATAGCAATCCCATAAAATGCAAGAATTTCTATTCTGACAAACAAGGTATTCCTTGAAAATTATAAATTTTATTTTAACTTAAAAACCTTTGATGATGATCTGTTGCTTTAAAATGTTTTGTAATTCCACATACCACTCCCTTTAAATTTATATTTCATATCACTTTTATACCGTTGAAGACTTTATGAAATAATAATAAAATTAACAACAACAACAACAACAACAATAATAATAATAATAATAATAAAATTAATAATAATAATAATAATATTAATAATAATAATAATAATAATAATAATAATAATAATAATAATAATAATAATAATAATAATAATAATAATAATAATAATAAATAATAATAATAATAATAATAATAATAATAATAATAAACGATGTCCTATTAGCAACACAGACTTGTTATTATCATTCAGATAATTATTATTATTATTATTATTATCAATAATAGCGATATATATCAACTGTTTGAACTGACAGTTGTTCACTTGCAGCTTTCAAGTGCAGTAAAATTTAGACAGGACTCCAATTCAGTTAACCTGTAAATACATAATTACGGACGCCTTATTTACCTGGTTTTGTTGATTTCGCACTCTTTATTCTGGAGACAACCAAGAGCACATTGACGAGCAAACTGATTGTCATAATTGTTCCCAGAGTTATTATTATTCCGATAGAAGTCGTTGCACTGAACTCTGTTGAAAAATGTTGACAAAATAAATAAAATTATTGTAAAATATATTTCAGCTGTGTTTGAACGATTACCATGTTTGTACGTATGCATGACCTTCATGACTTGGAATTTCTTTGAGGCTGTTCAGTGTTCACCCGATGACCGCATTGGTTGCGTTCGTTCCTCTATGATTGCACTTATATGGTGGATATTTCTTCCACCCGATCTGTCTAGTCTCTTGTCTTATTTGGGCTATCACAGGGTTCCATTCTGGTTCTCCTCTTTATATCCTTTATACTGCTGCCATAAGCCATGTTGTCTCCTCCTTTGGGGTCGTTCCTTATCAGTAAGCTGATGATATTCAGGCGTGCATTTAAGGTGAAACTGCAAGTGCATATTTCACAGTTGAAGAAACGTTTGAAAAATCTGAGGCTTCTACCGTAATGGATGTCGTCTAACTGTTCAGTTACAGATGGGCTGAGCTGGTTTGGTTGCGTATGCAAAAGCGCATTGAGTTTAAAATCCTCTTACTAATGCGTAACACGCCGTAACAGCCTAGATGCTAAGGCTCCATACGAAGCTATGCATTGCAACTTCATCTCTTGCTTGCCTTGGTTCTCTTCGCTCTGCATCACAAGGTTATCTGGCTGTCTCTTCCGTCCCCATACCTCCACAACGCAACACATTAGTATCGCTGTGGTTGCCCCTTCACGTTTGACAAAATAGCTACACAAGCTGCGAATGTTTATTGCATACATTCCATCGTATTCAAAAATTTCGGTCTGCTGGTTTCGACTCAGGAAGTGGTGAAATTTGCATACTTAACACTGTCCAATGAAATTGATTTATAAATCGGAAATATCATGGCACAATGCTCAACATACATTGTTTGTATCAGCAGTAAATAATGATTTAGTAATAATAACAATAATATAACAAAGGAGTTTTAGCTTCAGTTTATCCTTCAGGAACATCTAAACCGTGAGTATGGTATGCGATTCAGTAGTCAACAATAAACGATAAAGATGGAATAAAACAAAAACTAATCAGAGCGTATTCTCGTTATTTTCTCTTGAAAACGGTGCTATGAAATGTATTGATGGCAATTATAATTACAATAAGGAAATCTATGTCAGCCAAATATAGCAGCCAATATATATTCGAATATAATATAATATACGACGAGAGTATATCATTTGCAATAATTTCTTATCAAATTTACAGGTTTTAGTTAGTAAGTTGAACATTCTGAAATTGAAAGTTATCTAAAACCGCTTTAGTTCACAGACAACGACAGAGTTTAGGCCTACCTCAGATCCTGGTACACACGACATACGACATCATTTACTTAGTGAGCCCTCATTGATTAATCATGCAACACTATAAACTGATGCGATGGGTTTTGTGTAGAAGCAAAAGATTATTGAATAACTGAACGCCTACATCAATCGATAATCCTTTGATCATTAATGTGCTTACCCTCGTACTTGCCACATGTGAAGGCTTCCTTGCATATACAGATGTAACTGCCAATGCTATTAACACAATATTCTGAAAATGCATTACACGGGGATGAAGAACTATCCAGCTGGCATTCGTCTATGTCTGCAGTAAAACACAATACATACGTAATCGTGAAACAAGTATCATGAGAGGCTTCAAGTTTATATATTAGTATCTAAGATATGTGAAAATTTAAAAAATATTATGTACTAAACTCAATTATTGGTAAATATGTTATGCTGTTTGTCTTTATAAGAACTAAATTACGACTTTTGAAAGAATTGTTGGTGATGGTCATTACGTCCACAATTTCCATGCTTCGCTGTAGTTAAAAAAGGTGATTTTTATTTTTAAGTGTAACCATAGTTTCGTAATAAGCATTAAGCCCATATCAATGCGTATCATCATATACAAATTGTATTCAAGTACAGAAACTCTCTGCATAAAACAATCATCTTTCATACTGGAAACCAATAATTCCCTCACCTTCGCAATTCTCATCTATTTTTGCGAAGCCATCCTCGCATTCACATCTGTAGCTGCCAAAGTTGTTAACGCAGTTTTCATACGTTGCATTACACGTTGATATACCGGATTTGCATTCGTCGACATCTGCAGCAAATCATAACATTAGACTATTCATTATCGAAAATATTTGAAAATTTAGCAAATATTATGTTCTAAAATTAATTATTGGAAATTTATGCTGTTTGTCTTTATAAGAACTAACTTTTACGACTTTTTGAAACAATAGTGCATATTATAGGTGATGGTCTACAGTTTCCATGCCTCGCTAGGGGTGTCCAGAAAAATGACAAATCGCAGAAAACACCCATACTCAAGTTTTTCCAGTTATTCTATTCATCTATTGTCTATAAATATTTTTTACAGAATTTTAAAAGTTATCCTGAGGTCCCTCAAAGGCCCTGAACATACCCTACTTAAGTCCCAGAACTGAAGACGCCCATGCTCGGATCTTGGAACTTGAGTCCATTGTCGATTTACTCTTTTTATCACAAAACATTAACGAATAGTCCAATTTGGATGAACCTTTTACTGTTTATTTGTCTCGATGAGAGCTACATTCAGATGAAATATAGATACTAAATTCGTGGTCATTCAAGGTCATTTCAAGGTCATAAGAAACTAAATCGAACAAAAATTGAAGAAAAATAATCATATCTCAGCCAATAATTGATAAAATTGGTTAATTCTTTTTTGTATTTCTCGTCTGGATAAGGGCTACCTGTGATAAGAAACAAAGGGTACCAAATACAAGACGATCAAAAGTTATTTTAATTACAAAAAGGTCAATTTTAGAGTAAAATCATTGTCTGAAAATGACCTTTTGTCCTTTAAATAACTTTTGATCGACTTACATTTGGTATCCTTGTTTCTTATCACAGGTAGCCCTTATCCAGACGAGAAATGTAAGAAAGAATTACCCCAATTTCAACAATTATTGGCTGAGATCTGATAATTTTTCTTTGATTTTTGCTAGATTTCGGTTATTTTGACCTTAAAATGACCTTGAATGATCTCGAATTTAGTGTGTATATTTTACCTGGATGTAGCTCTCGTTGAGATAAACATAACAACTTAAAGTTCTTCGAGATCAGACTCTTCGTTAATTTTTTGGGATAAAAAGAGTAAATCGACAATGGACCCAAGTTCCAAGATCCGAGCATGGGAGGTCTTCAGTTCTGGGGACTTAAGTAGGGTATGTTCAAGGGGCTTTGAGGGACCTCAGGATAACTTTTTAAAATTCTGTAAAAAATATTTATAGACAATAGATGAATAGAATAACGGGAAAAACTTGAGTATGGGTGTTTTCTGCGATTTGTCATTTTTCTGGACACCCCTAATGCCTCGCCTTAGTTGAAAAGAGGTGATTTTGATTTTAAATATTATTGAAATAATAGTTTCGCAATAAGCACGTATCACCAAATATTTAAGAAGTTGTATTAAAGTACAGAAGCTGTGTGCAGGAAGAAATCATCTCTTATTATGGAAATAAACTATTCCCTCACCTTCGCAGTTCTCATTTATATTTGCGAAGCCATCATTACATTCACATCTGTAGCTGCCAAAGTTGTTAACGCAGTTTCCGGTTGCTGGATTACACTTTGATGTACCCGATTGACATTCATCGACATCTAAAGAATATCATAATATAATTCATTATCTAAAATATTTGAAAATTTAGAAAATCTTATGTTCTAAAATCAATAATAGGTATATTTTATGCTGCTTGTCTTTATAAGAAGAAATTTTAATGACTTTTGAAAGAATGATGCAACTGGGTGATGGTAAATAGGTCTACACTAAATATCTACAAGTTGTACTAAAGTACATAAACTGTCTGCATGAAACAATCATCTGTCATTCTGGAAATTGTCATTCTGGAAATCAACTATTCCCTCACCTTCGCAATTCTCATCTGTAGGCCTATTTGCGAAGCCATTCCTGCATTCACATATGTAACTGCCAATATTGTTAACGCAGTTTCCTGTTGCTGGATTACACTTTGATGTACCTGACTGACATTCGTCGACATCTGCAGCATATTATAACATTATTCATTATCTAAAATATTTGAAAATTTAGAAAAATAATATTATGTTCTAGAAGCAATGATTAGCAAATTTTATGCTGTTTGTCCTTATAAGGACAAACGGTTATGACTTTTGAAAAATGATGCAAATGGGTGATTGTCATTAGGCCTACAATTTCCATGCATCGCTGTCGGTACAAAGAGGTTTTTTATTTTGAGTGTAACCATAGTTTCGTAATAAGCACGCATCACCATATTTTTACAAATTGTATTAAAGTACAGAAACTCTCTGCATAAGACAATCATTTTCATACTGGAAACCAATCATTCCCTCACCTTCGCAATTCTCATTTATATTTACGAAACCATCCTTGCATTCACATCTGTAGCTGCCAATGCTGTTAACGCAGTTTCCTGTTGTTGGATTACACGTTGATATATTGGATTTGCATTCGTCAACATCTGCAGCATATCAGATTATTATTATTGTTATTATTTTTTTTTTATTATAACAATATTTATTCTCTCCATCAATCAACATCAATACTGAAAGCTACAATAGACAAGGATGCAGAAGCTGTCGTCTAAAATTAACGTCATAAATGCCGTTAGTGTCACATCTCCCTTAGGTCTGGCTCCGTTAAAGGTGCCGCGGAAAGCCACCGAGTTGTGACCGCTGGACAGTAATTATTACAGTTATTATTATTATTATTATTATTATTATTATTATTATTATTATTATTATTATTATTATTATTATTATTATTATTATCATATTATCATCATCTATTATTATTATTATTATTATCATCATCATTATCATCATCATTATTCATCATCATCATCATCATCATCATACTACTATCATGCTATTGAAAAAATTATTATTTATTATAAATTCTGCTGCTGCTGCTGCTGCTGCTACTACTACTACTACTACTACTACTACTACTACAGTAGCCTGCTAATGAAGAAATTATTATTTATTATAAATTCAGCTTTATAGAATATAATACCGACCTGAAGCGTTAATTATCAGTTCAATTTTAACAGATGCCCCTCAATATTTTGGACAAGTCTACGCCTATGCATATGACTTATTACAAATAACTAATGCGTGTGGGCATTGTTTTATATGTTGATCTTATAGCGTTTAGACAGTGAAATTTACTGCGATTCGAACCTTCAGCAAGTGTTATTAGATAGTTCATATTGTGACAACTGTAGCATAGAACTATTGGTTTGAAATGTGCATTGTGAAAAATAATCGAGATAGATCCTTCTGCCTTATTTGATAGTAATATCACATTTTAAGGTATATAGGAACAAAAACTATGTTGCCTTACTTATTCGGGTGATGCAAAGGGTTAAATAAGGAGCACATAATTATAGGTTTAGTGTTTATGTATGAAATGTCTAAACAGTTTCAGCAGAAAATTCAAATTAGAAACTGCTGCAATATTTTTGATAAAAACAGACAATTTATGGCTACTAAAATTACGGCAAATTACACATCAAAAGTGACATCTAAATATTATTATCGTTTCGAATAAATATTTATTTATTAGTAGTCTAAATGTCACTAAAGTTACGATTCAGCTGAAAAGAAAAAAACCTGAATGCGAAACACTGAATAAAAGCGCTTTTATTCTAAGTTGCAGTTTTAGAGTGCTGACTGAGTCAAATATTATTATCAGGTTATTTGATTTGTATCGCAAAGGCCATAGGACGTTCGACCCCGACACTCACTATATCACAGATATGGAGTGCTGAGTCTTTCTGCCTTTATGCAATAATTATAATATGTAAAATGCACTTAGTAGCACAGTAGTGTACATGAGCTTATAAATAAATGCACGACTTTGAGAACCATAAATATACGCGCTAGACGTGACTAACTCACTAATTATTCCGATGTTTGGAAAGTTGAATTTCTATCTAAAATGCAAAACTAAATAGACCTAATACACAAAAGTAACTCGATCATGTTCTTCATTTAAATTAAGACTGACTATACCACTTTATCAGTGCATTCGTTATAATGCTTTTCGAGTGTGAATGTGAGTCACGAGAGAGAAAAAATTATAGGAGATTCGCGCTGCTTTTAACTAACCTGCATACACGCTGTTTGCCCAGGGTCCACCACAGATTTGACTAATATTACCAGAACATGGCATTGTACAGTTGGATTCAGGTAATGGACCGTATCTATCGTAGGAATTTCCGCAGCAGCAAGCGAAACTGTACTGCAACGATCAATTTTAAGTAGTTAATGCTATTAACTATAATTGCAATAATTTTAGCAGCCCTTAAAAACTAATATTAGGCACTTTCAACGCAAATCTAATTTAACCAAATGCTCAGATAGCTAGAAAGTCGGTTAGTCGATATCCAATAGTGATCAGAAAAAAGACAATCAATAGAACGGACTAGGGAGAGTTGATCAGATGATGATGGACAATGTGCAAAAGCCTAGGCATCTGCATAAAGATGGCCATTTGCTCTGAGTTCAGTAAATAAAAGGCGGGATGTCGGCAGTAAAGAGAATGTAGAGGATGGAGCCGAGCACCGAGCCCTGAGGTTTTTGTTACCTTAACAACAAAGGCCTAGAAGACCGATTATGGCGCCCACAGTTTACTGGAATCCGTGACTTTACTTTTTGGATGCTTAAGATATTTCCAGATCGTGATTACGATAGACAATAATATGGAACGCAGGACTATAAAACGATTTATTTTATTTATACCTATGGACTAACTATAACTCATGCAACGGACGCTAATTGATCTGTTGTTGGTGGCTGTTTGGTTTACAACCATGGACTATGTGTTGCCTACGAATGTTTGGAACGGCCTGAAGACGTAGTTGTGACGCAGTAATATTATACCTAAAAATAGCATTGATGCCATATGCCGTCTGGCTTTATGTAAGCCTGGCTATCCGTATCCGTGAGCGTCTAACATTCCAAAGATAACTAGTAAATTGTCTGTTTACATTGATATGCGGTTGGCTAAAATAGGTGAAAAATAATAATAGCGTGGTTACATCATATCTAAAAAAAATAGCATCACTGCCGTCAATCTCTATTTGTGGCTGTCCGTATTCCAAAGATGATAAAATAAATATTTTTTGCATTGATATGAGCAGTGTGATTCTCCTTACAGATTTTATTTTAGTTATAGTTACAGTTATAGTTAATGTTTTTTTTAATTTTATTTATAGTTATAGTTATAGTTAATGGATTTTTATTTTAGTCAGCTTCAGTTACTGCTTATTTACAATAATTAAGGCTATAAGCAAAATTGTGCGTATTAACACGCTGTCTCACAATTTGCTCAGAGCTTTGAAAGCCTTTGAAGTATAGGTGCATTCAGCTTCACGAATACACGAGTTTCCTAAGTAACTGACAAATTGCATAATAAAATATCGCATTTTTCGTTCTCATCTATGTCGAATCGTCAATATTGCACTTCCTATTTTTATTTTTTTTGTATTAACGAAAATAAAGATGAATTTATTTTCGTTATTGTTATTTTTGTTATAGTTATAGTTATAGTTAATGATATTTTTAGTTATAGTTATCGTTAACGAAATCGTTTTATTTTCGTTAACGAACAGTTTCGTTATCGTTAACGTTAACGAGAATCACACTGGATATGAGGCTGGCCCAAATACAGCCTGATGCTATTTTAACGTTGTTAAAGGGAGGCTGCTCGACTGGCCCTCACACCGATGATTTGCCGATGAGAAATTCCCGGTGGGGTCCTTATAACACCAGGGGTTGACCCTAATCTCGTAAGGCCTTCCTTGAGCAATAAGATAACTTATATAGCGCTACTTTAGCCCCAAAGTCTTGTTTTACAAACTACTAGATCAGATACGCATTGAAAGACATACTTTCTGACGTAAAAATTGGCACAACTAAGCAACTTAAAAAATATTCTGGTTACCTGCAGTCCAGCGTACGAGTAGTTAAGAGAGGCACAGTGTCTCAAGCAGGATTCTATTGTGTTGTTTCGTGCATTCTCCCAAATGAAGGTCTTTTCCATTGCTCTGATGTCTCTGTCTTTATAGCATCCAATGTACCGCCGTAAAAACGAGTTTGCTATAAAATCAAAAGCAGGATTCATGTTACTCAACTCATTCATCATACCTAATAATTATGTGTTTGCGAAAAGCATACTTCAGAATAGCTAGTGAGACTTTCATGAACTCGTTTCAAAGAGACCTGCAAACCAATGCATTGCAAGACTTTTTACTGTTATGTCGCTATTGTAACAACCGCCTGTTGTTTCACCATTTCATGTCTATGGACTTCGCCCATGAAACGAATCTGACCCGTGTAATGGTTATCTAAACCTGAGAGTCTCTACCCTGCGGTTCAGTCTAACAGTATTGCTGTTAATTATATCTATCTTACTTTTTTGTATAGTAACTTCATTATTAATGATATCTACATGCAGACTTTGAACCAGACAAATTAGATTTAAAAAGTATATGAACATTAGGTAAATTGACACAAATATTTTATGTACGTTATTGCGCACAGATTAACAGAAGAATACAAAGCCACAGAAGCAGACAAAGCTTTATTTAACCTAATTTAAGCTTATTTCCTAATTTGTCGTAGAATGTTGGCAACTATATCCACAGTGAATGAACATAATATATATGACAACATTCTATTGACATGGTCAGTGAGAGACATGGCAGAAAACAACGCCTACGTTACGAGCAGAGTCTGCTATCTCAAAAATTGAATAACACAGTTTCAAAGATTTAAGCCAGTGACATTTTCTAAGTTGCTGTGGAATGCCCAGCAGCAGGATTTCAGTCGTTGGTGGGTTAAGGAGAGTTTATTGGCTGCCATCCAAGACTGCACCTCATCAAAGGCAGGAGACAACAGTAACTGTTGTCCTGTCGAATCAACTGAAATGAGTGCCAAATGAATGTAGAGTTTTTAGAAATGATATCCTAGTGAGTGATTGTCGAGAAGTGCTCTAATGGTGTAGTGTATAATGTAAACAAAAGAAGGCAAAGCAGCAGGCTTGTGGAATCACCATTATTTTACTAACAGAGCACTACACGAATAATTGTCATTTAGCTCTCGTATTTACTTAGTGCGCGGGTTAAGATAGTACTAAACCAGTGCTGGACCAGAGATTCCAAACCAGTGCTAAGTGCTTGATACGACGTAGAAGAAGAGAATGGTCCACGGTATCAAAAGAGCAGACAAGTCAAGAAGAACAAGTGCTGTTAGCTTACCCCATCCATTGAGCATTTGATAAGAGTAGGCCTATTAAAAGTGCAGTGAGGTCTGTAAAGTTCTGGCGTTTAATAATTGTTGTTCAGCATAATTATTATTGTCTTTATTTTCATCTGTTATTACACCTACTGACTAATAAGCTGTTTTCACAACAAAGTGTTTCCAGAATATAGCCTTAGGTTGGTTTTACATAACTAGGTTTTATTTTATGTAAAAGTGTTTGAAATGTTCATCCGTTATTAAGTTTATACGTAATTATTGCGTAGTCAGTGTTAGGCCTACCTATGCCTAAAAAGTGATGCATGGCAAGAGTGATCACTAATATACCTATTACGACGTTGTCTATGATTCAAAAGTAGACAATGTTCTACTCTCGAGCAAAGAGACGATTGATCCCAGTACAATGACAAGGCCGGTAATATAAAATTCAATGCGCTCTTAATGCATGGGCATTATTATCATATCGATTTCTAACGGTTTTGATTATTCTAAAAAACATGATATCATGATTGTTTTTCTCTTAAACGGCTGAGTGAGAGTTCTGGATATAGACTTGTATGACTCTATTAAACTGGGTTCAGTTTGATACTTTGTCATCATAGGCATGTGTCCCAAATTGTAAGTAAATCAACTGAGTGTAAGTTGTAAAACTTCTCTCAGTTTCTATCAGTGGTGCTTTCTATTTTGAATTATTTTCTATAAAGTGGGTTTACTAGCTGCAAATGGGTATAACTAGCTCACGTTAAGTCATCAGCGCATTTTATATTATCTTGTTTGCAAACGTGCAAAAAATAGTGGAATTTTAAGTAAGAGTTTTAAATTTTTTATTTGGAGGCTACTTTACTAATTTTGAAAACCATTCAGAAATCAGTGTTGGAAGGACATCTGAGGGCGAAAGAGGCGTACTAATTGGCCCACCGGCTTCCTTACCCTGCCAGGAGAGGAATGGTCACCACCTGGCATACGACCAAGAAACTTTAACATGACGGATTCAAAGACAAAAGTGGGCAACGACGTTAACGTGTCTTCTCTGCAAAAGGGAAGAACCGCGTCCGGCAGGAATATAGACTTCAAACAGGCGTTCGACAGCGTGTGGCAGCAGGGACTGTGGCAGGTGCTGAGAAACTGCGGAGTTCCAGAGGAACTAGTGGCACTACTAGAGGATCTATACAGCAAGTCAGTGAGTGCAGTGAGAGTGGACGGAGAATTAACAGAGTGGTTCAAGATCATGGTTGGTGTAAGACAAGGATGCGGGCTGTCGCCGGACCTCTTCAATTTGCTCCTGGAAGCAGTGATGAGCCTTGCACTGAGATCTGTAGAGGCAGGAGTCACAATTACTGGACAGTTGCTCAACAACCTGCGCTTCGCCGATGACATTGATTTGGTTGCGGAGACACCGGAGCAACTGCAGGAGCTGACGGACAGGGTAGATGACAGTAGTAAAAGATTGGGCCTTAAAATCAATGTGCAAAAACCAAAACAATGACCATTGGAAAACAGTATGAAGATCTGGAGGTTTCACTAGAGAATAAAGCACTGGAACAAGTAAAAGAGTTTGTGTATTTGGGAGGTCTGATAACAGAGGACGGCTGATGCACAAAGGACAGCAAACGTAGAATTGGTTTGGCGTGTGCCATGTTCAGCAAACTGAACAAGATATGGAAAGGAAACAGCATATCGACAAGAACAAAGATGGAACTGTATGGAGCTTTTGTCATCCCAGTGCTGCTGTATGGATCCGAGTGCTGGTGCATGCGCAGAGAGGATGAGAGGAGATTGCTGGTGGCGGAAATGAGCTGGCTGCGAAAAATACAGGGCATAAGTAGGAGAGACAAGATCCGAAATGAGGTTACCCGAGAGGAGCTGGGACAGAGGGAGACAGTGGTGGATAAGATCAGGAAAAGAAGGCTCACATGGTTCGAGCATGTGACGAGAATGAACGACAGAAGGCTTCCAGCCGCGGCTCTGTATGGACATGTGGACGGAACACGAAGCCGAGGAAGACAAAGAAAGACCTCTATGGATAATATAATGGAGGATCTGAGGGCACAAAACATGGGTATAAGAGAAGCCATGGATAAAATCAGAGACAGAACGATTTGGAGATGTCATGTTAAGGACTCATCGTTGGCGCATGCCTGACGGAGGAGAGAGAAGAAGATTCAGAAATCAGAAGCAACTTGCCGGGAAGAAACGTTTCGCCTATTCTCTATATGCAGATTTTTGATAAACAATCTAAGTGGCAAGATTGATATTACGCAATTACACATCCCACAATACAGCCAAAAAACACAGCGTGTAACAGATCTGTCAGCGAGTCTAAACAGTAACCCGTACTTACCTACCTAACTAATAATACATACATTCCTAAGTACGCGTACATTCACGGAAACATACATACATGCACACTCTGAATTTTAAAAGGCATTCTACAGGTGGCTATGACACTCTTCGAAAATGCAGATAAAAATAATAAAGACTCTACTAGTTTACAGTGAGCACCTGGAAAATAGTTTATGAAAATGGTAGCCTATAGGGAGTATAGGCCCTAAGCTACGCTCACTTGAATAATTCACTTACCAGTGATCTGGGTTGTCGCGAGCAACAGCGAGCAGAACGTAAGCGATCCTGCGTAAATAATCATTTTGCAAATTCTTATGGCAACGTAGAATATCGAAATAACTGATTAACTATCTGTGACGACAAATCCTTCATTAATTTTAGTGCTCAAGTAAACGAAAAATCAATCCAACATGCATTACTACTCATTCAATCGTGTAGTAAGCCACCGCTTGTTTGGCTAACTGACGTTTGCATGCGGAACCTTTCGCTTGTTATAGGCCTAATTTAGTCACCCTAGTATCCATCGTCATCATTTGCGCTTTGTGTTATTAGTTGGCCGTCCTAGTTAGCATGAAATTACAAGACTACTAAATTGCGCTAGGCGTGATCGGCCCACTGCCGGAAAACATCGGCCTAAATCAGGAAGTTAGTGAACAAAATTTAATAATTTATTTATTTCGAACATTTATATAGCGCCTCTCAAGAAAAATACTCAGACGTTCTCCCGACTTCAGCACAGCTAAAAAGAAGACTTAGAAGAGCTAACTTAAGCTAAGAAAAGAATGTAGGAGATATTATTGTGAAAAAGAGACGAAGCTCCAGAGGGAGACCATTCTGGTTCGAGGGGCCCACCACCGAGAAAGCGCGATTCTACTTAGTGGAGATACGGGCAAAAGGGACAAGGTGCAGACCCTTTCAGACCAGCTCACCTGGTACTGAGGACATAATAAACAGAGCTCGCGAAGATAGGCAGGAGCGAGGCACTGTTAGCAGTGCCAAACTAGGGCAGCTGTTCCATATGCAATCCGCAGCCAGTGGGAGGGGGGACATCACGCATGTTACTTGAGACATGACAAAATTTGGGTACACGGCCAATAGGGCGGGCAGCAGAACGCATGATCCAATCCAGGCACCCCAGGATGCAAGTTCAATTAACCAAAACAACATTTTAAAGTACTTAACGAGCTAAGCATGTAATCGTACCAGCAAATCCTCAGTGCAATTATAACCGCCAGTGTTATGTGGGAGATTTCTACGCTGCATTCCTACAACAATTCGAGGCTATCTCTGTAAACTGCCTACGGCTTGTGTGATATGTCTGCCGGAGATAACTGCTCATGAATTGGGCGTATGACTGCAGACTACGGCTATGTCTCATCCTGTTTGTCTTGCAGTTCCGTTTACAGTCTTCAATTGATCCATCATGCTTCTCGCAAAAATTATCGTATTTTCTGGTATATTATAACTGGACTTTTAAAGCAAAGATAATAAAAATACAAAATGTTGCCTAAATAATAATATCATCTTTGTAACCTAAACCTCCTTTATCAGGCTAAATTGTTCCATGATTTTGGAAAGAGTGGTTTCATGCACCATCAACGTCTTTTTTCCTTTTAATTGTTTGAGTCGTTGAATATCTATAGTCTATCTTAGGCAATTAAATATTTTAATGCTAGCGTTGCATGGAAAGGGTGTTGTCATAGAAGTTCAATCAAGACCATGATCAGATGCTGATAAATACTCACATTTATCGACTTCTGTGTCATTTCATTTCGACGGATATTTTGATCTAGATGGAGAATTTGTACAGTAAATTCTAAGATGTTGGAGTTTTCTGGTGCTAGGTTAGCCTATTGGACATATTCGTCAGTTTTGCCAAGGATTCTGTAGGCTACGTTTAAGGGGCATTCTCTTCGCATGTGGCCTTGGCCCATGTGACTGCAACAAGTCTATCCTTCCGACATGACAGTACGGTCGAGTCTGCGCCATGCGGACCGTGTACGCCGCTTGTAGCCGAGTGTTTTCGTCTCGGTGGAGGACGATCGAAGCGGGGCATTGGAGTAACCTCGACCGTTAGTCACTGGTGGCTCTACAATCTACGACCGACATGCGACGAATGCCTTTTCTACGTACTCCTAATGCCTTTTCTCCGTACTCCTAATGCCTCGCCGAATAGCTGGACGTCTGTCATCTGCCGCCAGTGACTGCTCGTCGGCAGCGTCATCGTGTGTGCGAACGCTGTCACCTGTAGTTTCTCGACTCTATCGACGCAACTTGAGACTCTGAACAGCCATGTCATCTTCAACTGTTGACTGGAATCCGTTGGTTGGTTCTTCGTGTGTACATGGGCCCGCCACTAGTGACACTTTCAGCTTACCGTGCATTGTTTTGCTAAGTGATGTAATATATTCCTTCGTAATTACATTTAACATCATATTGGCTAGCGCAGAGAGCGCCCCTGAGTAGATATCTTGATGGGGCGCTATATAAATGTTCATTTACACTACATTCAGGGTGGCAAATGTCATATCCGATTTATCTTGATTAGTTTGATTGTAAAATTTCTGACTAAGGAGCTCAATAGCTACGTCATTCCTGTTATTTAGCACATGTTCCGGGTTCTGATTATATCCGCTGTTTACAATGCAGCCGACATATTTGTCATGCAGCTGACCTACAATTGCTAGGATTTCTCCTTAGGCACTATGTAATGAATCCTTGTTGAAGCATACATGCATGTGTAGCCTATGATATTTCACTAAGTTCACTTGTGACCTAGTATGCGGGATATAGCGGGCATATTCTGTGACGAACATGCGGGCAATCTCCTCGTCATATGAAAAACAAAGTAACAGATTTATAATAAACAGTCAAGTAAATGGTTATAGGTGAGGTCATGCAATCTGTGGCGAAAACGTTAAAACCATTTACTCAGTAGCTAATTTAATGTATCAGTTTTGCAGAATACTAACCACTAACTATTGAATTAGATCTGTATTCTACTAATTTAAGAGCCATCGGTACTATAACGACGGTTATTCGTCTTATTATGAGATAGGCCTATCTGGTAAGAATCTTTCTAGATAAGTAAGTCAACTGCTTATGGGAACTAGCTGTTAAACCCTAGACATAGCTCATATGCTAAATTTAAGATAAATTTAATGAGCGCAATATTATTGAATTACAAATAAATAAAAACTATAATAAGGATATAATAAGCGAACCATATAATGAACATGTATATGCAGAAGTTGACATGACATTCATACATAGGCGGTCCTATTACATGTAGACGTTAAATTTAATAAACCTGATGCTATCAGATTACGAGAGAAAACTGCCACTGCTGGGATATGCGCGCCTGCATCAGGATGTTCGCGACCAAAAAACACCTGGAAGCGTACTGAATAGAAAAGCATAAAGGCACGCATGCACACATAAAGACATTTATACATACATACAGACAGACAGACAGACAGACAGATATACATACATACGTATATGCATGCATACATACATACACACAGACATGCATATTAAGCAATATTATACATATACATTTTACATGCATACATGTTTGGACACTGTTAATCTCAGTGTAATAAAAACGACAAGCTTTATGTGAGAGACTTATAGGCCTACTCTGCAATATAAACACATGATGCAACCCTACACGGGTCTGCCGGTAGTAGGCTGTCATAAAATTGCACAACGAATCCTCTCTACGTCTATAACCATCCTGTTTGTGTTACAAACTAAGTCTAAAGGTCAAGACCTTCGTTTATTATTGCTCCGCCATATTTTATATAACAATAATCGCATTTACTGATTTATATAATTGCTATTTTGAAATAAGAATAATTTTAAAACTGATCAGAAATTTCTCTCTAAATAATGATACCATCCTTGTGGCGTAAACCCTTTTAAGAAGCACAAATTGTTATTTATTTTGCTTAGGTGGAATGTTTTTTCACTATTACAGACACTAGTATTACTTCTACATGAAACTCGATTGGTTCCAAAAAGTGTGGCCTTAACAATTGCTGATATAAATCGTTGTACCAGTTCTGTACCCCCTCCCTAAGTCCGACTCACACCTCAACGTGGTGAGGGGGTGGCAACAGTAAGTAGGGGAGTGCCTGCTGAGGCTATGCCATCAGTGGTGAAGGTCTTGGCTGAAGTACCACCTAGGGCGCTACGCGAGGTGGACAGGCTCAGCAGGAACCCTGAAAAGCTGGCAAACGTGGGCGGCATCGCCGCCTCTGATACCACAAGATAGTGGATATCAGAGCCAGTCCTAAGCCTGGAACTCTCTTTAAGGGAGAAGTGCCAAGGTCGAACGGATGGGTGCAGATACTCCGTTCGTAAAGAAAAAATACGTATGAGACTCCAAACGGGCCTCGGCCCATGGATCTGATGCAAGCGTTGGACACCTACGGGCCTTCGGCCCATGGATCCTGATGATGATGATGATGACCAGTTCTGGTGATCAGCAAGTGGCAGTTACGTCTTGTTATGCAACGAAGAATTTTGCAAAGATACAGCTTTCACAATATGAAAGCAGACTTGGCTTGGTTCGTAAAATGTGCTATATATAAATGGCGAGGTATTTGGAAAAAAGTAGGAGTTGAGCAATTAATAATTATTATGTGTATTCTGCAGAATCTTAAAAGACGCCAATGATGATACAAATATTTGTATAAATGCATGCATACTCATTAGGGGTGTCCAGAAAAATGACACATCGCAGAAAACACCCATACTCAGGTGTTTCCAGTTACTCTATTCATCTATTGTCTATAAATATTTTTTACAGAATTTTAGAATGTTATCCTGAGGTCGCTCAAAGCCCCTGAACATACCCTACTTAAGTCCCCAGAATTGAAGACGCCCGTGCTCGGATCTTGGAACTTGGGTCAATTGTCGATTTACTCTTTTTATCAAATAAAATTAACGAATAGTCCGATTTGGATGAAATTTGTATTGCTTGTTTCTCTCTATGAGAGCTATAGTCTGATCAAATATAGATACTAAATTCTGGTCATTCAAGGTCATTTCAAGGTCATAAGAAACGAAATCGAAAAAAAATTGAAGAAAAATGATCAGATCTCAGCCAATAATTGTTAAAATTGATTAATTCTTTCCTGCATTTCTCGTCTAGATAAGGGCTACATGTGATAAGAAACAAGGGTACCAAATACAAGACGATCAAAAGTTATTTTAATTACAAAAGGTCAATTTTAGAGTAAAAATCATTGTCTGAAATTGACCTTTTTGTCCTTTAAATAACTTTTGATCGTCTTACATTTGGTATCCTTGTTTCTGATCACAGGTAGCCCTTTTCAAGACGAGAAATGCAAGAAAAAATTAACAAATTTCAACAATTATTGGCTGAGATCTGATCATTTATCTTTAATTTTTGCTAGATTTCGGTTATTTTGACCTTGAAATGACATTGAATGACCTTGAATTTAGTATGTATATTTTACCTGGATGTAGCTCTCATTGAGATAAACATATCAACTTAAAGTTCTTCGAGATCAGACTCTTCGTTAATTTTTTTTGATAAAAAGAGTAAATCGACAATGGACCCAAGTTCCAAGATCCGAGCATGGGCGTCTTCAGTTCTGGGGACTTAAGTAGGGTATGTTCAGGGTATTGAGCGACCTCAGGATAACATTTTAAAATTCTGTAAAAAAATTTATAGACAATAGATGAATAGGATAACTGGAAACACTTGAGTATGGGTGTTTTCTGCAATGTGTCATTTTTCGGGACACCCCTAATAAAAACTTACTCATATAAATAAAATTGAAAATTGATTGCGTCCCTCCAAGATATCTAGCCTACTCAGAGGCGATCTCTGCGCTAGCCTATATGATGTAAAATGCCATTACGAACGAATATATTACATCAGTTAGCAAAAGATAAACATAGTATATATACAATGCATTATATATGATACTTAATACTCGAACCATGAGTCAGTCTGGTCCGAAATACGGCAACCTAAGCAGGAAGTAGAAAATTTAAAAGGCAAAAGCGAAGGACCGGATGGATCAGGGAAAAAATTATTGAAGAGCTGAGACACCAATTTAGAGTGTAAAGCCCGCGGTGTGATAAATAATGGAGCCCGAGCTATTGTAGATGTTGGTGACTGAACGTCCGTATTCTTGGGGAACTGAGAATTTGCGGAATTCAGAGGGAAGTATAGAATGCAAATATAGAAGTATACAGCAGTGCACAGTGAATATCATTATCAAAATTAATGATAATGAAACGAAAGCAATTGATATCCACCGACTTAATCATAGAATATCTATTATACGCAAAACCTTCTCGAAAACATAGAACAGGTTCACCATTCGAAAAGTTTTCGGTTGTAACACAAGTGCTTCCTAACCTCAACTAACAGCTACTCACAGACGATAACTTCAATACGTAATAATTCTGTTTAAATGCAATACATGAATTCGCTTCCTCTTATTTATCCAGTCTCAGTCACCCACTGCCCAAATGGGCTGCTATTCTTACAAACAAGCGCATATCGCCAGGGTTTTATAGGTCTATATTCTTATAAGTTCTTCCAGACTTATTTAGCTCAAGCGTGACCAGACGAGAAATCGATCATCTAGGATGTGGGGCATTGGAGAAATACATTTAGCAATATAATATAGCATAATATAGAATCGCTTCTAAATAAATATTTGACTAAAATAACGCTCATGACAGCTTAGACAAAATCATGTAACTTTTCCAGCTTAAAATACGTTGCACATTCAGTAGAGTTAAGGCTCAAATATCTGTTTAAATATAGTTAAACTAAACTAAATGCTAAATACTTCTGCCTACGCACGGTAATCTTACGAAAAACTGATACTCTAAATACATATCATATTCCATCTATCATGATTGCAGCACATTCAGATAGAAGACTCAACATTCAGCTTAAGGTCTGCGTATTCGGAAGTTGGATTTTGGGCAAGATGGCATTGTTCTGGGATGATCTGTTCGTAGACGTTAGTCTCGTCAACAGGGTCTGGAGTATCATCGCAATTGTTTCCATGCTCATCCGATGCTTTTATAAAACTTGGTTGAAAATCAGACTGTGTCGAACCTTTACCTGGTTCAAAAAATAAATATAGAGCGTAGTGTATATTCATAGGAATCCTAACAATGAAGAAATTTCTATTCTTACAAAACAAGACAAAACTCATAAATTTTGTTTCAGCTTAAAATTCCTTTGAAGATAATTTCCAATTTAAAATAAATTATATATACACCATTTCCTCTAAAGTTCTATTTGTTATCACTTGTTCTACTTTTGAAAACCTTTCTGAAATAATAATAATGAAAAGCTGATTTATATTCTACTACTACCGCTGCCACTGGTGCGGCGCCACCACCACCAGCAGCACCACCACCACCACCACCACCACCACCACCACCACTACTACTACTATTAATTTAAAAGGCAATTAATTTAAAAGACTTTGAGCTGAAAGTGTGCGATAGCTTGAAACTGAATTTTCGTTGAATAGTTCTCATGGCCTATCCGTAGATTTTATTTAATATTTGAATTAGGAGAGCTTAGACAAATTTTTATTCTTCAGTAATAATTTAGACTTTGACGTTCATTTGCCACATGTTGTTGTCAGTAGACTAACATTGAGAAAGATGAGAAGAAGTATAATACAAAATACATTTGGAAGCCTTCGGTAGCCTAGGTTTCGTCTGAACCATCGAATGGTTTATGCTGTGTTCATCTAATATACGTCGATGGTCCAAACTGATCGTTGTTCACTTGTAGCTTTCAAGATCAGTCAAATTAAAGAGGACTTCAATTTAGTTAACCTGAAAATTCGCAGAGACACTTAATTCACCTGGCTTTGTTGATTTAGCAGTCTTTATTTTGGAGACAACGAAGAACACGTTGATGAGTAAACTGATTGTCATAATAGTTCCCAAAGTTATTATTATTCCGATAGCAGTCGATCTATTGAACTCTGTTGAAAAATGATAACGAGAATTAATTAAATTATTTTAAATATATTTCATCTGTGTATGACCGTGTTTGTACGTGTGTAAGCTTATGTATGACCTTCATAACTGCGGATTTGTTTGTGGTCAGGTAACTTTGATAGCTCTGTTTTATGCGAGACGGCCTTTTACCCAACGATCAAGAATTTCTATAGGACGGTCATTTTAACGTCGGCGGATCGAGCTGCTTCCTAAATTAGCCCTTGCCTTTGCATACATACGTGATGTGAAGCATTGGCTGTCTGCATATCAGCGGATTTTATAATTTTGTAGCATTGCTGCTCTGGTTTCTCGCTGTGTTTTTGGCTGTGCTCCATCTTACTTGCGCGATCTTTGCCGCCCAGTGTCCGACGTAGCGGCAAGTCGGGTGCTTCGCTCTGCGACAAGTGGTGAACTTTTAGTTCCACGGGTGCGCTTGATTACCAGACAACGCCGAGGTTTCTCAGTTATGGGCCCTTGAAGCCCTTCCATCTGGAATTATCTCCCGCCAGAGTTGCGTTCATTACTCCTGATCAACCCAACTGGGTTTTATAAGTCACTCAAGTATTTTCTTTTTCTTTCGTCGTGCCTGAGCTGGGGCGCTCCTAAGTTGGTTTCGTGAAGGGGACTATATATAGATTCTCATAATGAATGAATGATATAGCCTACTCAACAGACATTCGTTGTGTCTGCAGTAAATCATGATTTTAAAAGGCGTTTCGGCTTCAGTTTTCCTTCATTAGCATCTAAACCGTGACAATGGCATGCGGTTCAGTAGTCAATATGAACAATAAAGAAGTAATAAAACAAAAGAAGACTAATAAACAAAAGAAATTATCAGAGAGCCTTCTGCCTAATTTCTGCCACAGCGCCGTAATACAGATATTTGATTGCGATTGAATTTACACTAAGGAAATACTGCTGGAAATGTCATCCAAATAGAGCAGGCAAGTTCATACGTTGACAACAGTTACTAGGCCTATTACATTACTATTATATTACTATTACATTTGCAACAATATCATGTGAAAGTAACAGGCATTTAGTTTGTAAGGTGAGTATTCTGAAAGCCGTCGGCAATCGAAAAGCTCACGAGTTCAAAAATAGCGACAGATTTAACCATCGGTTCAGCATTTAGGACCATGATGCCATTGCCCACCTGTCTAGTAAATTTGATGTCATGTGTACACTGAACAGTCAGCTGAACTGCTGTCAAGTCTAGTTGATACTCTGTGTCTTTGATTGATGTTTCTGCCTCTTTGGCGTAATAAAGGTGTCCACTGTCCACAGTGTCCAGTAAGCGCAGCAAGTATTCAGGACATGAGACATTATTCAATTAGCGAGCCATTATTCATATGTCAACCAAATGTATTAATCGATTCCATGCTGTGTATAAGTAAAACCAATATTGCAACGTTTACATACTGTAGATTAATTTAATATTTGAGCGATTGCATTAATAATTAATATCGATAATAGAACGATAGGTTATTCGTTTGCTCGTTGGCATCCTTACTTTCGCACTTGCCAGATATGCGCATGAAGCCTTCCATGCATGGGCATATATAGCTGCCAATGCTATTAACGCAGTATTCCGAATTTGCATCACACGTATCCAGCTGGCATTCATCCACATCTGCAAAAACAAAGCATGAATAGCAACATATAGAGCATCGTATAAACGTTACAAACTACCGAAATGTTATGGTTCAGCAGTCAACGCCAAATTATAAAAAGAAAAAGCAGTGGTAGAGCTGAGTTAGAATGTTAGCCAGAAGTAGGCCCTGTGAAAGTTTAACCTCAACGCATCAGTATAGGTGGCAGTCTAAGAGGTTCACCCCAACCTCATCTTCATACTGACGGTGCACGCTCTCTGCTCCCGGCGCCCCTAGCAGCAAGAGTATGCTAGGGGCGTTAGTCGAATATAAATCACAAAATATCTTTATTGACTTGAACTCCAGACCTCTTGCTGGCGAGGCCAACAATGCACTACTAAGAAATTAAAAATTATTGAAAAATTCAAATAAACACTATATATAGAATTTAAAGTTGCATTGAAATGTGAGATGCTTAGGCCTAACTGTCAGAAATACCAGATGCGATTGCTGTCACGCTTACTTTGAACCATATTAAAGCATTCTCTACCTGTTAAAAATGAATAAATATACCTGTGCATTTGTCAGAGGTCGTCTTTTCATATCCAGACATACAATGGCATATGTAGCTGCCATATGTGTTTTTGCAAAGCTCTCTTTCAATAGCACACACTCCCGAATCGTTTCTGCATTCGTCTATATCTAAAATAATATGTTAGGTGTAGGATAAACTAGGTTATTCAAGTCTTGTAGTGGTAAATATGACGATGTTTCTCTTACATCTCCCCAACTCCTTTTACACCTCAATTGCACAATTACTCAATTTGGTTTACCTAATCACTAAATGCTTGTCATTCAACTCTATCTGCCTTACCCCATCAAAGACAGAGTTCATCATTCGAGGCATGAATGATAAAATAAAAAAATCGCTGACCCTTCCATATAGTGGCATACACCCATGACTAACTCTTCATCTCTCATCTTTACCTCGGAATCCTCTGTTATTGCGCTGAAGCTCTCTACATAATAGCAGCGTCGCTCAATCTGAGACCTGCTAATCGCATATACCTACCTTCGCACTTTCCAGACAGATTTCGAAAACCATCCTGGCATTCACATCTGTAGCTGCCAATATTGTTAACGCAGTTTTCTGATGTTGGATCGCACGTTGATGGACTCGATTGACATTCGTCGACATCTGCAGTAAATCATAATTAAAAAATATATATCACGAAAAAGAGTTTAAAATAAAAATAACAGAACATATGAACCAAAGCATTTAACAGTTTTATAAAAATGTGAAATACATGTCTGTCAGAAATACCAGAGCGATTGCTGTCACCATTACTTTGAACCATAAAAAGGAGTATAAACCAGTGGAAAAATGAATAAACTTACCTATGCATTTGCCAGAGGTCATGTTTTCATATCCAGGCTTACAATTGCAATTGTAGCTGCCATATGTGTTTTTGCAAAGCTCTGTTTCATTATCACACCGGAGCGAAGCGTATCTCAAACTGCATTCGTCTATATCTAAAATATTTTAGATGAAGGATACATTAAGTATTGTAATGGTAACAATGACAATGTACATTGTGTGTCTTATATCTCTCAAGCTCCAGTTCAATTTCTCTACTTGTCTAAACACATTTTCGACCGCGCGCGCTTATGCTTCGTACATATTTATGATCTCCGCCGCATTCGGCCCATGCTGAACCTTGAAACTGCGTCCAGAATTGCAATCTCCATTGTCCACTCCAAGCTCGATTATTGCAATTCCCTCGTCTTAAACCTTGAATCCACTCAAGTTAAGCGTATGCAACTTATGCTATTCAAAACTCACTAGCCCGAGCCGCCAATAGAACACACAAGCTCTCACCCTCAAGTCACTCCATTGGCTAAAGGTTTAAGAGCGGATTCACTTCAAAGTTCTAACACTAGCCTGCTACGACCTACAATATTGCCAGAAACTTTTTCGGTTCCTCGATCATCATTGCCACTAAACCACTATCAACTGCGTCAGGCTCCTCTATCTATCACCCCCCCAGGCTTTCCACTCAAAACTAGTCTCTCTTCTCAAGAATTCTCTGCATTCCAATTCTTACCGACCTAAACGACAGCCGTTTCTGCAGTTCCTTTGCCTTCTATCTCTGGACTCCATTGCAACCGTCCTTGAATCTCCTTTTGATTACCCTCCGAACAACTCATCTGACTCGACTTAGCGCTCGTGAATAAGCTGGTGCCCTGCGTTTAGCATCCAAATGGCGCTTTACAAAACTGGAGTTTACAATAACGATAACGATTTCAATAAACTATTTTTTCTGCAATTCAACAATGACAAAAAGATCAGTGTCTACGTTGAGTTTCACGAACTTTAAAGAATAATGCAAAAGAGTTCTGGTCATTAGGTTTGTATCATTCTTCTTCTTCACGTTCTCTGCCCTCAGGCAGGTTCATATGTCCAACGACGCCATTTTTCTCTGTTCTCTGCTTCTCTTTTCAGTCCGCTGTATCCCTCCTCTGCCAACATCCAGTCCAGTAGCATTGTTCTTGGCCTACCTCTCATCTTTTTCCCCTCCATTCTTTCCTCGATGATGTCTCTTAGTAGGGTGTCGCTCCTTAAGATGTGTCCTATCCATTTCTTCTGCCGCCCCCGTATAGTGCCTATCAGTGATCTTCTTTCTTCCACCAGCTGTAAGATTTCCTCATTCGTTCTTCTCTCCACCCAGCTGATTTTCTCCATTCTGCGCCATATCCACATCTCAAAGGCCTCGAGTCGTTTTATGTCTTCTTGCCTCATTGTCCATGTCTCAGAGCCGTACTAAAGTAAAGTAGTATGCTTTACATAATATGGTTTGACCTTGATTTGTTACATGCAGATCAGCCATACCTTCTTAATCAACATCGTACACACACCATATATGTACAAGTTATGTTCATGTACAGAAGCTATCTACATAAAAGCATCGTCACTCAGTCTGAGAAGCAATGATCGCCTTAACCAACCTTCGCACGTTCCATATATATTTACGAAACCATCCTTGCATGCACATCTGTAGCTTCCAACGTTGTTAATGCAGATTTCTGATGTTGGATTACACGATGATGTTCCCGCTTGGCATTCGTCGACATCTGAAGTAAATTTTGAATTTAAATATGTATCTTGAAGACAGGGTTTATCATAAGACTAACAAAACTGGAAGTGTGATTAAAGTAGTATGAAATCTCCCGAGGGTTATGTTATAATGAAGGGTTAAATAATAAAATAATTCTCGTGTTTTTTAAACATTTCGACGGCGGAACAATACATGACAAAATATGTGCCCGATTCTCTCTGAGCGAGCATTTTGACCGCCTACACATACGGCACTTTAACCCTTGGCGGATTATGACTTTTAAAGTACGATTTCGTTTTAAGTGATCATTGACTGATGCTCTGTTCATTATTGTGGCGTTTCTATGGAATTGACCAGATCAGTGATGAATTTTGGATAGTACTCTAAACGGGGTAAAGGTTCACTAGCGACTTAAAGGTGCAAAACATCGAAACAGCGATACCATATGCTGATCCAATAATTGCAGTAAAATTCCCATGTTTCTCTACTGGATAGTAGGGGATGCGCTCATTTTCCACTTCTCAGTCTTTTAGCTGGAAATAGACCAATACTAGGGTTCTGGGCATACGTTAGTTCATTGCAGGACTTGTCGTTAACTTTCTAGTTAATGCCGGAACCAAAGGATAACAACTTGTTCGTGGTCGTTATACGGAAGCAACTAAGGAAGCTCAAACTTGCTATCGTTAGAGTTTAGGCCAAGCGCGCTACCAATAGATCACAATTTTTCAGAGTTTCTGTTCTATTGGCAACCTAGAGTTGCGCTATTTCATTAAGCGAAAGTTTTTAATGAAATGTTTATCTCTTAATAATGGTTGTAAGAACTTGCATATGAAATTATTGCGAGCTGTAAGTTCTTGTAATGGCAATGTTTCAAGTTAATAACCTAAGACAAACTTTTTGCAATATTATAGTTATATTTCGAAACAAAAGAGCAGCTCCTTTAGCCGGCTAAGCACCAAGAGGCAAACTACTGCATGAAGTGTTAGCAAGTTCGATTCTTTAGTCTCGGCGTATGATGGCGGGTGACCCGTGTAAACGGCCAATGCGTTATTTTGGATGGTTGTATAGGAAGCCTAAGTGGAGCCAAAGACTCGGAGAAAATTTGTAACCTGACAAGTATGTGAACTTCCGACCTCTCAATAGACAGTTGAGTAAACTAATCACTAGACTATCCCGAACCTGTTATTATAGTTTACCTGTGCAAAGTTCCCATGTTTTCATTCTATGGAAACCTCGTTTGCATCGACATCGTGAAACATTCATGTAATTCAAGTCAATAACGTTGCACGATTCATTTCTTTTGCAGTCTGTATCGATTGAGCACCGTAAGATGTCGCTCACTGAAAAACATGGAATCTGGTAGTAAGACATCCTGCTTTATTTTGACCTGCAATTTCTTGTATCCGTGTTGGTACTGGTAAATCTATAACTGCGGTGCTTGTGCCATACCCGGACTATACTCGGACGTATTAGTAGGCTAAGTGTGAGCTATCTTTGGTCCTGCGTGAGGCTGCGTAAATTCATATTTTGTTCTGTTGTACATCGATATAGGTTGTGCGCGCACATCGACTGAGTAAATCCTTATTCACTTAGAAAACAACGTGCCAAGCGCTGACAGTAGATGTCTATGTTCTGATAATTGAATAAAACTTCGTTTTTTGCGAACATTAGTCAAATACGAACGAACTTGATACTTTTTCTAAACTTTAAGACCATTTCATTTACAGCAAACGACATCAGCATTTTAACAGCTGTAACCAGCCTTTGGTTTTCCTGACTAGCAACGTTATGCCGAACACTTTTGGTCACTGAAGGTACATGAATTGCAAAACAATTGCCCTGCTGTGTAATTGTTTTGTGATGGACAACTTCTAACTAAACGTCTAAAGACGGAGTAAGAATGTTCTGAAAAAAGTTCTCTAAAAGTTAAAAATTGGAGTTTGTGCTTGACGATCGCCGAATAAAATTGTCACAGGAAGCGACAGAGGCGACAAGATTACGTAACTCAGTCTGGATTTAGTTTCATTATTCACAATAGGGTTGGATCGATTGGCATTAGGCCTACTTTGCCGATTTCCGATTTTCGGTTATTTGACCCTCCTTTTTGCCGATTCAGGATTCGATCCAATTAATCGGTAATATTTATTTTTATTCGGTTCTAAAGTACTAATTTTGTAATTTTTACAATTTTGTGTGGTTAAGAAAAAAGACCGACTGTCCGCCAGTTTTGCTGTTGCGTCGACTCATATTTTCTATCATTTTTACAATTTTGTGTGGTTAAGAAAGATGATATTTCAAATCTTCTAAATAATAAACTGAATGGATTGTATGACTCCTGCTTCCCACTCCGATCACGGAGGACTAGGTTATTTAGAACCAAAACTAAGCCTTGGATTTCTAATGCTTTGCTGAAATCGTGTAAAAAGAAAAAATTTTTATACAGGAAATATCTGAAAATCAAAACCAATGATGCCCTTTTAAAATACAAAACGTATAAAAATAGATTAACAGCAGTTTTACGGAAATGTGAGAAACAATATTATACTACTAGATTAGAATCACACTGTGGCAATCTAAAGGAAATATGGAAGACATTGAAAGAAGCTCTGCACCAAAATGGTCCTCAACAAAATAACCCCTCTCTAAGAATTAATGGTCAAATTGAGACCGATCCAGCCATAATTGCTGATTCTTTAAATAAATACTTTGTTACTATTATATAGGACCCACGTTGGCATCAAAAATTCCACCTACTACTAACACTGTCTTTAAATACTTAAAGGAACCAAACACTAATTCAATATTTCTTACCCCCACATATGAACTGGAGATACAGACTATTATCACGAATTTAAAGAATACAAAAGCAATTGGTTCCCTTATAGTTCCGGTGGAAATTATTAAGCGATGTGCGGCTAACATATCGTTACCACTAGCTCATTTGATTAATCAGTCTTTTCTAACAGGTATTGTGCCACATAATATGAAAACTGCAATTGTATCTCCAATATTTAAAACAGTAGATTGTTATGGTGTGATGACTTATCGTCCCAATTCAAAACTGCCTTGTTTCGCAAAAATTCTGGAAAGAAATGTATAAAACACTACATGATTTTCACATGGACAATATGACTTTATATAAGAAACCAGTATGGTTTGACAAAAAATCACTCAACTAACCTTGCCTTAATTGAGGTCATTGATCAAATTTCGAGGGATCTTGACGATGGTAATTATACCTTGGGCATATTTTAATTACAAAAAGGTCAATTTCATACCATAATTTTTCTCTAAAATTGACCTTTTTGTAATTAAAATAACTTTTGATAGTCTTGCCTTTGGTATCCTTGTTTCTTATCACAGGTAGCCCTTATCAAGGCGAGAAATACGAGAAGGAATTAACCAATTTCAACAATTATTGGCTGAGATCTGATAATTTTTCTTCAATTTTTGTTAGATTTCGTTTTTATGACCTTGAAATGACCTTGAATGACACCGAATTTAGTCTCTATATTTCATCTGGATATAGCTCTCATCGAGGTAAACAAACAGTAAAAAGTTCATCCAAATTGGACTCTTCGTTATTTTGTAGTGATAAAAAGAGTAAATCGACAATGGACCCAAGTTCCAAGACAAAAGCATGTGCGCCATGAGTCCTGGGAGTTTAAGTAGGGTATGTTCAGGGGCTTTGAGGGACCTCAAGATAACATTTTAAAATTCTGTAAAAAATATTTCTAGACAATATATGAATAGAATAATGGGAAAAACTTGAGTGTGGGTGTTTTCTGCAATGTATCATTTTTCTGGACACCCCTAATGTGGCTAAATGAAGATAGACAAGTGAAAGTGCAATCTAAAGCCGTATTATTAATAAGCGTTGGCCGTTGCAAGTTTCGGGTCACATATTATCTCTAGTTCGAATATTTGCATGCTATTCACATTCGTGTAAAATGACCCACAAGGAGTTGTTAAAATTGGACCGCGGGTCCATTTTACACACTGATGAATGTCGTGTAAAATTATTAAATGCTGGTTCTATTTACACGACACTCGTGTATATTGGACCAGTTTTTTTTAAATATATTTTTCACATTTCTACGTTTTCTATAAGACCTACAATTATTGCTTCTATCTCTGCCCGTACTCTTAAAATATTTCTTTTCTCGCGAAGCGTTTCGCATTGAGAACGCCTGTGGTTAGGTAGTACTGCGAGAGGCCTATTTAGAAATCCGTAAATACAATACAATGAAAACATACTTATACGCATTCAAATAATACAATCAAATGCACAGAAAAGTCACTCGATTCAGTTTTGCATTCTATTTAAGAACATAGAGTAATTCACACTTTCAATGGAATCATCTGGATGTTTAAGAATGTAAATGTGAGTCAACAAGCTAAGAAAAATATACGAGACTCGCAATGGTATGAACTAACCTGCATATACACTGTTTGCAAAGGGTCCGCCACAGATTTGACTATTATTACCAGAACAAGTCATATTACAGCCGGGTTCATGTAGTGAACCGTATCTATCGTAGGAATTTCCACAGAAGCAATCGTAACTGTACTACAATAATCAATTTAAACTAGTTTATGCAAATAATTGCAATGCGCATAGCTCAGCTCAAGTTAAATTAAGCACGCTAATCTTCGCTAATCTAAAGTGCGGTATGCTAAAGTTGACTATCAACGAAAATTTCATCCAATAAAATAGGAAATTCACCAGTGCTTAGTTCCAAACGCAGAGCCCAAACACCGGATTTCTATCTTAGACGTTAGTTTAGACCATGACCAGAGCTGCAGGACCGTTTGGCATAGAAGATAATGGGCGATCAGGATAACTGCCGAAGGTACACTGAGGCCACACCATCCAGCAGTCCCCCATAGATGAAAGAAGCAGCAGCGTGCGAGTAAATTTCAAACCAGGAGATCTATGCAACGGTCGCCCAAATGGACAAAACACCTATCCGCGATTTCTGAACGATGCGACTCCACACCATCCGCTCTTCCCCTTTACTCAATTTTAGATATTCACGTTGCGGACGATATACATTATACAATTATACAATATACATAGACAGACACTATCCGAACAATCTGTTTCCTTTAAACAGGTAGAACAGTCGGAATTGGCTCTGGCGACAACTATTGATAAGGAGTAAGAATTTCTTCGTAGAAACTAAAGATATCTCCGATACACGATCGCAGAAAATAAAACGCAACAATCATCACGTGAATTCTGCTTTCAGAGATATATATTATGGCGAAACTGTTTCACATACTCCATGTCGATCATCACAGCACAGTCATCGTCATCATAATCACTGTCACTCGATTCAATTCGTCGTCGATCACCATCATCATCATCATCATCATCATCATCATCATCATCATCATCATCATCATCATCATCATCAGCATCATCAGCATCATCAGCATCATCATCATCATCATCATCATCATCACCATCATCATCATCATCATTATCACTATAATCATTTCCTTAATTGATCCTAAATTTGACTTCTTGCATAGTATGCAAAGAAACAGAAAACAAAAGGCATGCTCCGAAAGTGCTAGAGTTCCTCTTAATTGCATTTGTCAGTAAACATCGATCGATGTGAAATGACTGTAGAAGAATAAATGTAAGACGGGAGAACTGATGTCATGTAAAACGCAACCTGAAAAGTGATTCATTTCAGGTTATATATATAGGACCCAATCTTAAAAATACTGGAATCAAAAGCATCAGGTTGAGCAAACAAACTCTTCGGAGTTTCCCGAGATGTGGCGCTATAAAAATCACGATTCGCAGTTACTCTTACAAATATAGCATACTAAAACGAGATGATCTATTACGCTTTAAAACACACTTTTTTCCCGGAAAGAGGAGCACAAGTAGTTCATTTCAGAGGCCACCGCGGAGCTGGACCTATGGATGTCTTCTAACCGTCTGCGCCTTAATTCAGATAACACCCAATTCGAGCACAACTAGCCAAGATTGACATGGAATTTCTCCACGCTAGTTCCCAGACGTCCACTACTCTGCCTCAGTTCGGGATCTGGGCGTTACTCTGGATCCAGTTCTCTCATTTTCAGACCATGTCAATTGCATCTCTAGAACATGCCTTTATAATCTCCGCCAAATTCGCACCATTCGTCACTCACTCTCTCCTCACGCGGTCAACACTCTCGTCCATGCACTGATTTGTACTAGAGTTGACTTCGACAACTTCACCTACGCTGGTCTCTTCACCTAGCCTTTCCAAGCTTCAGTCAATATTCAACACTTCTGCCCGCCTTATTTGTGTTCTCCCGAAGTATGCTCACATATCTTCCTTCATTCGGGAAACTCTCCACTGGCTTCCTGTGCCCCAGCGCATTCAGTTCAAAATTCTCACACTTATGCGCAACTCTCTGCTTGGGGTAGCTCCTTCATACCTTCAGACCTTATGTACATCGGTCTCTACACTCCCTGGTCGGTCTGCCCTCCGCTCGGCCGCCAGAGGCATTCTGGCGTGGTGCAACTGCTCAATCCATAAGCTTTGCTTATGTCGGCCACTCTAGTTGGAACCATCTTCCGCATGAATTGCGTCCTGAGCTCCTCAGCCTTTCTCTTCCTCTCTTTTGGAAACGCCTGAATAATATCTTTTTTGTTAGAGACAACACTGACCTGGGTCGGGAGCGCCTCTGAATCACAGAAAGGCGCTATACAAATGTTCAATTAGAATTACAATTACAAAGTATTCCGGCTACCTGCAGTCCAGCGTACGTGTAGTTATGGAAGCCACATTGTCTTATGCAGGAGTCTATCGTGTTGTTTCGTGCAATCGGCCAAGAGAATTTCCTTTCCATTGCTCTGGTTTCGGTGTCTTTGTAGCACCCAATGTACTGACGTAAAAACGATTTTGCTATCCAATCAAAACAATTCATTCAGCATACCTTTGGTGTGTGTTTTCGAAAGAGTTAACATCAACATACTAGTAAAAAAATAGCCTAAACTCGCTTTTCAGATAACTGTAAACTAATACATTTCAGGACCCTTTAACTCGATGTCGCTATTGCAAACACCCTCCGTAGTCGCTGTCAATTTTGAACGTTCATTTACGTCTATGGCATTCGATCCGGAACCGAATACGACCCTTTAGGGGTGTCCAGAAAAATGACAAATCGCAGAAAACACCCATATTGAAGTTTTTCCCGTTATTCTATTCATCTATTGTCTATAAATATTTTTTACAGAATTTTAAAAGTTATCCTGAGGTCCCTCAAAGCCCCTGAACATACCCTACTTAAGTCCCCAGAACTGAAGACGCCCATGCTCGGACCTTGGAACTTGGGTCCATTGTCGATTTACTCTTTTTATCACAAAAATTAACGATGAGTCCAATTTGGATGAACCTTTTACTGTTTATTTGTCTCGATGAGAGCTACATTCAGATGAAATATAGATACTAAATTCGTGGTCATTCAAGGTCATTTCAAGGTCATAAGAAACGAAATCGCACAAAAATTTAAAAAAAATAATCAGATCTCAGCCAATAATTGATAAAATTGGTTAATTCTTTTTTGTTTTTCTCGTCTGGATAAGGGCTATCTGTGATAAGAAACTTGAGTACCAAATACAAGACGATCAAAAGTTATTTTAATTACAAAAAGGTCAATTTTAGAGTAAAAATCATTGTCTGAAATTGACCTTTTGTCCTTTAAATAACTTTTGATCGTCTTACATTTGGTATCCTTGTTTCTTATCACAGGTAGACCTTTTCAAGACGAGAAATGCAAGAAAGAATTAACCAATTTCAACAATTATTGGCTGAGATCTGATCATTTTTCTTTGATTTTTGGTAGATTTCGGTTATTTTGACCTTGAAATGACCTTGAATCACCTTGAATTTAGTATGCATATTTTACCTGGATGTAGCTCTCATTGAGATAAACATAACAACTTAAAGTTCTTCGAGATCAGACTCTTCGTTAATTTTTTGTGATAAAAAGAGTAAATCGACAATGGACCCAAGTTCCAAGATCCGAGCATGGGCGTCTTCAGTTCTGGGGACTTAAGTACAGTGTGATTCTCGTTAACGATAAGGATAACGAAAATGTTCGTTAACGAAAATAAAATGATTTCGTTAACGATAACTATAACTATAACTAAAAAATATCATTAACTATAACTATAACTATAACGAAAATAACACTAACGAAAATTCATCTTTATTTTCGTTAATACAAAAAATTAGAATAGGAAGTGCAGTATAGATGATTCGACATAAATGAGAACGAAAAGTGTGACATTTTTACTATGCAATTTGTCAGTTACTTTGGAAACTCGTGTACTCATGAAGCTGAATGTACCCATGCTTCAAAGGCTTTCAAAGCTCTAAGCAAATTGTGAAACAGCATGTTAATACGCACAATTTTTCTTATAGCCTAAATTATTGCAACTAAGTAGTAACTAAAATTAACTAAAATAAAAATCCATTAACTATAACTATAACTATAACTAAAAAATAATACTAACTATAACTATAACTATAACTAAAATAAAAACCATTAACTATAACTGTAACTATAACTAAAATAAAATCTGTAAGGAGAATCACACTGCTTAAGTAGGGTATGTTCAGGGGCTTTGAGGGACCTCAGGATAACTTTTTAAAATTCTGTAAAAAATATTTATAGACAATAGATGAATAGAATAACGGGAAAAGCTTCAATATGGGTGTTTTCTGCGATTTGTCATTTTTCTGGACACCCCTAACGACCCTTGCAGTCGTTATCAAAAACTGGTTACCAATACTTTGCGGTTCACTTTATTGATACTGTAAGACGTTTCAGAGTAACTATATTAGTAGACTTTGAAGCAGATAAATCGCATTTCTAAAATGAGGCTATACTCATAAACCAAATTGGTGGAAATATTTGCTGTGCGTCATTCCAAACAGATTAATACAATATTACAATTCAACGCAAATAATGCTAAACCCTTTTAATCTGTGCGTAGTGAATTGCTGGTAAACATTTGGACAATTGCGGTATCGTATCCACGGTGCATTTTGAGTTCTGTAGATGTCTAATCGTTAACTATTCATTTTTTATGAAGACGCATGTTTTGACGGTCATGCATGAAACTATAGCGCAGAAAATAAGTTTTCGAACCTACAACACAAGCATATTACAACTCATGGCTTTACTTATATTTCAGTGGCAATGCTAACTTGGCTAAGGATCCATGATCACCTGTACCAAGGCTGCTACATCAATCTTCCGTGGGTTGGAGTGCCAAACAACGATAAGTTCACCTGTATAAACGACGTAGATAGGAGATCCGGTCACCGTATTCTGCCCGCCACAGTATTGCAGTTTGTTTCCAGCGCAAGGAACTTGACATTCAGTATCTGGTGAAATCTGGCCATAGTCATTTCCACAGAGACATATTACTCCACCCTTAAATATCAATATCAATATTAAATATCATCTAAATTTTGTCACGCTTATATTGTAAGATTGCAACATTTTTAAAATATTATTTTAGAATATCTTTGAAAACGCGATATACTTTGTTTTGTTCTATTAAACAGTTTAACTTTAAGGATTACATCTTAATTATCATCAGATATGAGAAATAGCCGTTATAAACAGTCATAAGTAATACCTGAATTATTGAGTACGTTTTATTTAGTTGTTTGCATTTCTGTATGCAGAATTCGATGGTCAGTGAGTCGTTTGATGGTAGTTCTACAGCAAGATACTGGGTCGTGTTTCCCTTGTAGCAGCCAACGTAGTGAAGAGAAGCTAATATTAATGAGACAAGTCATGTATGAATAAAACTCTTGCACTTGTTAAATTAATACTGCAGAGTATGAAAGTTTACTTTTGTGTGACATTTGAATGGCGCTTTGTGAGTCGATTGCCTACGCGTCACGGTTCTATTAATTTCCACCCAATCTTCCTCCTTTGAAATATTACTTTTAATCCAATAAACAAGGTAACAACGCATACTAAATTACTGTTCAAATCAGTAAGCAAAAATTTCATTGCACAATGCAAATACATTGCTGTCGTCAAAGAGCCAACGTGTTGTAACAAAATGCTCCGAATTAGTTGTATTTCTTAATACGAAATTTTTCTTTACAACAGAACTAACGATTCATTGAGATAACACTTTTAGTATGGTTCCTAAACCATAGATGTTCTTTAAATATTAGCATAAAGAATTACGAAGTATTTGTCGCTTATGAATAGGCCTATAGCCTGAAACATACCAATTCACTGACTGAATTTATTTTAAGATTTTGCTTTTGAAAAATCTAACTTGGTCTGCATGTATTGTTGTCCCTGTATGATCCGTCTTTACATCGACACATTGACGAGTTTGCAAAACCCAAGTCGATACTTTCGCACATTTCGTCAGATTCGCAATCACCATTGTAAATTCTACAATCTATAAAACACGACTATAAGATTCTACACTGATCGGTAGCAAATACAGCATGATAGTGTGGCGAGGATAGGGTTTGCAAACACTTTGTTTACTATTATTAATTATTAATAATAATATTATTATAATATAGCAAATATTACGGCTTTTTGAAACTATTAAAAGACGACAGTATTAGATATATAATATGTAAGGATCATTCAGTGTGGTTGCAGCTTGAGACATTTTAACTTCGGCAAAGGGCACACAACTTCATCCTCCCCCGATAAAGACACGATGAACTTTATCCCACAAACGTTATATAGAAGCATGTACTAAGATACCCTACCATAAGTAGCCATACTGTCAACTGTTACTGTTTACAGCACTTTGCCTGTTGTATTGTGGAAATAAACAAATATACATAGACACTAGTTTACCCAAGTCATTGACCATTAAATCCAGGTCCATCTTTTCAGTGGATGATGAGGTCGTGTCATGTGAGGAAACAGGAACTTTGCGACGGGCTTAACTGCGCACCTAAAATGCCACTGACATTATATCACGAGTTCAAAGTTTATTCGAACCTGTTAAAAATGCCACTCTAAGTTTCTCTACCATGTTTATCTATAGAAGGGCCTGCTGGAGAGGTCGACGATAACGAGATCACAACCCGACCGTGTTATCAATAGCCTTTGCTCTTTTCCCACCAGTTTACTGCATTGACTGTAACCTGGTCAATATTTCCTGTGTAATGATCGGTATTCAAACAAAATAGGCTACCTATAACATTGCATGCAGACCCCGTCCATCCTTGTTTACAGGGGTTGATTGCTGAAGTAAGACAAGAACCGTTGAATCGACACCGGCCTCCGTCAGAACAATGGCATCGGTTAACGCAATCTCTCCCATAGAACCCCATGGGACAAACTGAAATACAAGATCATAATTATGTTTAATTGACCAACAACTAACGCCAGAATTATAAAGTATCAAATTAGATTAAGTTGGGGGAGATCTACGATAATTCGAGTATATGAACAATGATTGAAAGAGTTAAACTCAACGGACTGCGAAATTAGCGTCTGAGGCACCTGCGCAGCGATGCCTTCAGGAACGGAGGAGCAGTTGAATGCTGAACGTTAATGGCGTCGAAAGTAAGTTGAAACGCTGTCGGTAGTTCACTCCTTGTCGGATGAACTGATGAGTGAAATTCGATTAGACGATCAGTTAGTTGAGTGATCAGAAAAGTTGTTGAACTGTTCTGTCGGGTGATGAGACATTTGTGACTAAAGTTCGGAGTTATTCATCTAATTTAATCTGTCCTGGCTTGTCTTATTAAGCTCAGTGTAGAACTTGAACGTTAAGCACAGCGTCGTTAGATTCGTTGGCGAGAAGCACACGAACTAATTACGGGAATCACATTCCAACGAGTTGAATGAATGCTCTTGTTCAACGGTACATTTGTTGGTGAACTATGTTGTGAGATTCACCAAGAAACTACAGATCTACAAATGCCTGCTACACATTACACATGCTTCATCGCTGGACAACATGGACGTCGTCTGGGTTCCATAGTGACTGAACACTGAAGACAAAGACGCAAAGATACAAAGCGAGGAGATCTACTACTACTACGTTGGGGTTTATTTTATGTCATAATAACATGTTTATTATTGTTATATGCTACTATTGAATGATGAGAATAACGAGGTAAAGCAAAATACAACTGTATTCTCAAAAGATTAAAACTAAAGTGACAACTGTAGCATTCATTTGAAAAATGTTTAAAATAACGCACTTTTCATATACATGTAGTTAACATACTAACTGTTTAGCTTTATATTGCCTTCAATTCTGAATTTCTTTACGTGGCATTACAAAAGAAGTAATTGTCCTTCTTACTGAAAGTTATGCAAGCTTGCTTTCAAAAAGTCTAAACGTTCCAAATTCGCATGTGAAAGGCAACTTCTACTTTCCGAAAAAGTATCTCCAGCAGTTACTGTACTGAAATTTGTTTCACTGGGCAGGCTTGTTGGCGTGACTGGGAAGAAATGCCTAGGTGTACCACCATATAATATTTATAACAGTTTTCTATGGCAGTTAGTGCATGTTAATCCATGCTCGCATACTTTGTGAGATAATATAGATATGTGAAAATTAATTATACAAAATAGAACAAGGAACTAAGGGATAGCGCAACAACTTTTGCACACAATATCTTTGTCCCGCGAGCGAGAACTGCTATGGCTAAAACGCGAGCCTTTGCCTTCATTGGCCCTGCTGTATGGAACCAGCTTCCTCCTTTGACTCGTTCCTGTTTATTAACTGGTGGGCCAAGTGCCTCTCTTCGTTGTCTCAAGACTTCTTACTCTTCTCTGGGTCTTTCGCACTGGGAGCGCCTCTTATTGGTGTGCACTTCGGGAGGCGCTATATAAATTGATAGATACTTTACAATACAATACTCCATGCGCCATAACATAAAAGCATGCATACTAGGGCTGTTAACGATTAAAAAAATTTAATAGTTAACTATTTAAGAATTAACGATCAATTAATCGTTAACTTGTGATTAAATGTATTCCCCAATAAGTATAATGACAAATACAAAACTAACATTATTCAAATTCAAATTCAAAATTCGAATTTATTAGAATCAATTCATGAACAGTGACTACAATGTACACGTATGAATACAGTCATTGACAGTTTTCATTTCGTAAATGCTATTAGTAGTTAACAGAACTTGAAGAGGTCATAGTCTAAGAGGTTAAGTAGTAAAATCGATTCGTGTGGAGAAGAAGCCCATGGGCTTATCTAGTCTTCCCCACTATGATAGAACAAATTGGATGGACTTGTTGTTTATCTCTTCATAGTATAATTAATATTTATTGCTAGTTAGTAGTTAATATTTACTTAGTAGTCTAGTTATTTGTTCATATAAGTAGACCACTTTTTCAGTTCAAAATGTCTTCCTTCAACCCTTTACGTAAACAAACCAGCATGTTAACGCTGGTATACATGTATGTTATAGTAAGCAACGTGTTTTGTTGACAATAGATAATTACAAGCGGTCATGCGGTCTTCGATTAATCGCTAAAAATAAATGTAATCGTGACAATTAATTAGACTTAAGTACGAACGTAAGAGGAACGAAAGCTACATTTTGGACAGAAGAAAAATTGACAATAGAAAGAATAAAAGGACTTCAAGCAGAAAAGCATTCATGTAGAAGCGCAGCTGGGTTCAGGTCCAGACAAAGTTGCATGTGGAAGGACGATATAATAAATTAATCATTTTCAAACAGCTTGCCGATGTGAGGAAGCCGTGAACCGGGGGAAGAAAATCAGAGATGAAAAGGCCTTAAAGAAAATACTTTGGTTACGATTTACCCTAGTAGCAGAAATATTTTTGGCGAAAGATGTTGAAACATTTCTCAGCAAAGATGATTGTAGGGAGGAACTCTTGTTTATCAGATGCAAGATTTTGTTTTAAGAGTGCGTCACATCGAGTCAGGAAAGTTTTGAATATAAATTAGTGAGGCAGGCAGATTTAGCGTGGACAATTTCTTCTTCAACTTTATCTGATAACATAGTTAGCCGTTAGCGCAGGAACATATTCTAGTTAGCTGTGAAATGTCCTATCAATGTCCCAGCAATGGTTTATGATGGCTCTGGTGTGCGACTGCGCGTGCCTTAGTTGGATGATGCTTTGATGGCATGTTAAATAGAACGAACTGCAGCTATGTGAAAAGTGCAAATGTCGTCTGAGTCAAAAAAGGACAGAGGAAAACAGCTAGGATGTCAGAGTTAAAATCTTAAATGTCTACCTTGCTCCATGAGCGGAAGCTAATGAAAGATTATTATTAACCATATCACTCACCATAATAGACACTGTTAGCGTAGTCGCCTCCACATGTCTGATTTATATTTGCAGGACAGGGATAACTGCAGTTGACCTGTATGCCACTGTGTGTCTTATTTCCATATCTGCTGTAATTTTCTCCACAATTACAGTCGTATGCGTACTAAAACAGAACACAGCTAATTAACGAAACATTAATACCAAGAGATGAATTACTGTTGTACGAAGTTACACCATTCCGAAAAACTAGCCTTAAAACGATTTTGTACGGTAATGCGCTTTTCTTTAGTCTTTTGTTCGAAGTTACCTGAATATCCAGACAGATAGAAAGTTCGCTAGATCTATGACAAACCTATTAATAATTAACAGAAACTGTCATACGACCTTACACAAGAAGCTCCGACACCAACGTCGTCACAACCAGCACGAAAGTCGAACAGCCGACAACCACTTAACTAACGCAATTCGGAAGGTTACACAAAAAGTTTAACTACTTTAATTTTAAAAGAAGCAACTGGTTGCGGTTCTTCCTACTTAAGTGTTACAACCGAGACTTCATTTTCTAAACTGACAAGGTCTCGTAAGACCAAAAGATAAACACCGATCTCTCTGAGAATTGTAACAAAACATCGATCTATAACGTTCTAGTCACTAGAGGCCGACACATAATCGCTAGAAGTCTAACATACATTTGTCAACCACGACAAACACTCCTTTCTAACAAAGATATCCAAGTACACTAAGACATGCCTAACTATACTGTCACAAGACTCAGCAATACCTAACAATAATCAGAGATATCTAGCACTTTGTTATCTTTGAATATCCGTTGATGACTTTTGTTATCTCTTTCAGATTCGATTCTTATCTTTAGGATATGAACGCTATGGCATTTAAGAATTTGGGTATCAATTGATGTCTTATGAATTAGTTTAATTACGCCATAAAAGATCTTAGATTAGATATTTAAATTAATATTGAAAGAAAGTTTAAAAAGTAATGCGTTGAATGACTTGTTGTGTAGAATGTTACAGCAATTTAGGAAGAGCTCCTTTTAAAATGCGTCCAACGTTTTCCTTAATGATGATCGGCATAATGCCCAAGATCCGACTGATTTGGTTGCATAAGGTTCTAACATCGAAAATATTTTAAAATGGGTATTTGTCAACTTATTAGAAAGCGTTTAAAAGTTTTTACTCTCATTATGAATCCTTGACTAAAAGTAAACTCACCTGCATTCCTGCATATGTGTAGTTATTGTTGGAACAGATTTCTATGCAGAATTCATTTGAGTTGATGTTTTTGCTTTTTCCACCTGTTTTTCCACCTGGATTTTTCACATCCATCACCCTCTGTTGACCATCCCCGTAACATCCTATGTACTGCTTCTGAATGTCACCTGTGGCAAATTTAGAACTATTCATTAGCTATTACAGCTATTAATTGTTCTAAAGAAATAATTTGCTTCACTCCTTTTCTGAAACGCGCATCATTTTAATTCAAAGCATACATTTTTCATCATCGTCATCATGGACCATGGGTTCAACGACCGTAGGTGTCTGATGCCGTTCTCACTATGATGTTCTTCCACTGCTGGAATTAACTTTTTGGTTGCAGCAAATCCCGCGTTGATATTCCAATCATTTATATCTTTAATACCAGCGTCAATTATTCTTTTCCGCCTTTCCTTTCCGGTCGTTAGGTTGGGTGACATATGAACAGGTGTCAAAAGAACGGGCGACTCGAGAACGGCGACTGTAGAACGCTGTATTGGATGCCCGTTGAGACTGTTGAACGGCCTGACATGTGAACGGGTAACAGATGACAGATGAACAATTTATCGGGAAAGTAAGTAAAATTTAAAAGCAATTGAAAATGTACAGTACTATCTTGGACATGTACTACGTTCTTTGTTTAGCTGCGTGGGACAAATAGCCAACTGAACATAAATACAATAAAATTTCTATTCTCCAGTAGATGACGACTGCGCCTGTAACAACCTGATATATTGTGTTGCTTGGTTGAAGATTTCCGGTTGATCCATTTCAAAAAGAATAATCTTTTGCATTCGCATGTCTTGTTAAAGACCTATCAAAAACGATGTTGCGTCGTTTCGACATCGCCAAGATATACTTCCATTCATGTATTGTTTTTCTTTCAAGTACCGTACTCAAAATTATAATGTATCAGCGTTGGTTAGCCTGTGGTGTTAGATCCGTACAATAACGCCGGTTGACAATCCGGTTGACAATCTGGTTGACAGGTAGTTAGCCTACCTGTTCTATTGTCGACCTGTTCTACTATCTCCTGTTAAAATTTCGCCTGTCTAGTGTCGTCCGTTCAATTGACCGTCATTCACTTGTCCGCATAGCGCTTCTGAAAGGCTTGTAGCTATGAGAAGCGCTTCATAAATGATTAAATGCAATACAATACCGTCCGTTAACCGTGTTAGCGAGAGGTGCATCGATAGAAAAGTTTCGAGATGAAAGTTTCTCTACGCAGTAGTGCATTTAAAAGTCGTTTATTTGATTTAACGGCATTTATAATCTTCAATATAGTTACGTGTAACACTAAAAACCTATTAAACTAAAAAGTATGTTTGTGGAAAAATACGCAGTTCTACGATGGTCAAATTCTTGATGTAGGCCTACTTTTGGACGGAGACTTATCGATGGTGTATCACGTGAACTTCCTGCGGATCCTATGTTGAATGCTGCATACAGAATCAGAAGTGAATGAAGAGAAAAGCTCCAGCCGATCTCAAGAAGAATATAAGACAGAACATCTGCGAGAACCATCTCAGTAGAGTGGTAAGCACGGTAGGCCAACTGTCTGTCTGGGAACAACTGGTCGATGTTGAGATAATTAACCAGTTGTCTGGATACAACCTCTTCTAGCATTCTAGACAAAACAGGCAGGTTTGAGATTGGTCGATTGCTTTATACATCCGCGGTGTCTAGGCCAAGTATTTAAAATGTACTTAAAAGGTGCCATATTAAGTGTCTTGATACACACACGCAAACATGAAAGATCAAATATTATTTTCTTCTTACTTATATTGCAGTTCGTTCCATTCCATTCCTCCTCGCATCCATCCGGACAGGCTCCAGTTTTTCGATCGCATGGTAATTGTCTCTTACAGTGACACAGCTGGTCACAATTGGGACCAAAGTAACCGACAGGACACACTACAAAGTATATGCGTGCGCTGCATTAATTAAATAATGGCGCTATTAATTTTGCGTTGATAGTATCTTACAAAATGTATCAGCCGTGCGCAGCTTCTTGCTCCTGATAAATGTAAGTACAGTTTTAGACTGTTGCGATTTACCCAATTTGAAGCAAAATCAACAGAGCTTTTTTAATTATTCAAAGTACTGTGTTATTTTTATGAAGGAAAACACGAATAAATTGCCTGAATAAGTTTACGCGCGAATAAAGTAGGCTACCGTTAAAAGAATTTATACTGCTAATTAGTTCGTGCAACTCTCATTTTATCTGCAGTACTTAGACCTCTAGCATGGTTGGAATTGTTAACTTTTTGTCCAGGAGCTAGACATTTTGGATGTAATTTCAGAAAGGTGTGAAGCATTTTATTCACAGAACAGAGCAGAAGATGTCTTAGAGGAAGTTCTGAGGAACAGTTAGCAGTGCTAACTCTTCTCTCTTCATCAAAGATGACGCCATATTTATGATATTATCACATTTCATTTCGCCTGCGTTATAAATTGTATAATAGTGTTTAACATACAGGGTGGCGCAAAGAAAGTGAGACCGCCTCGTGAAATCTTGTGCAAAATTATGTTTTGGGCGGTTTTTAAACTGTGAAATTATGGGAAGGTAGGCGAATGATTACTTAGTTTCGAAATAAATCCTGGAGTAAAACAAGTCTAAATCGACTTTGTAAAAAAAATTATGCCGATGGTAGGACTACGACAGCGCGTAAATCATGAAGCGGCCGCCCGAAATTAGTTAGAACAGCACGGACACGGAATATTCGGCGTGTGAGTGAGCTGATTTGCAGCCAGGATGATGATCCTCACAGCCACAAGAATCCAAGGGAATTGAAAGAGAAACTGGCATATCACGAAGAAGAGTGCAACGCATTATAAAGCAAGATTTGCAACTTCAACCGTACAAACGCGTAATAGGGCAGGTTATAAACGAAAACTGCAAATTAAAACAGTTACTTGGCAGATGTCAAAACGAGAGAAGTGTAGGGGCTTACGAAGCATTTGGTTTACAGATGAAAAGACATTGACTCTCGCCACACCGGCTAATTCTCAAAATGATCGTGTTTATTCTGATGCAAGGAAAAAACACAAGTTCCCAGCAAAGAGACTCGTACGCGATCGTGAACATTTCAGTGGTGGCATCGTGGTTTCGGTCGGTGTATCTCGGAGGGGAAAAACCAGTGTGATGTTTGTTGAATCTGGAGCTAAAGTAAACAGTGATTATTAATGTGATCACGTCTCAATACAAGGATTGATTCCGCATAATCGAGCGATATGTAATCGTCAAAGCTGGACACTGCAACAGGACGTTGAAGAGTGGCAAAAATTCTCTCAACGGTTTATGAACAGAAGCATTGACCAGTGGCGCAGACGTTTACAAAAACCTGTTGAGAACCGAGGAAGACAAATTGAATTTGATTTCAGATTTGGTATAAATTAGTATTTGGCAACAATTTACTTGTTTTTCTTAGAAGAAAAAGTTACAAAAAAATTTATTATTTGAAATTATCCTAGGCGGTCTCACTTTCTCTGCGCCACCCTGTATATAGTACGGGTATTTTAAGCCACAATAATTATGTTGTTAGTTTGGTTACACATTTGAAAGTAGGGACATTTGGCTGTCCGGGCTAGGTCAAATAGGGCCAAGGGCATTTACCTCGAAATCTAGACGCTCCCGACCAAATAAGGTCGGGTGACAACTCTAATCCTACACGCTAAAAAATATGAAACACCTTTTTTTTACTTCAATAAACAGAGTTGAATGTGTAGCCGGATATGGGTAACATAGAACCTCGTTCTTGGTTGCAGTGGTTTCGCATCTGACGTCTTCTAAGACTCTGCCACAATCGACCTGAATTTGGGAACCGAGGTAGGGGAACCAATGAATCAGCCCCATTTGATTGTCCTTCACATTTACCTGATCTCATGTTCGATAAGAGAACAAGATCGTATGAATTGATGTCATAACTTAGTCTAGTCCCAGTTTCCTATACACTGCTTCGGCATCTTCTCGATTATTACACCAAATTATTGACTCAACCCTACAACAGGAACAACCATCTAGCAGCTAAGCCCCACAACTTTTCAGAGGTAAGATCTACAAAATCGGTGATAGGCATGGGGAGACTCCCTGGCGATGCAGCAACTAGCACAACATACACAATGTCGCAATATATATCTATTACGTTCACCTGTGTACAGCGAATAAAATTTATTGGCTTCGTTTCCTCCACAGTTTTGCACCGGGGTTCCGGAACACTTCACACGACAATTCCGATCATGCAACTGATGTCCTTGGTTATTTCTGCATGTGCATCTTCGTCCATTCTAACAATATACATATCAATATATATATATATATATATATATATATATATATATACACGGTGATTCAATAAAAAGTAAGCCAAACTTTATAAACAAATATTAAAACTTGAACTATATTTTATTAATAATATTTTCAAAATAAAAATATGCACAGACTTACTTTTTTATTTTAATGACTTCCGGTTTATATTTCCTACTCAAAAAAAGCAGACGATAATACGATAGAAAACATAAACCAGAAACTAGTAATTTCCGAATAAATGCCTTAGTAAAGAAGATGTACACATGATAAAAGGTTTGAGGGAATCCAAGAATTACAGCAGCCGTCAATTTCTACGAGAGTTTCCAGAAAAACATTGGACCAGAAGCGGATTAGATAAATTGCTTCGAAAAATTAGCATTACAGGGTCAGTCGACTGCGTCATTGGTAGAGGCAGACGAAGGTCAGCGCGCACTGAAGAAAACGTTGCCCTTGTCGACAAAGCTGTTGCCGAATGGCGCCAGCGCCTCCAAGCTTGCATGCAAGCAAAATGAGGACATTTTCAACAACTGCTTTAATTAAACAATCAAACCATACTACTGAGAGTTTCTTCACAAAAATATTAAATACTATTTTCATGTTAGAAGTACTTATATGAAATACAAAGTTTGGCTTACTTTTCATTGAATCACGGTGTATATAACATAATATTCTAATGTGATTTTGTATTATAAGATCACATTGAAATGCATTCGACCCCATCAGATTTGATCAGATTAGGTTTGTTGGAATTGATATAATGGAATTAGAACGAATTTGATTAGATATGAGTGGATATAATAGGATAGAACAAGGTTTACTTAGGTTGAGTTTAGCTTTAGATCAGTGAATGATGGTCGAAAATTAAGCTTCGTCGTTGTTTCACCGAATTCAAAAATTCCCTGTTGAAGAGCAACGTAAATAAAATCATCATGTGAGCCTGTGTGTCTATTTGTATGTATGTAGACTATGTAGGCCAATGCATGTAAGTAAGTAGGCTATATATATTAGGGTGGTTGCATCTCTAATGGAAAATTTTCAACTTCAGTTGTTTACTTTCGCCAACCCGGCATTCCGTGCCAATTGGTTTAGAAGTAATGTAGCCCAAAAATTATCAGGATTGAACAATATCTAGGACTGCCACAACGTCTTTGAAATTTTGACTTTTACAGATAATTTTCGTCATTTCGAGTATAAGTATTTGATTCGCATTTTTGGACCTATGTTTAGTTTTCAACAGAAAAGCTGGATGATTTTACTTAAGCACAACTTAAAAATAATTTCTACAATGTTTATGTTCTCGTTGATTGTTTATTATTAATTTTTATTGGCATTTTAGTGGTATTTGATCCGTGAGTTCCTGAGACCGATAACCACAAATCTATTCGAACAAGCATACACAAAAGGGTGGAGTGGAAAATAAGCGAAAATTAGAAATTCGAAAAGTAATAGCAACCAAAAGTTGCCTAATGGCATGGATCAAACACTGTTCAAAATTTAAAAAAAATATTAATGTCTTCCGCCCCCACCAGAGGGCCAAAGTTACGAGACAAAGCGTTTTTCGAGAAAATTGTAGGTTTTCTTGTAAAATATTCTAATTGAAAACTAATTAACTGCCATTCAATATACCGCTAGAAAGAGCTCTTAAAACTGAATAAAATGATGTGTTAATTTTCAGAATATGCCCATATTTGTAGAAGTTATTAACTTTTTACCATTTCCTCAATAATAATAATAACTCTAATAAATAATTTTAATCACTAATCAGTGTAATCACTAGTAACCAGGCATGCAATAAATGTAATTGTGCTGTAATCTGGACCTACTACAGGCAGTTGAATTTATTCCTGGTTTAAGTGTTCACTTTTCATTTTTGATTACAACTATTATGCTTACTGTTCGAGTGCTCCTATATTTGACAAAGGGTGAAACTTTGATGGTGTTGTGGCAGTCCTAAATATTAAAATTTTTTCATACAACTTTTTGTGTGATGTTTCTGTATGGAATGGAACCAAATGGAACCTTGGCGAACATTAGTTTCACACTTTTATTTTTAAGAACCACCCTAATATATATGTTTGTTTTTTAATTCTGTGACTGTATACTGTATATGTTATCGTGTGTGACTGTGTGCATAGATGTGTATATTTATGAATGCCTGCATAAAAACGGAACAAAACGTTCACTTCTTCTTCTGTCCTCTACCTCCTTCTAATCAGGTTCAAATGTCCCCATTCCACTCGCTGTTGAACTTCTTCCTTGAGCTTTCCATATCCATCTGTCGTCATCCAATCCAGCATCATCTCTATTGGTCTTCCTCTTGTCCGCCTCCTCTGCGTGTGTCCGATCCATTTCCTTTGTCTCTCTCTTACTGTTCTTTGCTCTTCAATCGTTCCCATCACTTCTTCATTTGTTTTAAAATGTTCTCCCTTCAACTGATTTTCTCCATTCTTTTCCATGTCCACATATCGAAAACCTCCAGGTTTTTTATATCCTCTTTCTCACTACTGCGGCTATAATTGATTTACATTGTAAAAGACAGCTCTGAGCGACACAATCTTAGGCAGTAAAATATTGCAAATGTTTACGCTTGTATTGAAAGGGTGTTGCCATTGAATATCAATGTAAGCAAGGTTAAAAAAGCGGATAATTACAGCCAGGGCAGCAAATGTCATCTCCAGTTTATTTCGAGTAGTTTCATTGTAGCATTTCTGAATACAAATTTCAATACTTAAGTCATTCCTGTTATTTATAACAGGTTCCTGATTCTGATTATTTCCTGTGTCCACAAAGCAGCCGACATACTTTTCTTGCAGCTGACCTACAATTACAAGATTTACGCCGTAAGTAATGAATCCCGTGGCGTACCGTACGGGGGGCAGGGGCGAGTCGCCCCGGGCGGCACTTGTGCAGGGGCGGCAAAATAGGGTTGAAGACAAATAAAAAAAGGATTGCATGTTGGATAAAAAAATGAAAAAGTAGGAGAGAGAGAAAAAAAGGAAGAAAAAGACGGAAGGAAATAAAGAAACCGTCATTTTGGTGAAGTCGGCTTGGCTGCCGATGCCGCCCCTAAGCCTCCGTTAGGGACGGCATCACTCTGAGAGGTCTACATGTATATGTTAAACACTAAACATAATTGTAGAAAAAGGAAGCAGTTTTTTAGTTTTAAATAAATATGAGCATATTATATTATTATCCAAAATCCAAATAATGGGGCTGGATTTTTAAAAACACTAAAAATTCGGAGCTGAAGCGCAAAGAAAATCTCAATTTTTTGGCAGTTTCTTAGATAAGGCCATTTGTCAGATTATTGTTAGGCTACATTTAGTGCTATTCTATTTTGTGCATTTTTATATTATTATCCATAATCCAAATAATGGGGCTGGATTTTGAAAAACACTAAAAATTCGGAGCTGAAGCGCAGAGAAAATCTATAAAAAAAACAATAGGTCTAGTAGGTGGTGCCGCAGCTACGCGCCGTTATTTTGTTCTTCTACCACCGCAACTCATGCAATAAAATGTTATATTATCTAATAATATAGGTTTCAGTAAGTTGAAAATGTAGGCTATAGGTGTCGTCCATTAATTATGTCAACAAATTTTAGGCAGTTTTTGACTCCCTCCCCCTTGTCAACAACTGTCAAACATTGAAGGACCCATACAAATTATGTAAACAATCTCGAAACCCCCCTTCCCTACAAAAAAAGAAACACACTGGCTCAATACATGAAGAATATTTTTTTAGATTTTTACACTAAAAAATGCAATCTCGAATTTCAAAATAATTATATGAGTTTAGTTTATTATCAGCTTTTTAGTACTAGTTTTTAGTAGTAGTACTTTATGCACTTTATGCATTGTTAGCATTACTTAATGTTTAAGCTACCATTTTAAGGGTCTGTGTTGATTCATGTGAAAAAAAAAAATTGTTGACCTCAAATTGTACCGTACCCTCCCCCCTTGTTAACAACTGTCAAACTTTTCCAAACCGCTCCCCTATTTTGTTGACATAATTAATGGACGACCCTATAGCTAAAACGGGTAATTTAAAAATGCAGTGAAAAGTGATAAATCCAGGGAAGCTGTTAACTTCATAAAATAAAATTGTATACGTATAATTATGTAATGAGATCGAGGATCATGATGAAAACTGAAATCTCTTAGAGAAAATAACATATCAAAAATTAAGTGGCCAAGGGCGGCATTTTGGGCCGACGCCCCGGGCTGCATTTCAGCTCCGTACGCCTCTGAATGAATCCTTGTTGAAGTTTGCATACGCCTGCATGTATATAATATTTCACTAAGTACTCCGTTGACCCAGTATGATGGCGATAGTCTACATTTTCTGAGACGAACATGCGGGCAATATCATGGTCATGTGCAAAACATAGCGACATATGTCTAATAGACAGCCAAGTAAATGGTTATAGTTGGGTTCAAATAATGGCGTTAACAACTAAGGCTATACAAGCCGTCTGGAAAACGCATTAGGCTATTTAATAATTTACTAATAATAATGTATCAATTTTGCAAAAACTTGTCTATCAGAACCTAACTGCTGTATTTGACCAATATTCTACTAATAGGATGGTCATCGGTACTATAACGACGGTTATTCGTCTAATGATGGGATATCTGGTAGGAATCATTCTAGACAAGGAAGTTAGCTGCTAGACATAGACCCTAGACATATCATCACTATTGTCATCAATAACCATGGGCTCAATGCCCGTAGGTATCCGATGCCTTCTTTACAATGTCTCTCCATTCGGCTCAATTCTGAGCCGCGTGACACAGTTTCTGCAGATCTGTTCCACGCCACTCATCAATGTCATCTGTCCATTCTCTATGCGGTCTGCCTATTTTGTTCGCACCCTCCATTATTCCAAACACCAGGGGCTGGATCTGTCTGTCCTCTCTCATTCTACAGATATGTCCGAACAAATCCAAGTTTTCGCTGAATAACTTTCTGCATGAGGTTCTCGGTCATTTCCACTCTTTTGTATACCTCTTCGTTGCTTACTCTCTGTGTCCATCCTATCCTCAGAATTTGACAATAGCATTTTCTCTCGAATGTTAACATTATCCTTTGCGAATCTTTTGTTAGCACCCATATCTAGCAATCATACATCATACTGCTAAACACACATGTCTTTAATACTCCCATCTTGGTTTTCGTGCTGATTGCGCTGCTCTTCCAGCTCTTGTCCATTGCTTTCAACACCGCTGTTACCTTGGCTATTCGTATCTTTATTTCGCTTCTGCAATCTAGGTCATAAGTCATATTGCTTTCAAGGTAAGTAAACCTCTCTACATTTTCCAGCTGTACTCCTTCCACAACGATCCGGTGGGTGATATCTTTGTCGCCAAATATAATCGTTTTTGTCTCATCAAAGTTCATGAACAATCCACATTTCCTTGCTTCATCGTTCAGAATCTGTGTTGTATGCTCCAACTCTGCTAGCCTACATCTTCCTCCACGATATCAACATCGTCCGCGTTTATACGCATTCCGTGTACCAATATTCCTTTTTCTTTACTCTTTATCTTGTCCATTGCCCGTTCCAATTCTGTAATAAACACCGTAGGCATTATCATACCTCTGTAGGTTCTGAACCACGGTCCTAACTGGCCACATGTCATGACCGCTGCATGCGAGATGCAATTTATGTCCCGGAGCAGTTGAATGAGTTTGAATTAGTATCAACAGAAAACCATTGTAAGACCGCCCATGTCACATTCTGATCTACACTGTCGAACGCCTTCTTAAAGTCGACAAAGCAATTGTATATTTTCTTATTCGTTATTCTTGCTTTTTCTTCTTTAAGTCTTATAGCCAAAATTTGTTGTATGATACTTCTGTCTTTTCGGAATCCCGCCTCCAGATGTTTCTCCATCTGAGTTCGCAGTCTCTCCGCCAATGCCATCATCAGTACCTTGGCTTATCAACGCAATGGTGCGGTAATCGTTACATTCCAGTTAGCTTCCTTTTTATGGATTGTTACCAAAAATCGACTTCTTCCAACCTTCCGGTGCTTGTCCTTGCTCCCAGGCCATGTTGCACAGCTTGTGGATTTCTTCCAGCAAGAGATTTCCCCATGTTAAATCATTTCGCCCGTAATGTTATCAGTACCAGGACTGTTGTTGTTTTTCAATCTTGCTGCCGCTTTCCTGACCTAATCTATCAGTATGTCTGTGTTGGTCTCCATCGTCGGAGGAGATATATCTTTTAGTTCCTTTATTGCTTACCTGGCAAGGGGCCGTCCATAAATGACGTCACGCACCTAGGGGGCGAGGGGGGTCGGAAATTTGTGACGATGTGTGACATGGGGGTGGGGGGTCTGACAAGTGTGACGTCACACCAGGTCTATGTTATTAAATTTAACAATTAACAACAATTTAATTTAATTAATAACAGCACTAATTTTGAGGATTAAATTTTCATTTGTTTTATTATTTTAATGTATACGGGCACCATTATTAATAATTTTCTAATTATTTCAATATTTGGTCACCGTTAGGTTTTAAAATATTTATGCTTTCCCTATTTGTTCCATGAAGGAGCATTTTGTTTCGCCATGGAAATTTGGTTTTAGGGGGGGGGGTCAGAGCTTTGTGACGTCATTTTCAGAGGGGTGTTACTTTTTGTGACGAAGTGTGACGAGGGGGAGGGGGTTAAAATCGGCCAAAATTGCGTGACGTTATTTATGGACGGCCCCAAGGTCTTATTCGGTTGCTCGCTGTATAATTCGCTACAATTATATCCTGTACATCGTTGTATTATGTCTTCCTTTGTCGTCAACACTTTATCGCTCTCGTCTTTTATTGCTGTGAGTCGTGGTTGCCACTTTCTGTTTATGTTTCTTAACATTTTAAATACCTCTTTACTTTTGCCTTCTCCGAAGTGCTTTTCAATTTCCTTACATTGTTGTTCCAGCCATTTTATTTTATCATCCCTTGGCCCTTGCTGCACTCCCCACACTGTTGCAACTCTCCTTGTATTTTTGTTCTGCCACCTCTGATCTGTCTCTTCTGAGTTTTAATTCTATCTTCTTCTGTACCAATCGCAGCGTCCTCTGTGTTATCCATTTTTCCTGATCTTCTCCTCTTCTGCTACTGCCTCCTGTATTGCATTGTTTGTAGCCGCGGTCAGTTTTACTGTTCTGATTTCCAGGTCCTGCTCCTCTTCAATTTCCTTTAGATTCTTTTCAAGCACAGGTCGATAGTTTGTTCCGATAGGTTCCTCGTTCATTTTTGCAGTATCCCGTCTTTTCACGTGACATGCTTCATGCTTTTTAAAATTTAAGTCTGGTGTTCGCAATGATTAAGCTGTGATCCGAATCTATGTCTGCTCCTAGCAACATAGATGAACCGCTGTGCTCCATCTCCTTCTGATTAGGATCAGGTAAGCATATTTTTTAGTACATCGCAGGAACGCCAAGTCCACTTTCGACACTGTTTTGTAAGTCTTACACCTCTTTCATTCCGGTCTCCAAACCCATATTTGCCCATGACTCCTCCCCATCCAGATCTATCCGCGCCGATTTTATCATTCCAATCTCCTCCAATAATGAGTTTGTCCTTCTCCTATACCTTCTCAATTAGTTCTGTCAGCTTGCTGAGAAACCCTCTGATTTGTCGAAACTCTCGTAAAAGCTGTTGCCCTATTACTAGCTGTATGTAACTCCACATAGATTCTGAGTTTCATACCAGGTTTGCGAAATGGCGCATTAACTTTCGTAAATGCTGACCGTCAATATTTTGAAACCTCACCTTGGTCAATAAACTAGCTTTGAGATTTATAAAGTAGGGCTAACTGGCGCTTAATTATTGCAGCTGTACATATCATTGTCATTATTTTGCAATACAAATAGCGTTTATTATTAAACTGCTTTTTACAAAAAAGTTTCTCCAATATAACCTTGGATTAGTTAAACAAATAGGTCTATTTATATAAAGTAGTGTTTTAAACGTCAAACCATTATTATACGCAATAATACTGTCTGGATAATGTGATGTTTGTTAGACGCGGACACAATTATTGCTACTACGACATTGAAAGCCTATAGTATAGACCTATGATTCAAACATAGGGCCTACGCACTGCACCTCAACTCTGGAACGAACTTCCTTCTGACGTCCGTATATTCTCAGTTCTTTCATCAATACCGCCATTCACTCACTCACTCAATCCGTAATCTGCTTCGTAGTCCTCTATTTATCATCAAATATAGGCTTTCCCTTAAAAATTGAAGACTCATCTGTTTACAGAATTCCTACCCTAATCCATGAGATTTTCTGCCTTACGAGCTCTCTTTTTCTCAACGAAACCCGCCTTTTCAGCCGCGCTCTACGTCCTATTTAGAAATTTGGAACTTAATTACAATTACAATTTTTAAGTTACTCTCGGTCTCGGCAAACCTCGGTCTCTGTCAATTGTAAGTCTGGTTTTGAATAGGGCCTACTATCTAAAATTGTCTATGTAAGAGGAAATTTGGAAATCGTTCTTTTGCTGTCTCGGGACCTAGGGAATGGAACAGTCTTCCAGCTACAATCCGTCAATGTTCATCTGCTACTCAATTTAAATCAAAATTAAAAACTTATCTATTCTCATTACACTATGACTAAGAACACAGCGCAACGCGCTCTCGCGCAAGACTTGTCTTGTTAAAGCGCGTTATAAATGTCTAATTGTATTGTATTGTATTGTATTGTAATCAGCACAAACTGAATAATAATTAGAGAAGCTTGGCGATAATTAAGAAAGTTGTACGTTATTGTTTGAAATTTATTATCTAATGTACTTTAAAATTCTTAAACGCTGTTCGAAAACAAGCAATACTTGCCGACAAACTAATGACAGATATTAGATAAATAACGATCTTAGTAGGAAGAATTGTATTATGTATCATTTAGCCTTTTCAGCATCATTTTAATCATCATCGACATCCTACATAAATACAAATAACCATTAAGTCACTTAGGTTATGTATCTCAAATACATCGAGCTCGTGGCTCCACTAGATGCAGATTTGTGCAAAACTCTACAGTGACCACCGGTAAATTGTCTATAAAAATGGTGCAGGCTACGCCGGCTTGAATAACCCTCTTACCAGTAATCCGGGTAGTTAGGAGAAGTAGCCAGCAAAACATAATTACTTCCGAATAGGGCCTACATGTAATTATAGTCATTTTGCACATTCTTATGATAACTAAGAATGTGAAATTAACTAACTGTAGTCAAACAGATAGTTCGTAAGTAAATCAAGCAAGTATAACTAATGCGGAGACTTTCGCTTAATCCCTGGATCCATCGCTAGTACTTATGGCTGCAATATATATTGCATGTCCTATTAGACGTTAGAAAAATATCATTGCTGAGATATGCGGGTCTGCATCGGAAAGTTCGCGACCAAAAAACACACGGATGCGTAGTCAATAGAACAGCATACATGCAAGCATACACACATAAAGACATTTATGCAAACATACACAGTGTTTTACACACACATACATAAGCTATTAAGCTTACATAGGCCTACATACATACATACATAGCCTACATGTATAAAGACTCCACAGTGGAAAATGTTATTCTGAAAATGGCATAGACCTAACGCTATCTTTATTTGAAAAATCCACCTACCAGTAATCCGGTTTGTTACGAGAAATAGCCAGCAGAACACAAGTGATCCTGCGTAATTATTCTTTATACGCATACTTTGACAATTTAGAATGCGAAGTAACTGGCTGTAGCTATACGTATCGACAACCTACTTTGACTGCGCAAATAAACGAAAACTTTTAACAGCATTCGTTACTATTCATTAATTTGTAGGCCTACCAGTCCGTCGCTGGTTAGGATAACTATCGTTTCATTGCGGAACCTTTCGCTAGTTCAGCTTTCGTTACTCTGGAAAATATCGCCAACATTTACGCCTGCCTTTTTTGCTGGCTGTCCATGTAAGCGTTAAATTACAAAATTATTAAAAGAGGCGAAATATGCCAACAGCTGGAAAACGTTTGCCTAAATCAGGAAGTTAGTGAACAAAATTATTTGGTTAACTAAAACAACATTTAAAGTAGGTTACGCGCAAAGCATACAATCGTCCCAGCATATTCTCGGTGCAATTATAATATCCAGTGTTATGTGGGAACCTCCTACAGTCTGCATCATTACTACAATAGGCTATAATTCAGGGTTAAACGGCTTGTGCGATAATGTCTGCCGGAGATAGGCCTAACAGCTGATCGAGTTTTTGCCTATAGCTGCAGTTTACGACTATGTCGCAACCTGTTTGTGCCACAGCCTTCAATCGCCCCATCGTGCTTCTCGCCACATTATCGGATTTACTAGTAGGCCTGTATCATTATACCTTTAAAATAAGGATATTAAAATAAAGACAAGATGTTGCCTAACTAATAACACCATCTTTATGACCTAAACCCGCTTTTAAGATAGAAAAATTGTGACCTGATTTGCACACAGTGGCCTCTTGCTCAATTCTAGTATTTCACTTCTTCACGCCACAAGGTTAGGTCACAACACTGTGGCCTAAAAAATCTTCCGATATTTTCACTTATTTCACATTATGCCAGTTCAAATAATAACGAGGTGGCCGTAGTGTATTGTAATGAAGCGTTGTAAATTGCAAAATATGCAGTTTTCATTGTTTTATCACTGACTCTATTGAGGTTCAATAAATGTGCTACATAAATATTCAGATACATACAAAATATAATTGTGATTGTAGAACTAGCAGATTCTAAAAAGACACTAAAATAATATGAATATTTTTATGATAAGGCACTAAAATAATATAATAGTTTTATGCTGATTAAACACCTATATAACGTTCAATTCAAATTATTACATCAATATACAATTTATACATGTTTAGATAAGAAGGCACGGAAAAGGGCCAAGGACATCGTTACATTGCATAGACCTACTTACCAAATCAAGCCATAAGTCAGTTATTTTGTTCACTTCCTGTCGTCATCTTTACAAGATGTAATCGTCACAATAAATAGGCCTAATTCAGACTGAATACGATGTTCTCATTTTTAATGACCCACCCAGGGCCACCCTGTATGTGTGTCAATGCAGACGCAATTTGCAGCGCTCTTTTGTGAGGGACTTCTATTCACTATAATAAGTGTCTTGATTTATATAAACATACACTCAGGAAGAGACACATTTATACATACAAATATTTATTTATTCCTGTATACACAATTATTTATGATACATTCACATACACACAGGATCAAAAGCGCAGTACAGCCAAACTTCTTTGTTTAGGTCTACTATGAATTGGAACGATAGCGTTGTCAGTGTCACTCTTCTGTCTGTTTGACTTTTTGAATGTTTTGTTTTATTGTACTTTACTGGATTATTTTGTAAAATGCAGTTTCAACTGGAGCCTCTAAGCTATACTAGTACATTGTGAATGACGAATAATGTTGAATGTCACCTACCCAAACGGAAATACATGAACTTGTAGTTATTCAGAATCCCGAAACAGTTGGTTTCATGAAGCAACCAAAGCTAAAGTCAAATACCACAAACTGTTCGATTGTCTCAATAATGTCTCTAATGCTACTTCTAAGGTCCAATGTTACAAGATACAAATTCCAATACTGTAAATCAAGTTTGAGAATCAATGGTCAATTGACTATTTGCAACTAATAATCAGAGAATCGACCAGGGCTATGGGATATACATCCATCTTCAATCTTACTGTTAAGCATAAACTGCATCTACTCCTGAGGTCAAACAATTTCAAAAGGGGATATAAAACACTTCTAGTCGATTTAAAGCTATCAGTCGCAATCGTAGCAGTAATAAATAATAATAATAATTAATAACTTCTATTCCGCCGGTGTCTAATGCAAAAGGTATCAACCGATGGCAAACCAAACCCAAGCTGCAATCAGATCAATATCCAGAAGATCAGTCCGTAAGACAAAGAGGTAAAGATAACCAGTTTGAAAGGGGACAATTTTAAATTTTTAAGTTGAGAGCGACATGATACAAGCTACTGCATGAGCAGAGCTGGCAGCACCAGAGAGAGTTCAAAAAGTAGGTCCAGCGACCGAAAAGCTCGTTCACAAAGAACAGTTCTTCATTCAGGTATATGACCAGACAAAGATAATCAGATAACCTTGTTGAATAATTGTAAGTCTGAGGAATAAAACTTAATCGTATATTCCAAATTCTAAAGCGCTACTCCAAAGCTAAAAGCAGGGCATCAGCTTATTCCTGAGCGCTGCTTTGTGTCACAAGAGTTGTATAGAGATATCCGGCGGTCATCCGAGTGCGGTTGCCAGAGAGACCAGAGAGAGGACGCAAAGCAACTGCTAAAGCGGTTTTCGTTGAGGAAGGAAATCCCTGGGAGAGCGAATGATAGAATGGATCATGGTTATGACAGTATCAGGATATGAATCATTGAAGAGCTGAGACTTCATTTTATAGTGTAAAGCCTGTGAGGGTAGGGGTGTCCAGAAAAATGACACATCGCAGAAAACACCCATACTCAAGTTTTTCCCGTTATTCTATTCATCTATTGTCTATAAATATTTTTTACAGAATTTTAAAATGTTATCCTGAGGTCCCTCGAACATACCCTACTTAAACTCCCAGGACTGAAGGCGCAGATGCTCGAATCTTGAAACTTGGGTCCATTGTCGGTTTACTCTTTGTATCACAAAAAATTAACGAATAGTCCGATTTGGACGAAATTTTTACTGCTTGTTTATCTCGATGAGAGCTATATTCTGATAAAATATAGATACTAAATGCATGGTCATTCAAGGTCATTTCAAGGTTATAAGAAACAAAATCGAACAAAAATTGAAGAAAAATGATCATATCTCAGCCAATAATTGTTGAAATTGGTTAATTCTTTCTTACTTTTCTCGTCTTGAAAAGGGCTACCTGTGATAAGAAACAAGGATACCAAATGTAAGACGATCAAAAGTTATTTAAAGGACAAAAAGGTCAATTTCAGACAATGATTTTTACTTTAAAATTGACCTTTTGTAATTAAAATAACTTTTGATCGTCTTGTATTTGGTACCCTTGTTTCTTATCACAGGTAGCCCTTATCCAGACGAGAAATACAAAAAAGAATTAACAAATTTTATCAATTATTGGCTGAGATCTGATTATTTTTCTTCAATTTTTGTTCGATTTCGTTTCTTATAACCTTGAAATGACCTTGAATGACCATGAATTTAGTATCTATATTTTATCAGAATATAGCTCTCATCGAGACAAACAAGCAATAAAAAGTTCATCCAAATCGGACTATTTGTTAATTTTTGTGATACAAAGAGTAAACCGACAATGGACCCAAGTTCCAAGATCCGAGCATCTGCGCCTTCAGGCCTGGGGACTTAAGTAGGGTATGTTCGGGGGCTTTGAGGGACCTCAGGATAACATTTTAAAATTCTGTAAAAAATATTTATAGACAATAGATGAATATAATAACGGGAAAAACTTGAGTATGGTTGTTTTCTGCGATGTGTCATTTTTCTGGACACCCCTACTCTGGGGGTGATAAAAAGAGGAGTCCGATGTATTGTAGATGTCGGTGGGTGAACGGCGGTATTACTGGGGGAACTGAGAATTTGTGGAATTCAGAGGGATGTACCGGTATAGAATGCAAATAGCCTACATACGACAGTGCACTATGAAAAACATTATTAAAATGAATGATAATGAAAAGAAAGCAATTGATATCCACCAATTTGATCTATGTCTATAATACGCTAAAACTTCTAAAAAATATGGAGCAGGCTCACAGTTCGAAACGTTTACCGTTGTAATACAAAACAGCAATGCAACCTCCACTAACAGTCTAACCGTCTACAGCACGAAAGTCTACTCACAGACGAAACCTTGAAGACACATATTCTGTTTATAAGCATACAAATAATTATTGTTTCCTCTTATTATAGCGGGTTTTAGTCATACACTGTCTACAAGGCCTAATGGGCTGCTTTCTTACAAAAGCGCATAGTTAGATGTACATGTAGTTCTATATTCTTATGCGTTCTACACGGCTTATTATTTATCAAATGTGACCAGACGAGAAATCGGTCACTTAGTATACTCTGTAATATAAACGCATGATGCAACCCTACACGGGTCTGCCGGTAGTAGGCTGTCATAAAATTGCACAACGGCTCCTCTCTACGTCTATGACCATCCTGTTTGTGTTACAAACTAAGTCTAAAGGTCAAGACCTTCGTTTATTATTGCTCCGCCATATTTTATATAACAATAATCGCATTTACTGATTTATATAATTGCTATTTTGAAATAAAAATTATTTTGAAACTGATCAGAAATTTCTCTCTAAATAATGTTACCATACTTGTGACGTAAACCTTGTTTAGAAGCACAAATTGTGATATATTTTGCCTAGGTGGAATGGTTTTTTCACTATTACAGACACTATTATTACTTCTACATGAAACACGATTGGTTCTCAAAAGAGTGGCCTTAACAATTGCTTATATAAATCGTTGTACCAGTTCTGGTGATCAACAAGTGGCAAGTGTCTTGTAATGCAACGAGGCATTTTGCAAAAATACAGCTTTCACAATAATGTTGGAGTTCACTTTATCCAGGTTTGCATATCGGAGTAATCGTTTGTTTCTGTTCCAAGATTTTACACGCGGTGATGATACTTTCGTCGTAAGTCGTCTTGGCATTCATGTCTGCATAAGGTTGGCTTGGATTCCTAATGTGCGATTGAGTCTTGGATAAGCAGACCGAGTACGCCATCTCTAGCTGGGTAATTTTCGTTTTGCCGGATGAAAAACGATGTGGGTTGTCGGAGTTACCTCGACCGTTAACTGGTGGCGCTTCGATCTACCAACCGGTACGATGTGTTCCACGTGCACCCGACGGCTCCAAGGGATAGCCAGGCGCGCCTCATCTAGTGTGGAATAGAGAGTGACATGGGGAGACAATCTCGTCCCCATCACCGCCCCGCAACAAGTAAGTCTTCCCCATCCCCGCCCCATCCCCACATGGTTTGTCCCCATCCCCGCCCCATCCCCGCAGGTTTTCTCCCCATCCCCACCCCATACCCGCAGGACGACATCACATTCCCCACAAACGTTTACACCAATTAAAATTTTAAAAATAACATATTTTAACTTACAAAGCTATTTGTATTGCTGACTGCATTAGTCTGTTATTATCTTATCGACAGTTTGTATTAACAAAGCCTTGACCATTTCTGACTAGAAGGCTTCAGGAAATAAGAAAATCTCCTTATCAGTTCTCAAGTTCTTAACATCACCCGGGTTTCTTGCCGGCTCATTCCCATTACCGCGGTTTTACCGCGAGAATAAACCCATTACCGCGGTATTACCGCAATTGTTGTCCCCATTACCGCGGTATTACCGCAATTGTTGTCCCCATTACCGCGGGATTTACCGCGGTTACCGTGGTTTTCCCGCGGGAAAATTCCCCATGTCACTCTCTAGTGTGGAACTAATGAGGATCTGTTTGGCGGTTGCGTTTTCATGCGCCGCGATCGCCGCCGCTTGTCATCGCTCCACACTATCGCCGGAGATTGGTCTAAAGACCCTGAATACGTATTATACGATTAGAAAACCATTGGTCAGGCAATACGTGCGTGTCTGGACCCGCCACTGGTGACTTTTATACATGTATCTTTCTGGGCATTTATTTTGCTAGCTGACGAAATTTATGTTCTTGGTGACATTTAACATCATACAGGTCAACGTAGGCTAGAGTGCGCAGTTCATTTGGCGTGTTTCTTTTTCCTAGACTGTATCTATAAAACTTATTCCTGTAATCTTAGATATGCAGGGTGGGCCAGCATAAATGAACCGACTTTGCATGCATATAACTCCGCCAAATTTTTTAACGTTATTTATACTTAATGTGTGAAAGTAAAGATATTTCATTCTACTATTAAGATTCAAACACATTTGTTATTGTAGGTTTAGCCTACATGATGTAGATCGTGACATAACAACAGTCATCGTTTTTGCAGTAACTAGCTAATAAAAAGTTCATGAAAAATTTTACAGTAACTGCACACAAAAAATTAAGCCTAATAGCCAGAAATTTGTATTGCACAGCAAAATTAATTATTAATTAGGAGATAGGCTGTTGCAGTCTTTTCTAATCAAATTAATATTCAATATGTCTACCACGCGCTGCAACAGGGACACACGAGCAATGTTAGCGGGTGTGCGCGCTGTGCGTACCGATTCGCGTGGTTTACGACGCGAAGTTCCTGTTTCATCAATTTTCCGTATTAGACGATTCAACGTATTTTAATTTATCCTCTGTTAGGAAACTCTTTAATCATTTGAAACGCATCAAATCCCTCATCAGTTCGCAAAATTCTGATCAAAACTTGATAATCGTCTGTCAACGGCGCCATATTTCGTCACTACTGACAAAAAATATGGTAGCTAGCGCTGTCCGAAACATTGCCTTAAAATTTAAACTAGTACCAGTTCGACTTTTCAAGGCTAATACTAGAGTGAAATATCTTTAATTTCACGCATCAAGTATAAATAACTTACAAAAATTGGCGAAGTTATATGCATGCAAAGTTCATTTATGCTGGCCCACCCTGTATATTATTCATAGCAACCTTATGATGCACAAGATGCGAAACTTTGCCTGAAAACATGCGAGAAAGAAACTTGTTTCAGACCAACGTTGGCTGGCATGAAAGACCTTGTAAATATAATTCTTTGATTTGTAAATATTATATGATGTGTAATAAAAGGTGTCTAATGGAGGTTATCGCTGACCTGTAGTCGCCTATGTCGCAACCATCATCGTTGCAGTCGTCGTCGCTGTCATCAACTATTATCATCATCATCGTCAGTTTTTGAGGCTAGCCATTTGGCGAAGATGATTACCAATAAATGATGTCATTCTTCTGCGTCTTTGTATCAAATGCACCATTGCACCCTCTCGTTTACTACGAGTCTGAATAATTATGTCAACCCACGTGTTTTTAAGACTCCGGTCTGTTCCTTCAACTTGATGGCATCATCAGCTCAGTATACTGCATCTAGAGAACATCCTGATATTATTGTACCATAATTGTAGTAGCGTCAGAATCTACGAAGTAAAATCCCATTATCTGCCTTGCGCAGAAGCATCAAGAGGGAACCAATATTCATTGATTGGAAGTTAATCTAGTGCGAGTTTTAAAAAGATTGCCAGGATTTACTGTTTCACAGTTCCGACAGTAACGTGCAAGTGATAACTTTAGCTATTCGATGGTGCAGCAATAGTTAATGTAATGAAATTTGACCGAATTTGCAATTTATCGAGCAAGCAGTGATTCCATGTAGCTTTCACCTTTTCAGTTATGCGTTTAGGAAACATTTAAAGGGTCTCGCTAACTCAACGCAAGTAATTGGACTCAGGGTTGAATTAACATGCTGAAGGCTGACGGCAAAGAGCAGTTTATTGTACAGAGAGGCGAGTAGAGTTTCTGTGGAGTGGTGTTTAGTGAAGCCTGATTGGTGGGGGTTGAGGAGTGAGTTAGAAGAGAGGTAGTCGTATAGCCTGGCAAGGACAATTCGTTCCGTTAATTTAGATAGAAAGGAAAGGTTGGAGACCATGATGTTTCTCTAAAATTGACCTTTTTACCTTTTTGTCCTTATAATAACTTTTGATCGTCTTGTTTCTTGTCACAGGTAGCCCTTTTCAAAACGAGAAATGCAAGAAAGAATTAACCAATTTCAACAATTATTGGCTGAGATCTGATCATTTTTCTTCGATTTTTGTTAGATTATGTTTCTTTTGACCTTGAAATGACCTTGAATGACTTTGAATTTAGTATTTATATTTTATCAAAATATAGCTCTCATCGAGTTCAACAAACAATAAAATTTCATCCAAATTGGACTTCTCGTTAATATTTTGTGATAAAAAGAGTAAATCGACAATGGACTCAAGTTCCATGACCCAAGCATGTGAGCCTTCAGTCCTGGGAGTTTAAGTAGGGTATGCTTGGGGGCTTTGAGGGACCTCAGGATAACATTTTAAAATTCTGTAAAAAATATTTCTAGACAATATATGAATAGAATAATGGGAAAAATAGGGAATGGTTGGTTTCTGCAATGTATCATTTTCCTGGACACCCCTAGAGCACTTGTTACAGCGCCCCTTCAAGATTTCTACTCAGAGGCGCTCCCGACTACAGCGCAGACACTGAATCGGAGTTTCACGCCGAAGCGCATGAGCAATTGTCCCTACGCGGCGGTTTGAGGTGGATTTCGAACCCGCAACCCTCCGGCTGGAAGGCACCGAACATACCCCTACACCACCGCGCCCCACAAAGGTAGTAGTAGTAGCAGCAGCAGTAGTAGTTGTATCAGGGCTACTCTATTACTGCTAATGTACATGCATACATACAAGTCATGTTTTACGTACACAAATACGTATCTATGGCGTTCTCCGAAAACACAGATTAGATGAACACTGGAAAATAGTTTCTGAAAATGTTGTATATAGGCTCTAAGCTAAGTTTACTTGAATAATCCACTTACCAGTAATCTGGGATGTTGCGAACAATAACCAGCAGAACATAAGCGATCCTGCGTAAATAATCGATTTGCGCATTCTTATGGTAATTTCAATTTTGAAATAACCAATTAGCAATCTGTGACGAAACCTTCATTCAGTGCTCAACGAAACGTAACATGTGTTCAGCATTCATTATTATGAATTCAGTTGTAGCAACCCATCGTCGGTTAGTCCAACCAACGTTTGTCTGCGGAAACATTCGCTAGTTCTACATGTACTTCAGCTATCCTGGAATATATCGCCTTTGTTTGCGCTTGCGTTATCAACTGGATGTCCTGGAAGGTGTGGAATTACTAGCTCTCTGCAATGAGAGTTTGAGAGATTGGCCCACTGCCGGAAAACGCAACGGGCTTATCTCAGGAAGTTCGAAAACAACTTAAGTGGATTCAGTAAAACAGCATTTAAGGTTTTTAACTAGCTCAGAATAATTAATAGCGACCAGGGTTAATGAGGAAGCCTTTTACCCTGCATCACTACAACATAATTCAAGTATAAACTAGTTGTGTGGTCTGCCGCAGATAAGCTGGATATGTGTAAAAATTGTGTTTTTGTGAGTCAGACAGACAGGCAGGCATAAAGACAGACATACAGACAGACAGACAGATAGATATGTAGATAAACCAGACAAACCTACCAGACCAGAGAGACATACAGACAGTGAGAGACAGTCAGACAGAGACAGAAAGACAGAGACAGAGAGAGAGGAAGAAACAGACATAGAGAGAGAAAACAGACATAGAGAGAGAGACATGGAGGGAGGGTGCTGAATGCATGCAATTTAATGTAATTATTCACATCCTGTGAATCATCAGTCCAACATATTTGTAATCAAATAATCGAATTTGCACATGGTTCATATAATTGCACTTTTAAAACAAGGATATTAAACTAAGACAAGATGTTCTCTAAATACCAACAGCATCTGTGTGGCCTAAACCTAATTTTAACAAGCACATTGTGCCGATTGGATGCAGTGGTTTCTTGAACAATGATAGACTTCGACTTCTAATAATATTAATTTTTCAGGCCACAATATTAGGTCACAATATTGTGGTCTAAAGAACATTTATTATACCTAATATAATCATATTACCAGTTCAGATAGTCGCTTTTTCTTGTACTGAAGCGTGGTCATATGCAAGATATACATCTTTCACAGGTTCAGCGGTAACTCTGCTATGATTCAATAATTGCGGTACACAATTAGTAAGAATCATAAAACATAGACTTGGCTTAAACGGATTACTGTGCAAATCCGGCAGATTCTAAAACGGTGCTAAAGTGATGGCAGTTGCCCTGGTGCCCAACGCCTTTGAATAGCACACGAATACGAATGCATAAATGCATAAATACATGCCTTAAAACATATATATTTTTCATACATAGATGTATATATATAATAATATATACAAGTATGCAAATGTGTAATATCTGTATTATATACAAGCATACAAGCATGTGTAAATCGCAAATAGGCCTACAATTTGCTTAAGTTTTGACATACACACATAGGCCTACATCGCTATAAACTATATGCATATATTTATACATGCAAAAATACACATACATGCATAATTGCATATGTATACATAAACTTATAACCTCTACAGACACACATTATCTCCGATTTAGCCAAAAATGTAGTCGGGTTATTTTTATTAGTTATATAATTACTCTTATCATTGTTAACACAACCTTTATGTGTATTTATTTCTGTATCAAAATCCTTAATTTAGCATCGTTAAGGTATCTGTCAACTCCGCTGCACTTAATGGCCATGTAGCTGAGGTAATTGAGCGCAGTTTAATAGCTTAGGATATGTTGAAAATATACAATGAACAAAGTCAAACGATGAGAACACTTCCATGACGATGATGCATTATTGGAGAAGACACGATAACGTGATTCGATGAGCTCCAGTTGAGCGCGCAACACGGCACATTAGGGGTGTCCAGAAAAATGACAAATCGCAGAAAACACCCATACTCAAGTTTTTCCCGTTATTCTATTCATCTATAATTGTCTATAAATATTTTGTACAGAATTTTAAAAAGTTATCCTGAGGTCCCTCAAAGCCCCTGAACATACCCTACTTAAGTCCCCAGAACTGAAGACGCCCATGCTCGGATCTTGGAACTTGGGTCCATTGTCGATTTACTCTTTTTATCACAAAAATTAACGAATAGTCCAATTTGGATGAACCTTTTACTGTTTATTTGTCTCGATGAGAGCTACATGCAGATGAAATATAGATACTAAATTCGTGGTCATTCAAGGTCATTTCAAGGTCATAAGAAACGAAATCGAACAAAAATTGAAGAAAAATAATCAGATCTCAGCCTATAATTGATACAATTGGTTAATTCTTTTTTGTATTTCTCGTCTGGATAAGGGCTACCTGTGATAAGAAACAAGGGTACCAAATACAAGACGATCAAAAGTTATTTTAATTACAAAAGGTCAATTTTAGAGTCAAAATCTTTGTCTGAAATTGACCTTTTGTCCTTTAAATAACTTTTGATCGTCTTACATTTGGTATCCTTGTTTCTTATCACAGGTAGCCCTTTTCAAGACGAGAAATGCAAGAAAGAATTAACCAATTTCAACAATTATTGGCTGAGATCTGATCATTTTTCTTTGATTTTAGCTAGATTTCGGTTATTTTGACCTTGAAATTACCTTGAATGACCTTGAATTTAGTATGTATATTTTGCCTGGATGTAGCTCTCATTGAGATAAACATAACAACTTAAAGTTCTTCGAGATCAGACTCTTCGTTAATTTTTTGTGATAAAAAGAGTAAATCGACAATGGACCCAAGTTCCAAGATCCGAGCATGAGCGTCTTCAGTTCTGGGGACTTAAGTAGGGTATGTTCAGGGGCTTTGAGGGACCTCAGGATAACTTTTTAAAATTCTGTAAAAAATATTTATAGACAATAGATGAATAGAATAACGGGAAAAACTTGAGTATGGGTGTTTTCTGCGATTTGTCATTTTTCTGGACACCCCTAACGGCACATGCATATTCTAACATACATAAGAGCGCAACTATGGTCGTACCGCAAAAGCTTATGCACTTCTTCCTTTTGCCCACAACAAAAACCAGCTAAGTAGACAATTCGACTGTAACTTCTAGGCTAATTCTCTGTAAAAGCAGAAACATAATTATTAATAATCCCTATTACAGTTAACCAAGAATCATCAATTCATCATGTAAGCCGACTCGTTTTAGTGTATCTTATCTTCCCTGACAAAATCACTGTTGTGGACAGCAGCAAGTCGTGGACTGAAGGAAATAAGGAACAGAAGCGCGGGTAACGACTTTTCCAGATTGCCGCCAGATCTCGGTTCGATGCAGTTGAAGACAAGATAGTCTCATCACTATTCTAAGAAATTAAGCTATAGCTGACCTCTTTATATTGCTATGAATCGAAATGGGCGTTGTCAGTACTGAGCATTTTTTCTTTGACTGGCTTTTGGAATGCTAAATTCATCGTATTTTACTGGATCTGCATGATGGATTAACATTGTAAAATGCAGTTTCAATTAGAAGCCATGATCAATAGATAAATTTATTAATTACGACTGCGTCGTAACTCGAGCGTGTAAGTTAGACTAAGCTTATTGTGAATGACGAGAAATCAGTCACATATTAGGATGGTCTATAGATAAAATTACAAGAGACATTGTAGAATCACGTTTAACAATTGAATAAAGCATAACATAGCATTGCCTCTAAATATATATAATTCGACAACCTACATTGAATGCGCAAATAAAAGTAAAATTGTTGCAGCATTCGTTACTATACATTCATTCGTACCAATTCGTCGCTGGTTAGGATAACTAATGTTTCAATGCGGAACCTATCGCAAGTTCAGTTTTCGTTACCCTGAAAAATATCGCCAACATTTACGCCTGCATTTTTTGCTGGCTGTCCATATAAGCGTTAAATTACAAAATTACTAAATTTAGCGAGCCAAGATAGGCTCACAGCTGGAATGCGTCGGCCTAAATCAGGAAGTTAGTGAACAAAATTATTGGGTTAACTAAAACAACACTTAAAGTAGGCTAGGGTCTACTGAACTACTTAATGCGCTAAGTTTATAATCGTACCAGAATATTCTCGGTGCCATTATATCCAGTGTTATGTGGGAGCCTTCTACTCTTCATCATTGCTACAATAGGCTATAATTCAAGGCTTAACGGCTTGTGTGATATGTCTGCCGAAGATAGCGGCTGATAAAGTTTTTGCGTAGGCCTATAGCTGCAGTCTACGATTATATCGGAAACTGTTTGTGTGACAGCCTTCAATCTCTCCATCGTGCTTCTCACCAAATTATGGGATTTACTGGTATGTAATTGCACCTTAAAACAAGAATGTTAAAACAATGACAATATGTTGCCTAAATAATAACACCATCTTTGGGACCTAAACCTACTTTTAACAGTAAAATATTGTGAAATGATTTTGCAAACAGTGGTTTCATGCACACTTAAGGACATCAATTTGCAGTATAATACTACTTCAGACCACAAGATTAGGTCACAACACCGTGGCCTAACAAATTTCCATACTTTTCACATATTTCACATCAGCAGTTCAGATAATCACGAGGTAGCCTTAGTGTAGAAACTCTACATGCTTCATCAGTATTTCATTCGTTGCGCATTTTTATATTTGCATACATTCGTCATACATACACATTTACAAAGTATCTTTTTTTCTGACTATTATGAGACAGCCGTTATCTGCGACCTCATCTCATTCCTTGCGCTCTGCTGATTGACTTGATCTTTTTGTTTCTAGGACTAGGACTGCCTTGGCTCAACGCTGGGCATTGGCTGTGGTTGGTCCCTCTACTTGGAGTGACCTTCCCCATAATTAAGGGCTAAACTAATGACTGGATTTTCCTTTTCGGTCTTTCGTTCTTTAAAGACGCTTCTTTTCCCCGGGGGTTTCGTGCTGAGAGAGCCTCTGAATAGTTATTCTGAGAGAGGCACTAAATAAATCTTTAGATACGATACGATTTACGTAAATAAGACGCAATTTGCAGCGTTTCTGTGAGGTATTTTATATACACATACATTCATACATACTTAGAAAAATTCATACAGAAACACGTTCACACATATACACATACATGCACACACACACACACACACACACACACACACACACACACACACACACACACACACACACACACACACACACACACACACACACACACACACACACACATCATCTCCGGCTTCACAGAATCTGCGGTCGAATTATTTTTTATAGTTATACATGAGCATCCCCTTTAGCGAAATGGAGTATTCGGTTTAATTTGCATTTTTGGCGGTTTTAGTCCAGGCAATATACAGTTAGACCTGGGCAAAATTGCTTCAGAAGCTTTTTAAACGGTTTCCTGCTCAGTTTCCGTTGCTGAATAACATATCCAAAATCCCACAAAATCCCACCACGGGGTCACCCCCAAAAAGTGCATTTTATCCAAGATGGCGGCCAATAATGGCGCCAACACAGAAAACAGTATATAGCAGGTCATAGGTAACCAACAATGACAAATGAAGTATCAAACTTAACATTATCAAGGTCAATGAATCGATTTATCATAGTTGCAATAGTGTCGGAATGTTACTATCCAAGATGGCGGCCAAAATTGGCGCCAAAACACAAAATATGTATAAATCAGTTCAGAGGTAAGCTACAATAACAAATAAAGTGTCGAATATAATATTTTCAAGGTCAAGAAATCGATTTATCGTAGTGGCATTAGTATCGGAATGTTACTATCCAAGATGGCGGCCAATATGGCCGCCAAAACAGAAAAATATGCATATATCAGGTCATAGGTTAGCTACAATAACAAATAAAGTGTCAAATTTAACATTATAAAGGCCAAACAATCGAATTATCACAGTGTCAATAGTGTACGAATGTTACTATCCAAGATGGCGGCCAATATGGCCGACAAAGCAGAAAAATATGTATCTATCATGAGGTCAGAGGTAAGCTACAATAGCAAATGAAGAGTAGAATATAATATTTTCAAGTTCAAGAAATCGATTTATCGTAGTGGCAATAGTGTCGGAATGTTCCTATCCAAGGTTGCGGCCAACATGGCCGCCAACACACAAAAATATGTATATTTCTTGAAAGCTATTTGTAGCGCTCACAACAGCAGAAGCACATCTTATAAAGCTTTGATTTTGAAGATCCTTTTATGATTTCTTGGATTGTAGCATTCTTGCACTATTGCCACTTCATTTGTTATTGTGGCTTACCTATTTATTCATTTATTTAAGGAATTTGATTTTGCGCCCCTTCAAGAGAGCTACTTAGAGGCGCTCCCAGCCCAGCTCCGGCACTAATAATTAGACTTTAGCAACTTATTAAACGGAATCGCACTACCCCTAGGCGGTAGACGAATCTCTAATGGGAGACCATTCCAAATGGAAGGTCCAACCACTGAGAAGACATGGTGCTGCCTAATTGAGGAGCGAGCATGAGGGACTAAGAGTTCTCCCCAGTAGAAGATAGGAAGACTTGACGGTCAGCTGTAGGCTATCCCAGAGCGGACCAAAAAAGATCACGCAGGTAGACCGAGGCACAGCCAAGTATGCACCGCCAGACCAAAACAGCAACCCTGTTGGAGATGTGTTGTGGGATAGAGAGCCAGTACAACACATCCAACATATAATACAGAAACAGGAGCATATTTGGGAAAGACCCTGTAAGACGAGCAGCTGAACGGAGGAACCGGTCAAGGCGCCCAATTAGTCCAAGTGGCTCCGTCGCAGACCCACCAGAATCAAACTGTAGTGAGCCAATCTAACCAAGTGGAAAGGGCATCCATAGCTTGGCACATCTGCTGGACGGCAATCCACCACGCAATCGGGGCTGCAACGGGTGTAGGTCTGCACATCACCATCATATAGCTGGTGCAGAAGCCCACATGACGCCAGCAAGACCCCAATACCAGACGTTCAGATAACATGAAGTAATGGTCCTAGCACCAAACCTATGGAACACCAAAAGGGGCAAGAACCCAGCTGGACCTAGAGGAGCCAGAGACTATACAATTAGTGCGCTCTGAGAGGAAGGAGAGAAACCACTCTAGCGGTTTGTCTGTCAGCCCAAAAGAAGCAGAAAGGCGTTGCAGGAGTATATGATGGTCAAGAGAGTCAAAAGCTGAGCTGACTGACATCGAAGATGGTCAAGAGAGAGAGAGATAGATCTGTCCGAAATCCATGGCGCCATAGAGGTCAGACAGGAGGCGGTCTAGTAGGGTCTCCATAGAGTGATTCTTCCTAAAGCCACACTACTGGGAGGCAGGAAACCATTTATATATAGATAAACAATAGCAACAATACATTCCAGAACTTTAGAAAGAAATGTCACATTTGCAATCAGGCGGTAATTTGCTTAATCGCTTGAATCCAGCCCATCCCGCTTCAAGACTGGGTACAGGATCGAGATCGCAGGTTTTGCAGGTTTTTGGGCCGAAGGTTAAAATGAACACTCATAGCTCAGCACTCGTGACCTCGCAAAGAGTAGAAAGGCGACAGTTTGTAGACGGATAGTCCGGCGGAGAAGCAGAGGAGATTGCCTGACTGATGGAATAAATCTTTGATGCTAGTTTCTTCAGAAACACGTCGGCTGTAAAAGGTGGCGGAGTCTGTGACCTTTGGCTATCCGACCGTCGGCCACGAAGGTCATTGAAGATAGTCCACAGCTTTTTTGGCTCACCCGATCGTCGGCCGATGATGGCCTCCCAGTATTTCTGCTCCGTTAGGAAGCTGGCATGTTTCGGACGAAGAGGATCCAGGTGCATGGTTTGATCTTTCGGAGATCGCGTTCGTCTGTGAACCCTCTTCAGGTGCCGGGCTTGACGCCTAAGGGTTCAGCATTAAATCACGGCGAGAGGGGTAGTGACGCATCTTGACTGAGAGTGCTGGGAGAAATGTATCTAGTGGCTCAGTCATCACAGCCTCGTAGGAGTTAAATAGCTCAGAGACAGTCCGCTTAAAGTTTTCGTCAGTGTCGTGAAGAAGATGATGCTTCCGAAGAGCAGTTCCAAAGGCTGAGGATATACATCTTTTGTGTGTTGGCGGCCATATTGGCCGCAACCTTGGATAGGAACATTCCGACACTATTGCCACTACGATAAATCGATTTCTTGAACTTGAAAATATTATATTCGACTCTTCATTTGCTATTGTAGCTTACCTCTGACCTCATAGATACATATTTTTCTGCTTTGTCGGCCATATTGGCCGCCTTCTTGGATAGTAACATTCGTACACTATTGACACTGTGATAATTCGATTCCTTGACCTTGATAATGTTAAATTTGACGCTTCATTTGTTATTGTAGCCAACCTATGACCTGATATATGCATATTTTTCTGTTTTGGCGGCCATATTGGCCGCCATCTTGGATAGTAACATTCCGATACTAATGCCACTACGATAAATCGATTTCTTGACCTTGAAAATATTATATTCGACACTTTATTTGTTATTGTAGCTTACCTCTGACCTGATTTATACATATTTTGTGTTTTGGCGCCAATTTTGGCCGCCATCTTGGATAGTAACATTCCGACACTATTGCAACTATGATAAATCGATTCCTTGACCTTGATAATGTTAAGTTTGATACTTCATTTGTCATTGTAGCTTACCTATGACCTGCTATATACTATTTTCTGTGTTGGCGCCATTATTGCCCGCCACCTTGGATAAAATGCACTTTTTGGGGTGACCCCGTGGTCGGATTTTGAGGGATTTTGGATATGTTATTCAGCAACGGAAACTGAGCAGGAAACCGTTTAAAAAGCTTCTGAAGCAATTTTGCCCAGGTTCAACGTATATTTGAGCTAGATTGCCTGGACTATTTCTAAGTGTATTCAGTCGTACTGTTTGGATTTATTGTACACATAAAATATTTTAAGTTGCGTATCTTTAGTTTGTACGTCGACCTGAAATTAATTTACTTCGTTTTTGGTGATTATGACTGGATTTTCGTCTTGGCTATCGTGATGCGTATGGAGATGGGCGGATAGAATGGTTTATCCCCGGATACTCTAAACCGGTTTATTCCATCCGAAGGAATATGCTATTCCATCCGGGGATATGCTTTAGGGGGATAGAATATCTCGGGACACCTGCTTCAAAATACTCATTTCAGTACCTCTTACGTATCTTTTAACAACGTTGATATAAACGAGTGCAGTAGGGGTGTCCAGAAAAATGATACTTTGCAGAAACCAACCATTCCCTATTTGTTCCATCATTCTATTCATATATCGTCTAGAAATATTTTTTACAGAATTTTCAAATGTTATCCTGAGGTCCCTCAAAGCCCTCGAGCATACCCTACTTTAACTCCCAGGACTGAAGGCGCACACGCTTGGGTCTTGGAATTAGGGTCTATTGTCGATTTACTCGTACTCTTTTTATCACAAAAAATTAACGAAGAGTCCAATTTGGGTACACTTTTTACTGCTTGTTTGCCTCGATGAGAGCTATATTCGAATAAAATATAGATGCTAAATTTAGGGTCATTCAAGGTCATTTCAAGGTAATAAGAAATAAAATCTAAAAAAAATCAGAGAAAAATGATCAGATCTCAGCCAATAATTTTTAAAATTGGTTAATTCTTTCTTGTATTTCTCGCCTTGATAAGGGCTACCTGTGATAAGAAACAAGAATACCAAATTAAAGACGATCCAAAGTTATTTTAATTACAAAAAGGTCAATTTTAGAGCAAAATCATGGTCTGAAACAATCGCCAAACCGACTGAATATCACCACCAATACTTTTATTACCGATACTGTCATCGTCATCATCCATCATCCTGGTTTGTTTTAATATTCCCTCCTTAATTTAACACTAGCATCAAGGTAACTATAACATTAAGTTATGCTTACGGAAACTCCGTTAGGGCATAATATAGTTATTATTGGATTCTTTTTGTTGTCATGAAACGTTCAACGCATTTTCCCGCTTCCCACAACAAGAACAAACTAAGGAGACAATTCTGCTGTATCTTACTAATGAAAAGCTGTCTATCTGTTGAACCAGTAAAGTAATTAAGAATTGCTCCTACAATTAAATCGGTATTATCTTCGTATAAGCCGACACGTTTTTGTTTATTTTAGCTTTCCTTATGGACTCACTGTTATGGATATCATCAAGTCGTGGATTGAACAATCATTCGACCATTTCATGAAGGTGGCAAGGAGCAGAAGCACGTGTAATGGCAATATCCGCAGAACAGGCAAACCTCGGTTCGAGGACGGATCAAGATGAAATTCAGCAATGTGATTAAACTTAATGACCTGATCATCGTATACATCAAAATCATGCAGAGGATACGGTCTTGTCATCTACCTCGAATATGACGGTGGAAGACGTTCTCCGAGAGTCCCTCAGAAGGTAGCTTATTTCAAAGATTTTATTTGTGGGTCAGAATAAAGCACACCGTCTTAATAACAAGTGAAGGGTAGTCTACCCCGACACTAATTAAGTTAATGGGCAATATATAAAGTTCGTAGTTTAGAGTTCTGAGTTAATATAAGTAGAGAACTGGATAAACTGGCGCATTTGACCAAATCCTAGGGTCAAAACACCTAATCCTAGGTCCAAATCGCTTCGATCCGGCGTGCACAAACCTATAGGTAGGTTAAAAAAAAAGTTTTAGCCTATAGCAAAGGATAAAAAGCCCCGACATGCACAAACCTATAGGTATGGGTAAAATAAAATCAACCAATAACTAGGTAAAACGCCAATAGTTTCGATCCGACATGCACAAACCTATAGACACCACAACCGCTGGCTCATTGTAAGCTTTAGGTTATTAATGCATCGTTGTCGACCCATGAGTTAAACGTTTCTGGATAGCCTAACCATTTTACGAGTGATTTCTTTCCACGTCTTCTGATGATCTTTTAGATCCTAAATATTTCTTGAGTTGTCTTTTGCAGTTCTTGCTCGTAGAATGAGCCCTGAATTTCTTCTCCGTTATAATCGGTAATCTTATAGGTTGGAGGACTCGTGTATTGAACGCGTGATACGGTAAATACTTCTTCAGTCCATCGAGGTGTATAGCCTTTTTCAAAAATATTCTTCTTCTTAGTTATTCTAACTTTATCTCCAATCGAGAATCTAGGCGCAATAGGCTCTAAGACCTCTTCGCCGTATAAATTAATAAATACAGTCTTTTCATTCACTTTCATACTAGCCTTAGCGGGCGTCATTTTAATGGAAGAATGTCTAGCTTCATTATAATTACTAACCATTTCACCTAATATATATCGATATATCTTCTACTTGAATTAGCTGTAAAGTACTTAAACATTTTCTCCCTCATTGTTCTGTTCCATCTCTCAACCACGCAGGATTTTTTCTCGTTTTCAATAGAATATAACTCAACCAAATTCTTTACGTCTTTATTATAAAATTCTTTCCCCTTATCAACCCATACTTTTCCTGGACTCCGGCCGCTCTCTAATATTTTCAAGAAACCGCTGGCTGTAGATTTTCCACTCTTATCATTCAGTGGCACGATCCAGCCATACTTGGAAAATACATCTATGACGGTTAATAGATATTTCACACCACCGTTATCTTTAGCGAAAGCCTGCATATCAACCAGATCAGCAGCCCATATTTCATCTATCCCACTAACGTACACCTTCCGTTTTCTAAAATGCCTTACTACGGGTTTATGTAATTCATCCGCGAGCTCGTCGGTCCATTTCAGATCGGGTTGTAATTTTAAGCTTTTTTTAAACCTAACCCGAGACTCGCTTTAGTAGATAATATAGGTTTGACTATAGCCCTCTCTATACGTTCCCGCAGGCTAGGATTAGGAATATTATTCAAATCATTAATCATCGCTCTATCAGCGACATTCCTAGAAGCCGTATCAGTGTGCTGGTTGTAAGCTAAATCATGATAATACGCAGCATTATCGACCCTATCAACGGGTTTAGACCACTCTTTTGGAGTTCCATCAGGATTCAACCGCAAATCTAGTCTAGTTCCTGGTCCTGTAAACTGATGGCCCGGTAAGTGCATCTCTCCTGGGAATTTAGCCCATGGTAACTTAATACCGCTTGTAACCGAATTTAGAGATCCAACTAGATCGCCGCCTTGTGCTGCTTTCACGAACTGCGTCTTTATTTTTCCACAAACATCGCACGTGCCTCTAAGCATCGACCTCCCATTCTTCGTTATAACGGTCTGTACATTTTTAGTTTCAGTATGAGTTTTTACACTTTACGCAATACATCCTTTTTAAATACAACTAGATATATTTAAAATGGAAGTCGTAAATTTTTCGTGGAACGACGCGTTATCTAAGAGATTCAACAATCCTCTTTTACCGAGAAGTATAAGAGGATTAATCGTAGGAAAGTCTGGTTGTGGTAAGACTACATTACTGTTGAACCTACTTCTAAGACCTGGATGGTTAGATTACAACAATCTACAAATATTCGGTCGGTCTCTCTTTCAACCAGAGTATAAAATTCTGAAAAAAGCATTTGAAGAAAAGCTACCTAAAGAATCCATAGTCGGGTTATTCGATTGCCAAGACGCGATCATAAGACAAAATCTTCCACCGACAGTTGTAGTTGAGGAAATGGCTAAACACTTGAATGAGAAATCTGATATATCTTCCAAGTTCTTTGAATCAGCCGAAGACGTACCAGACCCGAGAGAATTGGAGCCGGAGAAGAAGAACCTAATGATATTCGATGACCTGCAGCTAGAAAAGCAGAATTTATGCGAGGCCTACTACATCCGAGGAAGGCATAGCAATGTTGACTGCTTCTACCTCGCTCAAAATTATTTCAAACTACCGAGACAGACAATTAGAGAGAATGCAAACTTTATCTGTTTGTTTCCTCAAGACCAGAAAAATATTGATCACATATACAACGACCACGCGAGTACGGACATGCCTAAGGATGAGTTTAAGAAACTATGTCAAAGAGCCTGGAAGCAGCGTCATGGATTTGTAGTAATAGACCAGACTAGTAATAAAAATAACGGGAAGTATAGATGCGGCTTCGATGAATTCTACATTCCGCCATAAATAAATCTTTCGCTAATTTAAAAATGGAATCGAATCTACAAAAGATTGCGGACAATACCGAAAGGATCGCGCGTTACACGGAGCCAAAGACATCGTTTTACATATTATTAAGTGATAAGACTTCGAGAATAAGGACGCGGTTCAATCCGCTGATACAGTTCGATAAAGATAAAAGGTACGAGATGTCTTTAGTCACTCTGGAATCATATTATTCATTTCCGAATATCGAACCGACTAACAACAGCTTTTCGTATTCACCGAATGGCGGGAGTATGTGGGTTACTATACACATCCCCGAAGGCTGTTATGAAATTACCGATATTAACGAATACGTGCAGAGAAGCATGAAAGAAAAGGAACATTACGATATGGTTAACGAAGCATACAATATTAAGATAGAAGCAAACAGTAATACGTTGAAAACTGTTTTACATATCGCGGAAAATTACCTGGTTGATTTTGGGGGGTTGAATTCTATCGGGAAAGTCCTCGGTTTTAATAGCCGACGTTATTCAGCAGGGTACCAAGAATCGGAGAATATAGTAGACATAATGAGTATTACTAGTCTGAGGGTTACTAGCGATATCGTCGGAGCGTCTTATAGCAACGGAACTACGGATAATATCATAAATTTTATTCCTTCTTCCCGAATGTAGGACCCGGTTATAAGATTATTGAAACGCCTAGAAATTTGATATATCTTCCAATCACCCTATCCACGATTTCGTCAATGGAGACGACTCTCACCGATCAGAATGGTAAACTAATTAATCTGCGAGGTGAGGAATTATCGATACGGTTTCATATTAGAGAAGCTTAAAAGTTTTTCTAGTTTTATATAAAATGAGTCGATACACGAACGTCAAAGTCAATATTTCAGAAGGACAAAAAGATAAATTTAAAAGATCGCTACAAGCGGGAACCGGCGTAAGCATCAAACTAAGTCACAGTGATTTAGACGGAGAGCACGTGTTAGCTCTTACCCAAGCACAGATCAATAAATTATCCAAAGCGTTTCAGGATGGGAAAGGCGTGACTATAAAAATGAGTAAAACCCAATTAATAAATAACGCTAAAGTCGAAGGAGGGTTTATAGGCGCCATTTTACCGTTTCTAGCAACTGCGGGTAAATTCCTACTATCTAGCGTATTACCGAGCTTAGCAACGGGTGCATTAACGGGAATAGGCGCAGCGGCTGGTTCTAAAGTTATTGATAAAGTCGTCGGAACGGGTGGGGCTATATATCTCAATACTAGAGGTAAAAACTATAAGATAGTGCAACAAGGGCAGGGCTTATATTTGAAGCCATATCAAGGATCTGGATTAAACGGTGTGGGAGAAGGTCTGTATCTGAAGAGAGGTAATGGGTTCGTAAATGGGGAAGGACTTATACTAGGACCAGATTCACCATTTAAAAACATTCCGCTTCTCGGATTGTTACTTTAAAAAATATATCGTATATAAAATGTCTCTATTTCCGATTCATAAAATGGGGTGGACGAAACCTAAATATATCCCAGAAAAAGGACTCAACCGAGATCCGTCAGGTGGCGGGCGTGTGAAGGTATGTGGGATGTTAAATATAGACCGCAAAGACAAATGGGAGGCCTAAGATGGGAGTTTTTGCTCAAGAAAAGAAAACTATTCAGCCGCAAGAAAATGTAGTTTTACCATTAGGCTTGGGTGTTCGAATGACGAAAGGATCGTGTAAAATTTCACTCCATCCAGAATTTATAGAAGCGGGTTGCCGCCTGCTAAACGATACCGTTACTGGGTTCGCGGAAGACATTTTACTAGATATTAAGAATTTTAACGACCTCGGAACAGTCGTCATAAACGAAGGAGACTCGTTATGTTATGTGAATTACGAACAAAATTGAATTCCATTTTAAAAATAATCTTCGGTATTATAAAATGGAATCGAACAAAGCAGACACCTATCGTCTTCAGAAAATATCTGAAATTCAACAGGAAATCTTAGGAGAACGAGAAAAGAGAGACGTAATCTGTAAAAAATATCAAAATAATGTTAAAGTAGTCGAAGCGCTGGGAGGGTTGTTAACCCTTACATCTTCGGGACTCGGCGTATTAGGCGTATCTTTTCTAAGTTCCGTCGTTGCTGCACCCGCCGCTACCATCGTGGTATCTTTATCCGCTGGAGCCGGAGCACTATCTCTGATATCTATCCAAGTCCGCCGAATATTATCGCTCCGGCAAGAAAAACATGCAAAGATCAGGACTATAGCCGAAGGGAAACTCAATTCGATCAGCGACCTCGTTTCAAAAGCCTTAGATGATAATAACATCTCAGACTCGGAATATTCCGTTATTCTAAGTGAGTTCGAGAAATTTAATCAGATGAAGGAAGAGGTTAGAAGTAAAACCACTATCAACATAGATGAAGCGACGAAACGTTTTGGTAAAACCGATTGAATACAAAACGAACGTTTATTTACGTTTACGTTACGTTTTACGTTTTTACGTTTAAATATTATGTTTCCAACTTAAAAATGTCGTTTCTAAAAATTGAGGACCCAGCAAAACGTGACTTTATAGTTGAGAATTTTCTCAAGCTGAAGCAAAATATTAGACAAGATTCGTTATCTAAGAAATTAGGAGACATATCTCTTCAGCGGGAATTAACAAAAGCGTACAAACCGATAATCGACTCGCAGTCTGGAATATCTAAAGAATTAGGTACAATAAAAGAGAACTCTAAGTTAACAGCTGAAGCGCTTCGTGCTTTACCGGCATCGATAACAACGTCGTTGAAAGCGATTCAATTCCCACAGTATCCGTCGATAGACGCGTTCGAGTTTGATCCCGTTACAGATATTAGAACTTTGGAATTAGGCGATATCGCGACAAAATATTTAAAAGAATATGCCTCGGACAAGAAGGAGACGGATACGACCTTCGGAATACGCTTTAAAGATGGGGGTTTTTCATCGGGAACAGCCCAATCTCGATCGAAGGAGATGACAAAACGGTGGGTAATAACACCTACAAGGGGACTCTAGGGCTATGGGAATTGATGACGAGGAAGAACCCAGACGAGACGATATACAGTCAAAACGATCTGGATGAGTACGAGGAAATTCTTAATTCGACGGGTGCTATGTATAGGCCTACGCTGAAAAATCCTAATAAACCCAAATCGAATAGAAGCCTAAAATATAATAAAATCCTTAAGCCAATGCGGCGAGGCTGAAGGTAAGCCTCCAACAGGCGAGGGGATTGTAGTTCTCCCGCAAGACCCTAATGCGCTAGTGGAAATGTTGGCACTACGAATGGCTAGCTTCAAAGCGGGAAATACGGGGTTAAGAAACGAGATAGTTGGTATCGGCGATGAGTTACTTCGGCAAAAAGAGATAAATGAGTTATACTATAAAAATTTAATGATGCAATTATAAAATGATTATCGTAACGAAGAGAAGATTTACTAAAAGATTCGTCGTAGGAGGCGCAGGGATATTTGACACGATGTCAGGATTTTTCAAAAGAATGTTAACCTCAAATACTGCAAGACAGGTAGCAGCGACCGCATTAAGTGCGGGTAAAGAGGTTGCAACGGAGATTGGTAAAAAGGCTATAGATGTTGGAAAGACCATCGCTATTAATGCGGGAAAGCGATTGGTTGATAAAGCAGCCGCAAAAATGTTAGCACCACCCCATGAAAATACGACACTTAGCCAAAAGAGTAAGGAAACGTTACAGAATTTAATACATCCCCACCCTTCGGTAAATATAAATAATTTACTGTCCGGTACTGGCGGCGCCGTATCGATCCGAGATTTGGCGTGCGGATCTGGAATGAAGTGGGCTTAAAATAAAATCTTGTCGTATTAAAAAATGCAGTCAGATATTCTAAGATTTACTGAAAATACTATCATAGATGAGGGAATTGAGAAATACGAACTTCATGAATATGAACCAGTGTCTGGGGCGAATCTTAACAGCGCTGGGGAAATTCGTATAAATATCGAGCTTCAAGATTTGTTCAGCCACCCCTCCGAGTCGTACCTGCTTTTCGACGTTAGACTGACTAAAGCGGATAATACCGCATACGCTAATGCAGACGCTGCGGCATTAGTCAACAACGGGCTGATGCATCTCTTCAGTCAGATATCCTATTCCCTATCGAATCAAGAAATAGAAAGCGTGTTTCATCCCGGACAAGCGACAACTATGCTGGGCTTGCTGAAATATCCTAACGACTTCGCTCTCGCACAAGGACTTAACCAATTATGGACTAAAGACACCGCGGCGACTGCTGTTATTGCCGATAACATGGGATTAGCGATAAGACAAGCGTATCTCATTCGGAAACCGGATGCAAAGGGCACGTTCAGCTTCATCGTGCCTCTGAAGCACATTTTTGGATTCTGTGAGGACTATGATAAGGTAGTCTACGGTATGAAGCAGACTCTAACTCTCGATCGCAAATCAGACGACGACGCTATCTTTAGAGCTCGCGGCGCCGACGTTCCGGCTACTTTAGCGGCGGCGGGTAAAGTCAACCTCAGTAAAATTTCATGGTTTATGCCTCACGTTATTGCATCTGATATGGAAAGAATGCAGCTGTATAAAACGATCGAAGCAAAGACAACGGTACCAGTAGCCTATCGAGCCCATCTTTGCGATACTATAACGGTTCCTCAATCTACGACATTTAGCTGGCGACTTAGCGTAAAGACAGCACCAGAAAAACCAAGGTACATCATAGTTGGATTTCAAACTAATCGAAGCGGTAATCAATTTGCTAATCCATCAATTTTCGATCATTGTAATATCAAGAACATGTACGTGATGTTGAACCAGAACAAATATCCGGCAGAAAATTACGGCCTATCATTCCCGAATCAACAATTTTCGAGAGCTTACAGAGATGCCGCGACTTTTAGCGAAAAATTCTACGGAATGGACCAGTTGGTAACGCAGAGCAACATCACTCCAGCCGAATACAAAGACTTACACCCGCTTTTCGTTTTCGATGTGAGTAAACAATCCGAACGGCTAAAATCATCGGTTGTAGACATCCAGATCAAGGCTACTTTTAATGCCGCTATTCCCGCTGGGACTCAAGCTTATGCGCTCGTCATTTCGGATAAATTGATAAACTTCCAATCAGATGGTCAGAAGATGAACGTAGTATATTAAAGAAAATATTTTTCTAATATAAAAAGAACATGAAACTCTCACAACTGAAATCGTTAATGAAGGAACACGGAATAAAGTCTAGTTATATGAAGAAACCTGAAATGTTAAGAATACTCGTTGAGAAGGGTATTTTACCGGAATCAGAATTGCCCGAACCAGTGAAGGAGAAAAGGCAAGCATTACCCAAGTACGAGTATTTAAAAACTATTAGAAATAATCCTATAAGCGTTGAAATCCTAGACAAAGACACTAACGAAGTCTTCGTCTTCCGATCGTTGTATAAGGCGAGTATGACTTTTAAAACCTGTATCCCCACGCTGAAGGCTTATAATGGTAAAGTCTGGAGAAAAAGATACGCAATTACGGTGTATGAGAGTAGCAGTAGTGAGGAGAGTAGCAGCAGTGATGAGAGTAGCACCAGTGATGAGAGTACCGTCAGTGAGGAGAGTAGCAGTAGTGAGGAGAGTAGCACCAGTGATGAGAGTAGCACCAGTGATGAGAGTAGCAGTAGTGAGGAGAGTAGCACCAGTGCCGAGAGTAGCAGTAGTTAGGAGAGTAGCAGGTTTAGTGATGATTAGTACCGTTAGTGATGAGGTACCGTCTCTCGTGAGGACTTCAGTTCTTTCTACCAATATAGCTTCGTATACTCTTAGTTGAGGGAGGTAATGCAGTACATGTGAGGAGGTAGGCAGTAGCGTCAGGGAGGATGAGCACCAGTGATGATAAGTACCGTTAGTGATGAGCAGTACCGTCAGTGAGGTTCGTAGCAGTAGTGAAAGGAGAGTAGCAGCAGTGACGAGAGTACCAGAAAGTTTTATCCGGCTACTTAAAATGGAGACTCGCAAATTTGTACGTTTCGAAACTTTAGAAGAAGACGTAGTTTACACCGTTAAAACGAAGCAATATTTATATGGTACAGTAGGGTATTTTTTACCTGATTACGGTAGTAGCGCCGGATGAGGCGGAATATTACATGACGTTTTTGAGCTCGAGGTTTAAATTTTCAATGAGAATCGCCATTGAAAATCTTAATCATCGTACACGAATAATTGCATCAAGCTTAATCCAGGCCTACCCAGTTCAGCTTGCGCGCAATACAACCTATAATCCGTATATTTTCCACCAGAATCGATTAGAAATTCTTGATAAGTATTTCCTAAATAAGTAGGATTAGGCGCGGTGTATAAAATGTTCCAACTTCCCGGGTCGGCGGATCCTTCTATCCTCCAATCATAAATCCTTTCACCGCTTTTGTTCCTTCCTTTCAATCCAACCTTCCAGATTCGAACAGCTGTTGGACACTTTATGGTTAAAGAGAAGGTACTGTTGCGGTTAGACACCCATTCGCCTTCGTCTTTGAACGCATTGAAGGCTTTGTTGTTTTGATATTCAGAACTGGCGCACGCTTCAAAACCACAATTACTAGCATTCGAAGTTAATCTAGGAACATAACCGATATGACATTTTGATATCGGTAAGAGTATGAATCCACTGTAACATCCCGATACCCGTCCATTCGGCTCCTGCGCTCGTGGATATAATACGAAATCGCCAGTAAACATAATTAGACGAAGCCGGAAATGTGAATTTGTTTAAAACTCCGGCATCGAGGGCTTCCGTTTTTGGGCTTAGGATATCTGAAAATACTCTTCCATCGTTACTCGCTTGAACTTTCCAACTAGTAATACGCTCGTTAAATCGCGTGCCAGCGATGATGTATAGACCCGACATAGACAAAGGAACAGGATATTTAATCTGTATCCAAACATTAGCTACTGAATCGGTTATCCAACATTTTGGGGAGAGAGAAGCATTTTGAAAAGCTCTCCACGGTTCAAATCTAAAACCAGCCGCATTGCGGTGGTCGCTTGCACTAACTTCGTAAGAGAAACCATCGATTGCCATTACATTTGAAGCCATTAAAAGCCATCACGCGTAGTCTCGAGATATCGCATGTGATACTATTAGTGATTTTATCGGCGACTAAGGCCGTTGCCTGGGCGAAGCTAATGGCTTCATCGCCGTGGCCCGCTGACGGGTATTCAACTGATAAACCTACGAGAAGATAACCGCCCATATTTAAATCACCAGCCATTTCGTTCGTTCCGTCTCGTTTTAGAAATGTATTAGTCGCTTGAGATAGAGTAACGCCTCCAGTCACTATTCTTTCAACTGATGAAGTATCAGTTCGTCCAAATTTATCAACAGGCATGTTTTTTATACATGATATAATTATTTAATGTAATTCGTTTATAACTTCTTGAAATTTACAACCATCGTTGCACGTTTTCTTCAGTACATACAGACATAAATGACCGCAAAACACTTGGCCGTCTTTTTGTATTCGCTCACTGTTGTAAAGCAGCGGTCTTTGTAGATATTTTATTAATTCCGTAGGAGGAGGCAGTCCATAGCTGTCGAAATAAATTTTCTCGTTACCGTTCTTTAAAAAGCTGCACCAGTGATTTCCTACCCCATTAGAACCGTTTAGGTTCAATATCCCACACTCATTCCGTCTAGGTTTCTTCGGTAGGGCGTCTCGCATAAAAACTCCTCTAAAATTCGGAATATTCAGCTTCTTCGCAGCATCCAATAATTCAAAATTCGTTAACGGTTGATTTGGAAGAACTACGCCTTCGACATCTATGTTTTTCACATTTGTAGAACTCATTTTATATTTCTTGTAAATGTTTTATAAAGTAATACGCTTTTACTTCCTGCATTACATATAGCCAGTAGGGTGTCCCAAAAAGACAGAAACTTTTCAAAAGTTTATATATCTTGATGGCCAACCTCTAGAAAGTTTCTATAGGACTAGTTATTATATTGTACGAAGTTGCAGCTAATTAGATTAACATTTAGGCGTGGCTCAAGCGACTCTAAGTTAAGCATTGTATTGCTGAGCCATACACATTAATCTACCATTGAGAAATTTTACCCCAGAGTATCTCAGGAACTAAAAGCAATCGAGAAGTGATTTTTGTGTCTATGACAGGGTTTTCCGGGAAGAACTCAAATATGCTATTTCTAACATTGTAGGACAATCGGATGACCATCATTTTCAAGGTCATTTGACATCTATTGTCATAATATTTCGTTTTCAGTGAAGGCTAAAAAGAAGGTGTCAGTCCAAGATAGGCCCACTGGGCTCATGGAAATAAAATAGAGTTATAAACAACCTGGTATGACCATCGTATGACCATCGCATGACTTTGTAGTTCAAGGTCACTCGACCTGTTATGGTTAACCTTTGTCCTCATTGGAACTACAAGTTATGTAAAAAATTCCTGGCGTATTATGATGTTTTTCAGAGTCTTGGATTCCAAAGAAGTATACTCAGCAGAGTTATGATGAACATCATATGGTCAGTGCATGACTGTAGTTCAGGGTCCATTGACCTTAAATGTTTAACCTTTGGTTCTCCGAAACTACAAGTGCTAGAATAGTTTTCTTGATGTCTAATAATTTTTATGATTTTAAGGGCCGCCAAAAACTGTAGGCTACACGCAACATTATAGGTTACGATCGCTTTCCTCATTGTGCAGCTTCTCTCCAACCTTTCCTCTCTTTGGACCAGCATGATCTCTTTGTCCCGCGAACTAGGACCACTTTGGCGCAAGCTAGGTCATTTCTCACCATTGGGCCTGCCATGTGGAATTCCATCCCCTCCTCTTTACGCGTTACCATTCCTTCTAGATCTTTTCCTACTTCTCTCTTTCTTCAAAACCTATTTCTTCGCTCGGGATACTCGCACTGAGGGCACTACTGAATAGTCACTGCTGTGAACGGCGCTATATAAGTTACTAATTACATTCCACTACATTTGAGTTTCAAGGTCACTTGACGACCAGGCGTGGTTGCCCTTCGTTTCTCGGGAACTGCAAGCAGTAGAATTGTGATTGTGGTTTATCTTCAGTGAAGGCATTAAAGCACTTTCCTAAACATGAGATTTGTTATTGTACGTTGTGATTCACAGAAAATTGTTACGGGAAACTGTCTACGACTTTCCAAGGTCATATGAACTTTTACAAACCAATCAACGTGTTACTTGATATTATGGATCATGGAATGTAATTACCGCAGAGTGGTAGGCATGTGTCTTCAGGATTTCTTGTAGTCAAAAATCTTTCAGTTGACACCAAGATCACCTTTCTAAGACTTGTGGGTGGCTATGGATATATATAAGTTCACTGGGAACGTCACGGTGAGTGAGGTCACCCGGTCTGTGAAATTATTATTATCAAATTCGTTGTAGTCGATAACCCTAGTCTGCTGACAGCGAGATCTCCTTTCCAAGACTTCTGGCTTTGGAGATAGGAGTGGTTACTTCAAAAGTTGAGTGACGTTATGTCACATGTTCTGAAAGAAGAAACTGCTAAGGGGTTTCAAAAATATTTTATGCAAAACCTTTTTTCCTAAAACCATAATTTGATACCTAAAAATAGACCTTTTAAGAACAACCCGTTAAGAGGAACCATTGATCCAACGCAATGTCAACTGTGACGTCAAAGTTTCAAGTCATGTCACATGGCGTCATGCAAGAGTAACCTTATGAGACAAACTGCTAACTAATCGAAACTGTTGTGAACTCCTCGCAACCTTTAACCTTAAAGCGGCTGTGGTGGTTGTTTTGACCATACCTATAGGTTTGTGCATGTCGGATCGAAACTATTGGCGTTTCACCTAGTTATTGGTTGATTTTATTTTACCCATACCTATAGGTTTGTGCATGTCGGGGCTTTTTATCCTTTGCTATAGGCTATAACTTTTTTTGTGCACGCCGGATCGAAGCGATTTGGACCTAGGATTAGGTTAGGTGTTTTGACCCTAGGATTTGGTCAAATGCGCCAGTTTATCCAGTTCTCTACTACTAATATACATGTACATTTAACACTAGAAGCACCGAGAAATCGAACTTCCTAGAAGCACCAAGGGGGTCATTTTGACCCCACATAATTTATAATGCAAAGTCAATTGCAAATTCAATGAAATTGACTATCAACTTTATTAACATAAATTACCTAAGCATAAACAAGTGTAATAAGTAAGTTGGAATGGAATAATAGGAGATCCTCTCCTCTCACCAGATCTCCTATCCACTCGCCAGATTTCCTATCCTCTCACCAGATCTCACCCTATCTTCTCACCAAATCTCTTATCCTCTCACCAGATATCTTGTCCTCTCACCAGATCTCACTCTATTTTCTCGTCAGATCTCATATCCTCTCACCAGATTTCTTATCCTCTCACCAGACCTCACCCTATCTTCTCACCAAATCTCCTATCCTCTCACCAGATATCTCCTCTCACCAGATTTTCTCTCCTCTATCCAGATTTCCTCTCCTCTCACCAGATTTCCTATCCTCTCACCAGATTTCCTATCCTCTCACCAGATATCACCCTATCTTCTCACCAAATCTCTTATCCTCTCACCAGATCTCTCCTCACCAGATCTTCTCTCCTCTCGCCAGGTTTCCTATCCTCTCACCAGATCTCCTCTCCTCTGACCAGATATTCTTTCCTCTGACCAGATCTTCTCTCCTCTCACCAAATATCATCTTCTCTAACCAGATCTCTCTCCTCTCACCAGATCTTCTATCCTCTCATCTGATCTTCTCTCCTCTCACCAAATCTTCTTTTCTTTCACCAGATCGTCTCTCCTCTCACCAGATCTCCTCTTCTCTCACCAGATCTCCTATCCTCTCACTTGATCTCCTCTCCTCTCGCCAAATCCACTATCCTCTGACCAGATCTCTCCTCTGACCAGATCTACTTTCCTCTCACCAGATCTCCTATCCTCTCACCAGATCTCTTCTTCTCTCTTCAAATTTTCTTTCCCATCGCCAAATGTCCTCTCCTCTAGCCAAATCTCTAATTCTCTCGCCACGTCTCCTATCCTCTCACTTGATCTCCTCTTCTCTCACCAGATCTCATCTCCTCTCGTCAGATCTCCTATCCTCTCACCAGATCTCCTATCCTCCCATCTGATCTTCTCTGCTCTGACAAGATCTCCTCTCCTCTCACCAGATCTCCTATCCTCTAACCTGATCTCCTCTTCTCTCACCAGATCTCATCTCCTCTCGTCAGATCTCCTATCCTCTCACCAGATCTCCTATCCTCTCATCTGATCTTCTCTCCTCTGACCAGATCTCCTCTCCTCTCACCAGATCTCCTATCCTCTCACCAGATCTCCTATCCTCCCATCTGATCTTCTCTGCTCTGACAAGATCTCCTCTCCTCTCACCAGATCTCCTATCCTCTAACCTGATCTCCTCTTCTCTCACCAGATCTCATCTCCTCCCGTCAGATCTCCTATTCTCTCACCAGATCTTCTATCCTTTCACCAGATCGTCTCTCCTCTCACCAGATCTCCTCTTCTCTCACCAGATCTACTATCCTCTCACCAGAACTCCTCTCCTCTCACCAGATCTCCTATCTTCTCACATTTGATTACGTAATTAGCTTTGATCTATAATATTATTAAATAGAAAAAAAGAAATGCGTAGCCTTACATGCAAGTACTAATATAGGGGTCAAATTGACCCCTTGGTGCTTAAAGGTAGAACAGCAAAAATCTCAGAAATTATGAATCCCCCCGAGTTCAAATTTTGGCAGAGGGTATACCCTACGAAGTTAGGAGAAGTCATGAAATTACAGGACCCGGGCTATATCTGGGGCCGAGGTGCGTTCCGCTAAAAACCAAAAGGGGTCAGATTGACCCCTTCGGTGCTTCTAGTGTTAATTTATAGTTCTGACTTGATGCTGCTATCGCCAACTTCTAATTTGGTTTTAAGTGACTAGAGCTATACTGAGGAAAGACGGTTCTTTAGTCTCTTTCGAGCATATGCGTCATATGAACCGTAGTATCTTGTAGTATCTTGGGACTAGTATAATTATATATAGGTGGGGCTGGAGCGAGGAAGGAGCACCCGAAACAGTTCTAGATCAGACATTACCGTGCACGTTTGTCAGTTAGCTTTAAGCACTTTTGTCGTTTGGCTATATGCCGGTTTTGTCAGTTGTTTTTTTGTCAGTTTTTGCATAGATTTGCAACTAGAAGTCTTATGCAGAATGTAAAAATATAAAGCGTAGAGTGCGGTAAACATTAAATATTTAATGATAATAATCCAAGGACAGTTGTTAGCCACCTACCTAATCCTATATTATCTCTGTGACCCAGAAAATCAAATAATATAGAACAGGTTCGCAGTTTGAAACGTTTTCGTGTTCTAATCCAAAAGCATTTTAGCATTGACTAAAACGTTGAGAAAGAGCTCTCAACCTTTAGACGGAGAATAAACTCACTGACAAAAGCCTAAAGGCACTTATTCTGTGTAAGAGCAATATATATAAAAAATTTAATATGCACAATTTTAGTCCGGGTAATCATGCAACGCCAATATTGGCTGTATCTATTACAAAAGCGCAGATGCTAAATGTAGACCTATGTGTATATGATATATACATGTAGGATTGTAGGTCTATGTAGGTCTATTCTGCTCGGCTTTTAATTATTTTCTCGAGTATGAAAAGACGACAAATCGGTCACTAAGAAGTACTTAGATAAAAGCTGTAACCCTTGGAGAATAACAATATAAATATAGCATATAACTTTAAAGAAAATAGTTTACGGACTTAGGGCATGCGATCGTTACAAATAACAAGTAGGAGATAGACAAAATTTGATCATTACGTAACTTTCTCTCATTTAAAAGCGCTGCATGTTCACTACAATTGGAGCTCGAATATGTTTAAGTGTAATTGAACATAATTATAGCCTTAAAGAAAAATTGACGGGCTTAAGAGCACAAGACACTTAAAAGTATAGAATAGAATATCATATGTAACTTTCTCGGCTTAAAAAGCGTTGAATGTTCACTACCATTATAGCTTGAAGTCTGTTTAAGTGTATTTAAAGTAGACGAGATGCTAAATATTTGTGCATACACAGGCTAATCTTACTCTTAAACTTCTGTTCTGAAAGCTTATAATTATTTCTTATAGTGATTACTCGACATTCATTAGGCATCCAGCTTGAGCTCTGCATATTCAGAAGTTGGATTTAAGACTACTCGACGACTCTCTCGGATCTCTTCGTAGAAACTCTCCTGGCCAACAGGTGCTGGAAGATTATCGAAATCGATTTCATGCTGCTCAGATATGTTTTCAGATCTTCGTTGAATATCAGACTGTGCCATACCCTTACTGGACTCTGAAATATAATAGGGCACAGTATATGCATACTACAACTGGTGGACGAAAAAAGATCCATGATAGGGATAATACGAAGCCGACAAAGAAAATGGTTGGGCCACATCATGAGGGGAGATTCCCTTCTAAGAATTATAATTGAGGGAAGAATGGAGGGAAAGAAGACACGAGGAAGACCGAGAATGATGTTGTTGGACTGGATGTTGGAGGAAGATTACAGCAAACTGAAAGAAAGAGCCAGAAAACGTGAATTGCGAAATTCGACGTACGAACCTGCCTAGTAAGGCAGAGAACCAAAAGAAGAACCAAAAGAAGTATATGCAAAGCAACGCCACAATTTGCAGGAATTCCAACTCCAGCAGAAAGTATAGGCCTACTATAAACATTTTGTTTAACATAAAAAATATATATGAGAGTAATACCTTGGAAAGGAAGAGAAAGTCTATGCGATCCCACATAATATCACATAGTTTAAATTTCTGATATCACTTTAAACACCTTCGATTACATTTATACAAAAATCGGTATTACTCCTCAATTAATAAAATGCCTCGAGTTGGAGTTGTTATATACCATTGTTTGAAAACCTGAAATTTTATACAACAGATTTAAATGAAGGACGAAAGCCTCTCAGTACATTTCACTTAGGGTTTGAGTTAGAGAGCTTGGGAAACTATAAAACATCATCAGTAGGGGCCTACGCTAAAGAGACAGAAACAACAACCAAACCCGCTACAAGAAACTAAAGGGTTAACATCAGTTTAACTCACTGTACACATGTCATCAATCTTGCCGTACAGTTGGGTAATAGTAGCCTACCATGTTTATATTCATGAACACCAAAACAAAGCAATCATTTTTATAGTAGGCCTACTTATCTAATAAGTATGGCTACAATTGGTTATGAATAGATACAAATACAAATGGAAATATAATTTACAACAACGAACTTTCGCACTAAAGGTAAAATTCAGTCTGCACAGTTAATTAATAAAACTTTTACAACAAATAAGCTATCTTTTAGCATAGGATATTTTTTGCTTCTTGATTTATGCTGGCCTTCCCCGAGGCAATGGGCGTTTGGAGCTGGTCCTACCCTTGGTTGCGCGAATAATCTGTGGCAGCACTGGGGTTGGTCACGTATCTGACTATACGCGGGTCGTATATATAGTATATTCACTAGTATTTAACTTTTAACACATTATTATCATCATCAATATTGTTACTTCGATGTTTTATCATTATTATTATATAACTGTTGTCCCATTGTGCGTTTGCAAATGGAGTATTAAAGACCGTATACTTACTTTGTCCTACACTGGCTCCCAATAGCCCAACGTATCACCTACACGAGACATCTGCCCTTGTTTGGCTTTGTCTTCTCGGTACTGCGCCCACATACTTACGGTAGCTCTGCTTCCAGCTTCGCCCAGCATTGACCGCCGATCTCTACATTCTGCACGTCCACCGTGCAATACGGGGCTTTCTCCGTCGTGGGCCCGGACATTTGGAAAGTCTTCCATTGGAGCTACGTTTGCTACCAAGAACAAACTCCTCCGTCTTTTACTCAGCTCTAAAAACCGTTCGTTTCAACAGCGACTGGGTCTGGAGGTATCCTGAAAGGGCGCTATATCAAGTTTATATCGATTGATTTGTTGATTTTAACACTTTCCAATTTCCTAAGCCCGACTATAAGACGATATCCAGAATTTCAGATTGAATACTATTAATCCGATTATCTTACTGATAGAGTGATTAGAGTCAATGCAGAGAGGACGAAAGTACAAAGTAGCAAGGAGTACGTCTCTCGTAACTTAATATATAGAATTTCATCTAAATTAGCGACAAGAGACCGCGATATAATTACACACTCAGTAGAACGAACGCTTTTTTGGCCACCAACTAAATGCACACCCAAATACTTAAGGGAAGCAACCCAAGAAATTGACTGCGCACTCACTTCACTTAGAACACACTTTACCATATTGCATACAATGAGACTTAGTACAGCTAAACTCAAGACTCAGTACACTGAAACTCATGAATTAGAACAGCTAAACTTAAGACTTAGAACAAATTTAGCTTTTTTTGTCGCACGCTTCTGTGAGTAGCAGTGGAGTAGGCCTACTCCGCAACAGTGATGGGTACTAAATTAATTTTTAAACATCAACTTTTTCAACTAAAATGAAACAGTGTAACTAAATTTGGCAATTGAGTTTGAAAATAAGTTAACTAAGCTAGAAATTGTTAGTTAAACTTTTTCCAACTTTAAACAAACTTTGTTACAAACATAGGCTATTCACAATAACAGAGGTTAAGTGAACTGTAATAATGCACAACCTATGTCGTGTGTCCTAGACTAATAGTCCTACTACAGTTCTACCAGAAAATAATGAAGACAGTTGCTAATGCAAACGATAATGCATCATCCAAGGCAATGCAGTTCACTTGACTTGAGTAATAGAACCAGTTACTCATGACAATAATTGCGGAACATAGGTGCGTAGTTGTTGACTTTAGTTAAACTTTTCAGTTGATTACTAAACACTATTTGTTAAACTTTGTTTTAACTAAACTATTTCTCTAGTTAAACTTTTCCTTAACTAAGAAATTTAAGTTTGACTAAAAGTTTTCAACTTTTTAGTCAAGTTTTGCCCATCACTGCTCCGCAACTTTGGAAAACCTCGATAGCGATTAGAATGTCTAAGTGGATTGTCGTTCATTTGCAACGTTGAAGAGAAGTGAACTTTAAATAGTTTGGTTTACCTGTACACTCAAACACACCCATCAATTACCTGAATTTCTTGATTTGTTCCTTAGACAGCCTACAAGGAGTATGTTGATCAGCAAACTGATTGCCAGGAAAGTTCCCAAATATATTCCGGTAGTAGGCGAGCTATTGCACTCTGTTGACAAAATAATTGTAAACATTTCATTTACGTTATGTACGTTAAGCATGTTTATATGCATTATGCATGAATGTTTGACTCTAATTAATTCTACCATGTCTGTCACTGGTCATGTAAACAGTATTTGTAAGTCATCCTATATGTTCATTCGTGACATACGTAGAATTAGGCGTTATGTGCCCATGTCTGCAAGAATATCTCTGGCAAATGCATTGGTTTCCAGTCGCCTAGACTATTGTAATTCGCTTCTTACTGGTATCAGTAAATCAAACATACTAAAGCTGCAGAGGGTTCAGAACTCTTTGGCTAGAGCCATAACTAATACATCCAAATATGAACATATAACCCCTATGCTTAAATCTCTGCATTGGCTTCCTGTTCAGCAAAGAAATCGTTACAAACTTGGGCCCATAAGTTTATAAAACTTTGAACTCTGGCCAACCACAATATTTAAAATCTGTTCTTATTCCTCTGACTTATCATTATTCAATGAGGTCATCTGATTGTCTTTGTCTGGTCATACCTAAATGAAGAACTGTTCTCGGTGAACGAGCTTTTTCGGTTGCTGGGCCTGCCTTTTGGAACTCTCTTCCTGTATCTGTGCGCTGTGCTCAGTCGCTTGTGTCATTTCGTTCTCGGCTGAAAACTTACCTCTTTCAAATTGCTTATCCACCTTAGGCTGCCTCTCTGTCTCTTACGGACTGATCTACTGGATGTTGACCTGATTACGGATTGTTTTGATGCGCCATCGGTTGATGCCTTGTGCATTAGACTCCGGCGCAATAGAAGCTGCTAATTACATTACATTACAAACTGCTGATTTCTTTCGGGCTGTTGACAAGGTTCTTCACTGAATGCACTCCGGTGCTCAATATTGGTTCTAGCCTATCGGCTTGGTTTTTGGCATCATTTGGGTTATCAGATGGTTTTCTTATTGGTCCTCTACTTATGAATTTGAGGAAATATTTGTGACATCTGATGTGCATACCGCATAGAATTTGTAGGTTATGTAATGTAATGTAATGTAATGTAACAAGACATTTATATAGCGCCACTTCGGAGTCTCACAGAATCGCTCAACACGTGGCCATCAAACAGCTGAAAAAGTGCGTCTTTAAGAGTCGAGAGAAAACCATGTAACCACATGCAGCATTAGTGGCACGCACAGATGGCGGAAGATTATTCCAGATCCGTGGCGCCGCAATCGAGAAGTCCCGACGAGCACAGGTGGTGGTTCAAAACGAAGGTACAATCAAGTCATTTCGCGAGGCAGACCGGAGAGCCCGCCGACCAGTTTGAGTGCCAAATGGAAGGCACAGTTCAGTAATGTAGTCCGGAGCAAGGCCAGTCGTAGCCTTCCAAACCAGCGTAGCGATCTTGAAATTAACTAATTAATTATGACTAATTGACTATTTATTATTAGCTTCTTACGCCCCGGTGTCGTAATCGTAATCTCCAAACTTCTAAAGCGCCACTCGAAAACCAAGCGCAGAGCACCAGCTTATTCACGAGCGCTGCGTCTAGTCAGAAGGGTTGTCCAAAAGAGTAGTCCGAGGGAGGTCCGAGGGAGGTTTCCAGAGGATCAGAGGGGCCAGAGTAGCTGCTAAAGTGGGTTTAGGTCGAGAGTTGGAAGGTACAGGATCAGTTGAGTCGGGGTAGGAGTTCTTGAAGAGAAGAGACTTTAGTTTCGAGTGGAAAGCCTTGGCGATGATGGATAGAGGAGCCTGATGCGGATGATGGTGGGTGATTGGAGATGATGGTTGAGGAACTGAAAACGTGCGGAATTCGGGAGGTAGGTCGTACCAGAGACGTGGTGCAGTGTTGGATATGGCTCGGTTGGAGAACTTGAGATGAGTAGTGACAGGAGGTCGAGAGAGAGAGTGAGAACGGAGGATGATCGGATAGAGCGGGTTGGCTGGATGGTGAAGAGTTCGCGGAGATATATGGGCTGGGAGTGTTGTATACAGTTGTAGGTTAGTGATAGGACTTTGAAGTGAATTCGCTCTGGGAATTTTAGCCAATGGAGTGATTTGAGGATGGGAGTGATATGTGGGCGTTCTGGTGACGGCTCTGGCTAATGAGTTTTGGATGAGCTGCAGACGCTTTAGTTGGGTGGATTCAAGGTTGAGAAAGAGGGAAGGCATCAATCGACGGCTCACAAAATCCAGATGACCGGTTCGTAAGTCAGAGATGCAGTCGAGTGGAGGATAAACCATAGACTGGGTGTCGTCTGTCTCCAGATTTAGCCTATCCATGTAAACTTGGCAATGACACATATTATTAGCTATCTTCAAACGATTTTAATCGCTGAATCTAAGTTAATGATTAGGATTCCAAAGTTCGGTGACATTTCTAGTTACATGCTTAACATGGCGCCGTTGTTGTGGCTGCAGTAGGCCCTAAGAGTTTGTTTCGTTTATATTCTTTCAGTTTTCTAGGCGATAATGTCACTATTCATTACTCTTAAACTGGCTAAAAGTAGGTCTTACATCGAGAATTATACACACGTTCACAGGAAAGATGATGTTTGCGGTAATGGATGGATTAATTGCATTTTAAGAAATAAAACATTCGCAGCTAGGCCTATATGTCGCCCTTTGCTAGTTCGAGTTTTTCGGTTAGATTAGACCAGTTTTCAACGTAATACTGTCACTTTTATAACTTTGAAACCGGCTAAAGGAAGGTCTTAACGGTAAACCCGTAGTTTAGGTTGGTAAATTATTTGGTAATCCTGGCACTGGCGGTCCCAAATTATTCAATGAAAGAAATCAACAGAGGCCGCCGCTTTCTTATAGTTTCGCTAAAACGTGCTATATATTCTCACGAATCCAGCTTCTAAAAACTGAAAACATTATTTTCATCCAGCTTCTATTGAATAGAAAGTTAGTTTCATCCATGCAACCAGCTTGGTATCCAGCTTGTATTTACGGAAGAAATTATTTTAATCAATCCAGCTTCTATTTCAACACAGGAATGTTTTCATCAATCCCACTTCCATTTAAGGAAAGAGTTTTTTTTCATCAATCCAGCTTCGATTTAGCGATAAAGTTTTTTCATCAATCTAGCTTCCATTTTAAAGTGACAATATCAAATAACTTTGTCGACTTCTTTCATTGAATAATTTGGGACCGCCAGTGCCAGGATTACCAATTATTTTATATCGTCATATTAAAATGGAAGCTGGGTAAAGGAAAAAAATTGTTTCAATAACTCGAAGTGGGATTGATGAAACCATATCTGTCTTTAAATAGAAGTTAGTTTGATTGAAATAATTTTTACTGTAAATAGAAGCTGGATTGATGAAACTACGTTTTTGATGCAATAGAAGCGGGAATGATGAAAATAATTCTTGCCTTAAGTAGAAGCTGGACCCATGAGAATAGTTCCTTGCTTAAAGAAAAGTTCCATTGATGAAAAATATTCTCTTGGTTAAATAGAAGTTGGATAATTTTTTTCACGAAATAGAAGCTGGATTGATAAAAAAATTTAACGATGAAATGAACGCGGGATTGATGATAGTTATCATGGACATAGATAAACTGCTTACTTACCAACGTCAAGTACGGCATTGAAGACATTCAAATAATTTACCAACCTAAACTACGGGATTACCGGTCTTAACATTGTGGATTATACAAGTTTATTGGAAAGTGTGGATTTTCTTTTTCGATAACGGGTGGATTAATTAATTGCATTTTAAGAAGAAAGGGCTTTGTTTTCATACCCAGCATAGTGACAGGTGACGTCACTGAGGCAGCCATCTTGAAACAGCTATATATGGCTCATGACGTCAGCGGGAAACCTCAGACGCGCGCGCAAGAACTCGGCTTTACTAGACATATGACGTCAGAGGAAAGCCCTCGTCCTGGACTTGTAAGGAACGGGCACTGTATGCTTTGAGGGAACCCCTGGTGCTCGACAAGCCACTGGATGGGACCCGTTGGAAAGGATTGCGGCGTTCAATCAACTACGCTACAGAGGGTCTCGTGCAGGAAAACATTGCCGTACAGGCGTACACGAACGACTCACGCCAAGTCAACAGGCGATTGGAGAGTGCCCCGAGGCTGCCAATCACGGTTATGGTCAGTCAACCGAGGAAGGCTGGCCAGCCTCGGAAACCACGCGCATGCCGACAGGTCGTATGCCCTGAAGGGAACAATCTTACAAGACAACGCAACAAAACAGAGAAGCCTGCTGGTGAAATAAAACATCCTTCTGTGTATCTCATCAATCCTAACAGTCTAGCGAAACCACATGCATTAGAACATCAAAATGCAGATATAAGTGTAGGGGTGTGTATGATTCACACACAGGAATTTGAGAGAGGAATAGATGGAAAACAGACAGAGACAGCCAGACAGTAACCTTAATATATAGACAGAGACAGCCATTGATATTCAGACACAGACAGAGGCAGAGAGAAGGACACAGACAGAGATATAGAGCGAGCGGGAGACGATCAGACACACAGTCAAGACAAACAGTCAGACAGACAGACGGACAGACAGAGGCAGAGAATAACGAGGAAAGGCAGTGACTTGTGCTATGCGTAGGCGTTGCAGGAATGCACTATGGTGCGTAGCACAGGTAGGGGAATCGTGCCTGTGGTTAAGCCTGCACGTGCAAATATGTAGACAGAGCGACGCCGACCGAAAGGCAACTTAAGTGTAGAGTTTTACTGTACGGGAGCTCGGCTCAGCTCGGTCGGTCGGTGTCGCTGCTGGAAGATGTACTCATGGTGCTGTGACGAATAAACAACTGAACGTCAACCCAGTGTTCGCTTTATCTGTTGGTCGACAACCCCGATCCTCGGGCGAACCAACGATACTACATAAGATCTTACAATCCTGACGTAGTTATAGTTGTAGAAAGCTGGTTCAAGCAACATCACAGATCCATCGTTGGGGATTGAAGGTTACAGCCTCTTTAGGAGGGATCGGGAGGGACGAAGGGGAGGCGGAGTAGCTGTATAACATAACCATAACCATTTATTGCTCCAAACATTGACAAAGTAACATTTCGTTGTACAAAAACAAAGATCAGTTGGTCGCAAAAGGGAACCCAGAAGGGACTAGAGTCCCGCTGGTTAGAGCCACTAGGGGACTGCGGGTATACCCGTACCCGCGGGTTTACCCGTACCCGACCCGTACCGGCGGGTCGGGTACGGGTCGAGTACACATTTCACGGGTCGGGTCGTGTACGGGTAGGGTCATCGCGGGTACGGGTATACCCGGTTTTACCCGTGCCGACGTGAAGTTTTGGGGTTACAATGTCACCATTACATATAATAGAGAATGTCGGATCACAATGACGTGACTGGGTCTGCAACGTACTATTAACGGTTACTTAATGTTCTAGGTAAGAGTATATAGACCACGGAGATAAAATATACAATGCAATTGAGAAAGTGCAACAGTTGCATGTGACATGTTCCATAAGTTGACTGCCTAATTATTATTATTACTACTACTACTATTACTACAACAACTACTACTACTACAACTGCTGCTGCTGTTACTACTACTACTACTGCTGCTGCTTCGATGATGATGATGATGATTATTATTATTATTATTATTATTATTATTATTATTATTATTATTATTATTATTATTATTATTATTATTATTATTATTATTATTATTATTATTAATATCATTATTATTATCATTGTCATTGTTAAAACACGGTAAGGCTTAGTGTGGTTGAGGTGGCCGCTTCTCAGCGCCGGGCAACATCGACATGGTGCCCTGGAAGGCAATCATCATCAGCAGCAGCCTATTTATCATTATTATTATTATTATTATTATTATTATTATTATTTATTATTACTACTACTACTACTACTACTACTACTACTACTACTACTACTACTACTACTACTACTACTGCTACTGCTACTACTACTACTACTACTACTACTACTACTACTACTACTACTACTACTACTACTACTACTACTACTACTAGTACTACTACTACTACTACTATTACTACTACTACTACTACTACTACTACTACTACTACTACTGCTACTACTACTACTACTACTAGTACTACTACCACTACTAATACTACTAGGCCTGCTACTACTGCTGCTGCTACTGCTGCAACAACAACAACTACTACTACTACTACTACTACTACTACTACTACTACTACTACTACTACTACTACTACTACTACTACTACTACTACTACAACTACTACTACTACTACTACTACTACTACTACTACTACTACTACTACTACTACTACTGCCACTACTACTGCTACAACTACTGCTTTTGACACTGCTACTAGCCTACTAGTACTTCTACTGCTATTATTATTATAATTACTATTACTGCTATTACTAGGCGTCCTACAACAACTACTACCACCACCATCATCATCAGCAGCAGCCTATATATCATTATCATTACATTCTGAGTTATAAGCCTATTGGCCTGGTAAGAATAGGGACTTTGGGAAGGCGTGCTAATGATGTGACGGGTACTTTACGGGTACGGGTATACCCGCGGGTACGGGTAGGGTCGGGTAGTAGTTTTGAGTACGGGTCGGGTACGGGTACGGGTAACGGTTCTGTGTTACGGGTACGGGTCGGGTAGCAAAAATGCTGTACCCGCAGACCTCTAAGAGCCACCTATATACATAGTCTGTTGCTAGATGGTTAACAGAGGTTATCTAATACAGTGAAATCATATAATAAGTATCTAGTACATGTACAATTATTAACGTACTAGTACTAAGTATTAAACCTTAACTAAGAAAAACACAAACAAAATGGTATCTAGTAGGCTACATGTACAATTATTAACGTACTAGCACAAAGTATTAAACCTTAACTAAGAAAAACACAAACAAAATGGTATCTAGTACATGTACAATTATTAACGTACTAGTACAAATATTAAACCTTAACTAAGAAAAAAACAAATAGAATGGGGGAATAGAACCCAACTAATCAAATTAAGACTACAGCCTTCAATCTTCCAACCTCGGTGGATCTATGAGAGGGAAATGGAAGTCCTGTGGCTTAGATTTGTGGGTGAGGAACGTTACTGTTACATTGGTGCAATATACCACCCTCCAAAACCTATCTATAGCACAGACATTCTGATTTCATGTATAGACCACACGCTGGAGGAGATCCGTGATCTGCCTGACCATCATCCTGGCGGGGAACTTCAACCAACTCCCATCCACAAAAACATTGGAAATGGGTCTTAGAGCTGAGTTTAAGGGCCCCTCACATGAGGGCCACTCATTGGACAGGATATATTCCTCGGACGGTCTCTTCAAACAATGCTTAGCCGTAAGTCTACTATCAAGACAAAGCACTCGGCAATTTTGGCGGTTCCACCCTCGATGGAGCTCGGTGACTCCGACCTGATGAAAAATGGGAAAAGGACAGAAACCTTTCGTTTTCGCGCACCAAACCAATTTGCAGCATACCACCAAACTGGTCATAGACGGTTCTGCTATCATAGACGCCGTTGAATTTAGTTCCATGGCTCCGATCCTCCCGGAGGGCCACGATCCAATTGTAGGTGCAATCGGGTATTTGCATACCCGCCAGTTGCTCAGCCAGGTATGAATGCCGCACCGTATCAGTTTGAAGCATACTGTCACTTTTTATAACTTTGAAACCGGCTAAAGAAAGGTCTTAACATTGTGGATTATATACAAGTTTATTGGAAAGTGTGGATTTTCAAGACGATTCACATTGGAAACATGATACTAAAGTATGCTGATGATAGCTACTTACTGATACCCTCCTCTAATAGTGCCACTGTTTCAGCCGAGATAGAATATGTGACAAATTGGGCTAAAGCATGCAACCTAAAACTAAACCATAAAAGGACGCGAGATGATTGTTAGAGGGATCGGGAGGAGAGGGGTTTCAGCCCCTGCGGTCACCTCGGAGTGACCAGAGTACATAGCATGAAGGTACTGGAGATATGTTCTCTGAAACTTTAAGTTTTGAGATGCACATTGCCCAAATATGCTGCAGGGCTAGGCAATCCATGTATTCATTCATTCATTCATTCATTCATTCATTCAGAGCATTTATATAGCGCCCTTCAAGAAACTACTCAGGAGCGCTCCCGGCCCAGCCACGACTAAAGAAAAAAGACTCGAGGGACTTGTAGAACCTTGTCAGATGGCTTACAAGTAAAAAAACGGAGTTTAAGTGGTAGGTCATTCCAGATGGAAGGGCCAACAACCGAGCTGCCTAATAACCAAGCGAGTCCGTGGAACAAGGAACTCACCCCTCGTCGCAGAGCGAAGCACCCGACACGCTGGAACATCAGACACTGGGCGGCAAAGATCACGCAAGTAAGATGGAGCGCAGCCAAGAACACAACGAGAAACCAGAGCAGTAATGTGGTTTTTTTCAGTTGGATTCCAGGTATGACTTTGACCTTACATGTGAGATTAGCCATAGCTTCGTCATTAACAAGAACTACAAAAGACATAGGATTTCGTTACCTTCGCACTGTATAGACGTATTTGCGAAGCCATCCTTGCATTCACATCTGTAACTGCCAATGTTGTTAACGCAGTTTTCTGATGTTTGATCACACGTTGCTGTACCAAATTTACACTCGTCAATATCTGCATTATATCATAATATTAAATTGTATCATTAGAAGCAATATACAATAAAACTAACATAACTATAAATGCGCTCTAGTAACAAGAAGTGTTTCTGTGGTCATATCATTCTAAGCAAAATCCTAATAATTTAAAAAATGTCACTGCATTACAGGATTTGGCGTTTGCTCTCTAGTTTATCCCGGAACCCAATTCTACTGCTTGATGATATATAAACAATTGTGTGCGAACAGTATTTTCAAGGTCACTACGTTGAGTCCAAAATGCAGGTTGATACCCGCAGTCATTAGACCAATGGCCAAGCGCGGCAACGATAGACCTCCGTTTCACACAATGTTTCAATAGCGATTTCAAAGTTGCACGATGGTATTGAGTGATTTTTTGTGATTTCTTGTCATCACTTATCAGATTCTTAAGGACTTATTGATGAAGTAAAATTAGTTCGCTAAGGTTTATCAATCACCTCCAAGGAGGTAAAACAGGGAGGTGACCTGACCGACGGCCTAGGACGGAGGCACGGGCCCGACCTGGGTTGATTAACCAAAGACCTCCGTACCCACCTTCACGTGGTGCGAACTGTTAGTAACCTCCATACGGGGAGGCGAACGAACGGGTACGGCAGGCGAAACCAGAGGAAGGCAATGGCAAACCACCTCTGTACATTTGCCAAGAAAACTGTCATGGAAAGCACGAACTATGAAAAAACGATAATCGCCGATGGTGAGACACCCAGAACATTCCGGAGCTGACAGAGGCGACGAGAGATTGGAACACATGGAGAAGGCTGACTATGACGGTCGCTAGGATTCAGCGAATCGACGGCACAAGGTGACAAGGTGAAAATTATGACCTTTAAGCGAGACAGCCATGCGTCTGAAGTGTAATCGACTTCATTTACTTATCCTCTTAGTATGAGTGTGGATGGCCTGCCCGCTCCGAGCCGCCTTATCATCCGACTCTCTGTGTACGGTACGGTCAATGGAATGTGTCATTATAGGTTATTTGGCTAGGAGGCGCAAGTGGAGTCCAATACTTGAAACAAAATTATGCCCTAGCAGGAATTTAGACATCGACCGTTCGATTGACTGTCTAGCACGACAACCTCTGGACAATCAGGCTATTTATATTTTACCAGGACAATATTTCCATGCTCAGATGATTTTAGGAAAAGTCTGTGTAATTTGGTGAAAATATTCTGAATTCTTTTTCTCTGAAACTGAGCAGTAGAAACA